>JARGCV010000729.1:105000-227146 GCA_034064705.1 Bothrops alternatus
GGACTCAATTGTGGTCATAAACTGAGGACAGCCTGTAATTATTAAATTATAAGTTGACAAAGTTATCAAACGGTATTATTTATTGAACCAGCAAATGAAAGTTAAATGGAATTAATAAAGGGGAGGAAGGAAAACAACAACAAAAAAAAATCTCTTTGCTGGTGGCTTGTGTCGTGACAGCTTTGTTAGGGCCTAACAGATGACAAGGGTTATTCAATCAATATAGATTTACCCAGAGATCTGCTGTTTTCAATGACAGCCATTAAAAATGTACAAAGAGCCCAGTTCAGGATTTGCAGTCTCTTGCTTTTAGCTATTGCTTTTTTTTCTTCCCTGAATTATGTCATGATCAATTTTTATCTAATAGATATCACTTATCCTACATGATAATCAGCCTATCATAGCCCATTGATTACATGACAGGCCAGATAAGAAACACCAGAGGATCTCTTGTAGGAGGGAGAGATTTATTTATTTTTATTTTATTGCTTTACAACAGTAGTCCCCAAATTTTAGATTCTTAATAGTCATTGCAGACAGGCAGATGGAATGTTTAAGGCATGAACTTTTTCAAGAGGCAACTGGACTTTCTCTGTTTTTCCTTGAAGATGTTTCGCTTCTCATCCTAGAAGCTTCTTCAGTTCTGACTGAATCTGACTGAATTCTGAACAAGGAAAAAACAAAGACAGTTCTGTTGCCTCTTGAAAAAACACCTTTGGGACTTGTGTCTCTAATTTTCAGGCAGATCCGAGACACGCGTTTCCCCAGAAATAATCCGTGGAGGTTTCATATTTGCAAATATTTCTTAACTCTAGATGGAGGTGCATTTGACACCGAACATCCACTCTGAAAATGTATGCACACGTGACGCATGTGAAAGAACTCTGCTTTTTATTTGTGCCGCTGTATTTCATTGGTCACATCATGTCATAAAACTACATGTGACTAAACAAATATTCTCATCATTACAACAGGCTTTGCTTTGAAGCTTCGGGACAGTGGCTTATTGATTACAGATTTTTGCCTAAAAGAGTTCATAAAATTGAAACCACAGACACACACACAGAGACACACGCACACACACGAATGAATGCACATACAACTATTCATATTTCAGTCTGCTAGAAAAATAAAAAGCATCTCTTCTTCTTATGACTGGGGGAAAGAGCCCTCCGTGTTTTTGCATTTCCTACGGCTTTGAAAATAAAATTGGAATTCACCTTTAATTGCTGCAGTCCGTACAAAGGTTTGTTTCAAAAAGCCTGGTCACTAAACGAAAAGAAAAAGCAGGAAGTTGGGTTGTTCCTTCTTTACAAACATGGTTAGCTTTCCAAAATCAGCTTGCAATTTTGGGCAATGTACTGACCTCCTGTGTTTCGTACTGGGAAAATCTACTATAAAGATCATTGACCAATTCATCTGGGCCATGTTCCCACCGAGATCTGTTAAAAGCTCTGAGAATATGCTTTTCGTAATATGTACGTTTTTAGCCCTGTTTGTGCTTTTTGAGTCCGTTTATGTGCTTCGTATTTGAAAATAATGGAAACTCAGTGTGGGTTGCTTGAAAATGTGGCACACATGTGTCTTGTTTCCAAATAATCAGCAGTTTTGGACTAAACCTTTCAGGTAACTATGCATCAGTAGATCTTTACATTTTTTTCCTGATTTCTTTCTCTCCATCCCCTTTCCAGTAATTTAAAAAAAAAGTGTCAGGGAAAAGACCATTACGGTATGTTATGAAATCTCTCTGAACTACCTATATTTACCCCTGAAAGTGAATTCTTGATAAGACCTTGGATATCAAAGAAGCAATAGATCAAAGCGGTTTTAATAAGCAACCTAGTGTTTGTAGAACCTGTACTTTCATGTCTCCTGTTTTGTTCAAGTTTTTAATTTCACTTTCTCGCCACAGAAGGCACTTAAGATAACCATCAATAACCATATTGTCATGCTGAATCCTTTGATAATTTAACGTGTACACCTTAGTGAAACAAAAATGCTTTCTTCTCCCCACCCCAAACCTGGTAGCATTTGGACTTCATTGTGTTTTTTTGCATGAATAGTAAATTAGATTTTTGTCTGAAGATCTCCCCCTTGGTAGGAACATTGTGGTCCGCGTTTTCCATGCTTAAAAAATGGATGGCGATGAAATTTTGGGGTAATTCCACAATATGCATGCATGTGGTGTGGGTGTGCATACAAACGGGCACACCTATCTGTGTTTTACGCCGCTTCTCTTCTGGCTCGCTTTTGGATAGTTTGTTTGGAAGTTTGGAAGAAAATATTGGCATTAGGCCCCAAATACCAAAGGAAAATATAATTAGCAGGTTCCTTATGGAGAAAACACAAGCAGTCCTCAACTTATGACAACAACTAGGCCCCACGTTTGTTAAGTGAGTTTTGCCCCATTTTGCAACCCTTTCTTGCCACAGTTGTTAAGTTAAGTTAGTAACATGACTGTTAAGTAAATCTGGCTTCCCCATCGACTTTGCTTGTCAGAATATCGCAAAAGGGGATCACATGACCTTGGGACATAGCAACCGTCATAAGTATAAACCAGTGGCCAAGCGTCTGGATTTTGATCACCTGATCATCAGGATGCTTCAAAGGTCATTAATTGTGAAAAACGGCCCTGAGTCATCTTTTCAGTACCATTGTAACTTTGAACGGTCACTAAATGTAAGTCGAGGACTACCTGTAGTAAAAAAATTTTGTCCCCACTAAACATCTGTTGGCTTCTTTAGAAAGGGGAGATTAATTTTGTCATCCTTGTAGGAATTCAATGCTTAGCGTGCTAATCTTATTAAGACAGTCCAGGCTACTCATCCCTTTGGATTGGCCTGTATCATCCTTATTGGCAGAGGAGGCATGCTGTGGGCCTCGACACCCAAGTATTCCAGCTGGTGGGGTCCAGAAGGAGGACCTTCTCTGCTGAAGGACCTGCCATCTGGAAGATCTTGCCCGTCCCGGATTGAGGTTGGTACCAACCCCCCAACTATCCCTAAGAGACTAAAGAGCTGGCTCTGCCAGTTGTCGTGGGGCTCTAATGAGGGAACATCACAGTAGAGCTGGTTGATCCCATTTTCTAACTTAAATGGTTGGGTTGGATTGGATGAGTTGGATCAAGCCAAGTCAGCTTGGATGAATCAGGCCAATATAATGTGTCAAACTGATTTGATTAAAAGGGTGCGGGCAGGCAGCAGGAGTCTGTTAAATTGATTCGAGACACCCTTTCGATCTGACTCTTTGATTCAGAGATTTGGCAACAGAATAATAGAGTTGGAAAGGACCTTGGAGGTCTTCTAGTCCATTCCAGCCCTTGACTGTCCAATCTCTTCTTAAAAACCTCCAGTGATGGAGCACCCACAACTTCCGTTCCACCGATTAATTCCAAGAGTTGATCTAAAAGATGATTCAGCCAAACTGAGCGTTAACTTGAAGCTGTGCATAGCCGAAGACAGGGATGTCCAACCTTCCCAACTCTACCACCTGTGAAGTTGAAGTCCACAAGTCATTAAGTCGCCATGATTGTCCAGCTCTGGCCTAAGAGCTCTACTGAAGGCTGAGTGGGGTGAGGTTTGTAATGATGATAGTTAAACAGCTAGGAGTCTACAAGGGGTCCATACCATGTCCCATTTTCCTGTAGTACTCAGTGGTGATACACCTTCAGTTCATGTGGACCAGATACTGTCCATAGCAAGACATATACTAGATCGGGGGCAGGATACATTTTCTTTTATGAATCAGATGTCAGAGAAATATGATAATAGCCAGAAGGTGGGGCAAGGACATTACTTTGATCACAAACGCAGGTAAGCTTGGATGAAAATTGGATGAAGGAAGGCTATTTCCTTCTTGTTTGAACTCACTTGCGAATTGGCAAGAGCGCCACACATTTGGTCCTCTCCAGAGAGCCAGAAGCCAGAGAAAGACGTGACTTATTCCATTTTTCATTTCTGGGTATGCTTCACTGGATATCTGGATATTCACAGATATCCAGAAAGAAAGAAAAATCATATCCTGCTTTGATGAAAGCTTTAAAGACATGAATAAAATATGGAACTCGCCTCAGCTGGGTCCTGCATAGCAGCAGAATTCAAACCAGCTAAAACCCAGAATAGTTGTGAGCAAATTCACACCGTTAAAAATGTCCTTCCAAGTTAGATAGTTTTGGTGTCACCAATTTAGGCATGTTGAGGAAGACTTGAAGGAATGTGTTTCTAACATGATTGTCGGAGTCTGTAGTGCCTCTTTGTTTAGTTTGGGGCCAGGAAAGCCTTAATTTTAAACTTTTACACTGTCTGTGCTAAAGCAATTAAAACATCTGTGTTAAAACCTTTCACCAAATTCCTTTGCAGGTTTAATTTCCATTTGTGTTTGCACAAAGTCACAAAGTCTATCTTCCTTTGTAGCTTCAGTAAGTTACAAATGACAGGCAGCTGAAAAATTAGTTACCCAACATGATAAAAAAAGTCCATTTAAATTATTGTCTGCCTTTTCCTTCTCACATTCAAGAATTTAAGATTTCTCTTTGAAGAACTCTTTAATTAATAAAGCTTTCCAGAATATACTTAACCGCTTCATATATAAATGAAGATTATCCAATCTGTGGGTGATCCTCTTTTATGCTGTTATATGATCGTTTCAGTGTACAAACATGAACTTAATGCATATTTCTACATATATGATTTCCAGAAGGGAAGGGGGGAATATTACAATTAAGTCTTTTCTTAATGTTGTGCTAGCAGGGTTATGCAAGATCTTTCAAATATATTTCATACTTTGTTACTCACCCGCCACCTTCATTTCTTTTTATTTAAATTATGTAGATCAAATATTTCCATACCAGCTGTAACTAATATTGTTGTGGGTTTTTTTTTTTTTGGCCTAAACAGATAATTGCCCATCTGGAAGTATAAAAGACATCTCACAGAGCAAAGTTGAAATATCATTAATAAGGCGGATTGATTTACTCACAAATTCTTCTAGAAGTATGATTAATAAGCCATCCCCTGGTGTTAGGTATAATCTTCAGATCTCCTGTCACAGCACGGCTTTATTTCTGAAACAACTGCACTGTTCAATCATTAATCATTACACTCAGCAAATGGTTTATCTGTGCTAAGGTTCCTGTGACATTCCAAAACAATTTTCTTTTCTTTTGTGTGTGTGTGTGTGTGTGGTGGTAAAACTGATAAGAATGAAGAATGGCTATAGAAAAGAGAAACACCAAGCAAATAAATTGTAACAGGCGTTTAGTTGAGGCTTGATGTGCGGAGTGAAAAATGTTTACCAAACCAGACGTTTATAAAGATTAATACTTAGTGATGTATATCAGGTGCTATGATGATTGATGCATACTATGATTTTATGTTCAATGCTGATTGTTTTAATAAAATAATTTTTCATTAAAAAAAAAAAGAATGAAGAATGGCAAAATGGGGAAGAAGACTAAAGTGCAAAAAAAAAAAATAAAGATATTCCACAGCATAAAGCTGGATGCAGCTATAGGGACCGTGTGGCTGTAGTTGCAAACGTGGGGGAAAAAAATAGACTATTTTCAGCTTGGTCCAGGTTGGTCCTTTAATTCCAAGCTGTCTTGTGCAACTTTCAGCCTAGGCTTCCCTGCAGGATACAATCACAAACATGTTCGATTCACCAAAAGAATTTCTTTACTTGATCAGCTGTTATAATTTCTTTGAAGGTGTCCTTTGGTAGAAGGAATATACAAATCAAGTCTGATGTAGACTGAATACCACGAGATGGAACAGCCCTAAAGACTCTGTAAAATATTTTGTTGAAGTATTGGAAGTTGGTCTTGCCTCACTTTTTCCTCATTCCCTTCCCTTCCCTTCCTTTCCTTTCCTTTCCTTCTTTTTCCTTTCCTTCCCTCTTCTCTCCTCTCCTCTCCTCTCCTGTCCCTTCCCCTCCCCTCCTCTCCTCTCCTCCTTTTCCCTTTCCATTTCCCTTCTGTTTTCCCTTCCCTTTCCCTCCCCTCCTCTCCTTAAGCTTCATCTACAGAGCTTTCATTTCCATAGATGTTCTGAACTTGGAAAGACAGCCTTACATCTGGAAGACAAAGCCAAGGCAGGAGACAGAAAAGGAGATCTGGGGGAAAGAACAACAAACTGACAGTGACCTTCAGAGGCTGCCCACAATGCTTGTCCTCCATTTTAAACCACAAATAACTCATCCATCACATACTATGTGTCTTTCCCCCTCCCAGCACCAACCACCAAAGGAATGAAGGAATGTGCAAGAATCAAACATGTGTGCTAACCAGCTAATGAATTGCTTTCTTCTGCCTCCTCCAAGCTTGGCTATCTTGAAACCCACCCACCCGCCCACCCAGCCCCCAAGAGTGCTACAAGCGTCCTCAATCAGAATCATGTTCTTTGCAGCGAAGGAGGCAACCTTCCTTGGTTTCCACAGTGTAAACCAGACGGTTAGTGCAATTGATGCTCTATCAGCAATAATAACAATCAGTATGCCTTGAGTTTCCACCCTGCAGACATGTGTCTGATCCATGTGGGACCTCTGCCAAATTGACTGGCACTACACTTACTGAAATTAGAAATCTCTTTCCCCCACCCCACGCTCACCCTTGCTTGGATTGCCCGGTCACTCACTCATGTTCAACTGTGAAAGAATTTGTGTGGTTTAAAGTGGCAGTTTTGATGTTGACTTGTGAAATTTGAGTTCTGAGTTAGCGCTGGGAAAAACAGCAGATTCGGGCACGTCATACGAGTGTGAAGACTTATTGCCAGCTTACATTCTCTAAAAGAATCTGAGCTACTAATTAAAATAATAAATATTCACATTAAAATTGACTTAAGGAGATGGCTACGAAAAGGGCAAGATGCACATGGGGAGGAGGTGAAGGGGTCTTCTCTCAGCCCATTAAACCACCTCCAGAATGACAAGCCCAGGCCAGTTGGCAGAGCCAGGTTTCCACACCCTTTCGGAAGGCCAAAATGTGGGTGCGAATCTCCCCTCATGGGGGGCACAACATTCCAGAGGTTGGAAGCCATGGCAGAAAAGGCTCTTCTCTTGGACCCTCCCAGACAGAATTCCTTGACCGACAGGATCCATAAGTGGACCATTCCCATTGGGGTGATCCTGCTTCTCAGATAACCTGGACCATGAAGGCTTTTAAAGGTAAGAACCAACACCTCAAATTGGACCCGAAAGCAAACTAGCAATCAGTGCAACTCTCACAACAGTTATTGTAACATGGGCCATCCTAGAGGCTGCTAGAACTGTCTGTGCAGCTGTGTTCTGTGCCATCTGCCAGAGACTTCCTTGTCTGATAGTTTCCAACGCTTTTCCTTTCTTCTTTCAGTCTCTCAGCGGGTCCGGAGAAGTTTGCTACCTCTTCTCAAAACCTGTCCTTCCATTTACCAACCATTCTTCATCCGTCAGCCTGAATTAACCTTATTGCCGACCAAATTGTAACAGGCGTTTAGTTGAGGCTTGATGTGCGGAGTGAAAAATGTTTACCAAACCAGACGTTTATAAAGATTAATACTTAGTGATGTATATCAGGTGCTATGATGATTGATGCATACTATGATTTTATGTTCAAGGCTGATTGTTTTAATAAAAGAATTTTTTCATTTAAAAAAAATGGCACCCATGTTTTAACTAAAAAGGACAAAGATACTAATTTCTGTGCCAGCTATATAATAAAGGTGCACCTGAATAAATATATTTAAAAAAAAATAAAATAAAATTCAAGATAAAGACAAGGTAGAATATTTTTAAAATAGGAAAAGCAAGGGGAACATGATTTTTTACCTTGTGACAGCTTCCCAAATGTTATTTGGTGTTAGAGCAGTTAATTCAAGCCACAGATTAAAAGGTCAATCCATTTATCAGC
Organism: Bothrops alternatus; assembly: GCA_034064705.1. Taxonomy (NCBI): domain Eukaryota; kingdom Metazoa; phylum Chordata; class Lepidosauria; order Squamata; family Viperidae; genus Bothrops; species Bothrops alternatus. The sequence continues at coordinate 112,880 of JARGCV010000729.1, forward strand.
ATGAGAACTAGGAACTTGAGCTATCTCGAATTTTCCTTTAGAATTTTACTGTGTTCAACTAATACGTGTGTATGTGTTGTTGCTTTTTTCTTTTTGTTTTATGCACCATATTTTTTTTCAATGTCTGTCTTGTTTTGTGTTTTTTCTTTGTTTTTTTTTAAATTGGACTTTTATGTTTTAACTTTTTTTGAATAAAATAAAAATAGAAACAAAAAAGAAAAGAAATGCATCACATATATCAATTGAGTAAATTAGGCAGAAAAACTGCCAGCTATTGCACGGTGTAGTGTATTGCAGTGTAGTAAAGCAGACTATTACTTGGTGATGGAAACCTTAATCACTTGCAGAAAAGTTAATGGAACAGCCTATCACTAGAATGCTTTTCTCCTTTGACAGGTGCGGGATTTGGTCTGATCCACTCATCCTTAAATACACCTTTGTGTAGATTAAATGCAAACATACGTTGTTCTTTCTTTGTTTACATTTACAGCATTAATTTGCTAGGCATCCAAAGTACTACATCCAAAGAACAAGCTCATCAACTCCAAAGCTCATAATCCATAGTTATATTGGCATATTATGGAGTGCTTCTTTCCCTACTGCCTGTACTTTATTGTATTATTCCATCTTTTTTCCTCCTCAGTTCATTAATCAATACACTCAGTATTCATTTGTCCTTTTCCTTTTGCCTAATTAATTGCTTGTATCATCGCTTCTGGTGAAATAGATCTCATGCTGTTGTTTTGCTATAACTTAGCTAATATGAATTGTAATGAGGTATTAGTCTTTTCCTGACAACTACACCCTAGTTTTAATGGTGTGAAGGCTGCTTGTCAGTCTTACTGTTGTTTCAAAGTTGTATTTATTAGTCTGCTATGGTTATAATAAGGGGTTTCTCCATCCATCTCATTTTTGCCCCTTAAAGATGTTTGTTGGACTAGGGGACAGGAGGCTAAAACATATGAAGAACAGTTGATGGAATTGGATATGTTTACTTTAATGAAAAGAAGGACTAGGGGAGACATGATAGCAGAGTTACATATTTGAGGGGTTGCCCCAAAGAAGAGGGAGTCCACCTATTCTCCAAAGCACCTGAACGCAGGACAAGAAGCAATGGATGGAAACTATCAAGGAGAGAATCAGCCTAGAACTAAAGAGAAATTTCCTGACAGTGAGAACAATTAACCAGAAGAATGACTTGCCTCCAGAAGTTGTGGGTGTCCCAACACTGGAGATTTTTAAGAAGAGGTTGGACAACAATCCCTTTGAAAGGTCCCTTCCAACTCTGCTGTTCTGTTCTGTTCTTTAATGAAATTCAAGAGGGATTGTACTTGGACTGTTTGTGGTAACATAATGACTCCAGGCTGATTCCTCTCTTGACTCCACCCCCAGGCTCTACCACTCCTTCTCCTAGAAGAGACAAAGGTTCCATTCCTGCCCTTTTTTCCATCAATGAATCCAAGACAATAGATATGAAATTCATTAGAGGTACTCCTCCCCTGATCATAGACTGATCCCCATAAAAACAAGCAAATAAAAATTAGAAAAACAATGGCTTTACTCCATCCTTTTGAGAAGGAATTACAGGGTTCTTTCTGAAGCTGTCACCCAATATTCACATGTCAAACTCCTGCTTCCTTTGAAAAAGTGGCTGACTCATCATTTTGGCTCTATGAACTTAAGTTCAAAGTGTTGTTGTTTCTCAAACAAAGCATCCTTCTAACTGCTCTTTCCTTGAGATCTACCAGATTGCCTCTGGCGCTCCCCAAGACTGGGGGAACTCTTCCTAATGCCTGCTTTTACAAGATATGTAGAGCAGATATTTATTTATTTTATTTCAATCAATTTAAATGCCACTGGACGTAAGACGATTCTGGAAGGTTTAGATTTTAAAAGTAAGAATCTTGCAACTAAAAGGAAAGATTGTGAGCATAATTGCTCCACCTAAGTTCTCTAAATTATAACTTCCCAGGGTGCTTCAGAATACCCAGACAGTTAACACCGGAAGGGCAATCTTAGCTACAGCAAAGGAGCCCATAGATCCATCAACCTGCTTTCAACGAGAACAGCCCACCATGGGTTCCTTAAGAGAGATTGCACTATTTATATCCCATTTGTCTCCACAAAACTCACTCCAGTGACCTTAAATCATGTGAATAACCCAAGGAGCATCTAACTCTGTTATCTTTACAGGAAACTTTAATTGACATTGAAACAAAATGTGTTTATCCCAGAGCTTGGCAGATCAATACAAATTTGTAAGCTGGTAAGTGTTTTCCTCCATTTTCTTTGAAAGCCAAGCAGCCAAGCTTCAGCTTGAATGTGAACCTCATTGCCCCAATGTTTTGAGACTGGCCAGGAAAATAATCTCTGTAATTAAAGTTAAAAGCAAGCAAAGTGGCTACTTCGGGTCAGGAGGGCAAAGGCTGAAGGCTTGGCTCCAGTTTGCTGCTTGTCTTCAACTCCCATCCAAGGCAGATGCTTCATTTTGTCTAATGGTGGAATTGGCCACCGTCGTCCAGGAAAGCCATCTCTGTAATTAAACTAAAAAAATCTCAAGGCCCAGGGGAATCGAAAGATTAAACGTTAATTCCTTATTTTTTGAATAAAACTCTGCGTGCTCCTCCAGAGGAAAGACTCAAAGGCTCTGCGTCCTTTCTGCAAGCTCCCCAGAATTGGTGGGTCCAAAAAGGTCAGCTCAAATTTCCTCCCGTTTTGTGCGTGACGGGGAGTAATGAGAAAAATGGCGCGTCTAAAGATTATTGCAGGCAAACACTGCCCACAGCCTGGAGTTCGATCCCAATGGGACCCAAATCCCAAAGGTGCTTTTTTTTAAAGGCAACTGAAACAAAATCCAGTTGCCTTTTGAAAAAGCGCTTTTGGGACAACCGTCAATCAATCAGAATAGAGATGAAAGGGACTTTGGAGGTCTTCTAATCCAATCCCCTGCTCAAGCAGGAGACCCTATACCAGGGGTAGGCAACCCAAAACACTCAAAGAGCCATTTGGACCCGTTTCCCACCGAAAACAAAACACTGGGAGCCACAAAACCCTTTTGATATCTAAAATGAAGATAACACTGCATATATCCTTTTGTACCTTTATTATAGGTGTGTGTGTGTATCTGTGTGTGTGTGTGTGTGTATGTAAAATATGCAGTGTTATCTTCATTTTAGATGTCAAAAGTGTCTCTCCCTCTCTCTCTCTCCCTCCCTCTCTCTCTCCCTCCCTCTCTCCCTCCCTCTCTCTCTATCTGCCCTTGGTCTGCCAGTCCTCTTCCCCCACTCTCTTTCTTTCTCTCTCTTTCTCTTTCCTCTCTCTCTCCCTCCGTCTCTCCCTCTCTCCTATCTGCTGCTCACCTGTCAAGCTGGCTTCAAGCTATTCTCCAACAAGCTCAGGGGTAGGCAACCTCAGCTCTTTTATGACTCCCAGAATTCCTGAGTCAGCATAGGTGGGCTAGGTAGCTCTTTCCTGCCCTTTCTGCTTCCTGCAGAGACGTAGCAAAGGGAGGAGCTCCGCCCAATAAGCTTTTCAACTCCAAGGAGAACACTGTGAGTGCACTCTCTTTTACACATACACACACACAAACACACACACACAGAGAGAGAGAGAGAGAGAGAGAGAGAGAGAGAGAGAGAGAGAGAGAGAGAGAGAGAGAGAGAGAGAGAGAGAGAGAGAGAGAGAGAGAGAGAGAGAGAGAGAGAGAGAAGCAGGGAAGTTCAATTGCCTCTCTCTGTCTCTCTCTCTGCAAATGGCAGAGGAGGCTGGGAGCCACAGGGGAAGGCTTAAAGAGCCGCATGTGGCTCCAGAGCCGCATGTTGCCGACCTGTGCCCTATACCATTTCAGACAAGTGGCTGTCCAGTCTCTTCTTTAAAACCTCCAGTGGTGGAGCACCCACAACTTCTGAAGGCAAGTTGTTCCACTGGTTTATTGTTCTCACTGTTAGGCAATTTCCCCTTAATTCCAGGTTGCTTCTCTCCTTGGTTAGTTTCCATCCATTGTTTCTTGTCTTGCCTTCTGGTGCTTTGACCTGGATGACTGAGAATCTCCATAGACAATGGGACTCAAGGTTGACTCAGCCTTCCATCCTTTTGAGGTTGATAAAATGAGGACTCAGATTGTTGGGCGCAATATGCAACTAATGTTTACATTGTGAACTGCTCAGAGAGTGCTGTAAAGCATTATGGGGCAGTATATAAGCCTAAATGATATTGCTATGCCTAGTTTTTGAAAGTGGTGCAAAGCCCACTATGGCTCTCCTGTAGATGCTTGTTTATTCTGTTTGAGCACAAGGGAAGAAACCATCCAGGAGGAATCCCGTGTAATGTTCCAAAATCTTCCTTGCAATTTCTCCTCCCGTGGAAAAAAAAAGAGGATTATATGATGTTCTCCTATTCTGGGGGGGGGGGGCTTGAGAACTTCCTTAAAATTTCTGTTGGTGAAGTTTGGACCTTTCCTGATTATGGAAGGCAGTAGAGGGCACTCCTGCCAGTGTTTTCTCTTACTTACCTCCACATCGCTGCTCGGAGGCTACCTTGGCTATTCTTCCTTCTCAATTAAAACAAAAAACAACACTTGATTTCTTCCATGGGGATGTAAACTGAAATCCAGGGAGCCTGAGAAGGTGTAGCCTCTTGAAAGTTAACCGTAAGGATCTCTCGGCCACTTCATAATTGAAAAAGTCCACAAAGAACACACTTCTCCTTTGAACAAAATAGTGAAAGCTAATTCTCTTTCATCAGATCGAAAGAAAAGTAGGAGGGGGAATAAAATAGAAGAGTGTGTGTGTGTGTGTGTGTGTGTGTGTGTGTGTGTGTGTGTGTGTGTGTTTCCTGGATGATACTAATTCTGACCCCATTAAAAGAAAAAGAAAATCAGATCTGATTCTACAGAACATTTGGCTAAATAATTCTGTTTGACATGAGGTTTCATTGGGTGTTAATTACACAGTGAGGGCCTCAGGCTTTGATGTGGCTTGAAAAGCAAACAAGGGACCACTTATCTTTCACCTGTCATCACTTATTTTGTACAGCTACTGGCCAGTAGCCCAATGGGTTTCCTTTTGTTTAAAAAAACACATACACACACAGACAATGGGAATTAAATAATACAGCTGTAAAACAAATGTTGCCCCTTCTTGTATGGTCTCTTGTATGGCAGTCATTAAGTCTGAAATAACAAATCTGGGGAAATTGGCCACGTAATGTTTTCCTGGCAATAGGTGAAACCTATTGTGGCCTCACCTCTTGAATTAACCATGGATGGTCCTTCATTTGAAGAGCCCTTGGAGGTTAGTCCAACTATCTGAAGAAGTCCTCTTTTTTTTCAATCTTTTTTATTAATTTTTTTTTCATCAACATATGTTATTTTTTCCAATCAACAAGTTGTCTGGAGTTTGCTAATACATGTTCAATTCCTAATCCTTCATTCTTTTCTCTAACCAAGAGTAAAATAAATTCCAAATTTGATAGTAGTCGGTATCTTCTTTGTCTTTCAGCCTCATAGTTAATCTGTCCATCTCTGCACATTCCAATATCTTCCTGATTATCTCTTCCTCTGATGGCAGTCCTTCATTCTTCCAGTATTGTGCAAAAATTATTCTCGCTGCTGTGGTAATATGTAGAATTAAGTATAATTTCTGCTTATTAGTCTTTTCAGAAGAAGTCCTCTTTTTGCTGAGCTGAAATTGGTTGTCAAATCTGAGCATCCAGAGAGCAGGCACATAATTCATATTGGATTCCTATTGGATTTATAACTATAAAACAAGTTGTCGTACTATTAATAGCCTTGTCTACTACTGGTATCATTATTATGATTATTATTACTCTGTTGCTTTGCATGTACCTTGAGGGCTTCTGCATGGGAGCAAATTCCTTGGTGTCTAATCACACTTGGCCAAATATTCTATTCGAGTGTTGGCGAACCTATGGCACGCGTGCCGGAGGCGGCACTCAGAGCCCTCTCTGTGGGCACACGCACTGTCGCCCCAGTCTGGCCTCCCCCCATGGCCCCCTTCTCACCAGCAGCCCCCCTGGAGGAGAGTCACCCCAGGCACGGACCACGTGGAGCAGCACAGCCAAGCACATAGCAGCCAGGCAGTGGGGACAAGACTTCGCCCCCATGCCCCATCACACACAGATGATGCTGTGGGGCATGGGCAGAGGGAGTGGCTGCCATGACACTGCTGGGCTGCCTGGGCGATCTACTGTGGTGGGCCATGGAGGCAGTGGGTGGCCTTGCGGGGCAGAGCGGCCGGCCGTGGAGCAGGGCGGGCAGGGAGGCAGGGGTGTGTTTTTTTTAATTTTAAAGTTTTTTATTGAATGCAGAAAGAAAGGATTAAAAACATTGAACATGGTAAATCGTCTTTGACAGACATCTCAGTCCATATTATACATTATTTACATATAACTTATCTATATACAAACTATATATTTCTAATCTCTATTTTTTATTTCCTCTCATTATTTGTGACCTCTATCTTTTTTTCCCTCCATCTATAAAATTTGTTCCATATCAAATAAAATTCTGTGTCTTCCTGATTTTTTAATCTTTTAGTTAACCTATCTAATTCTGCGCAAAACATAATTTTCTTTATTAGATCTTTCTCACTCGGTATTTCCATTGTTTTCCATTTTTGAGCAAATAAAATCCTAGCCGCTGTAACCATGTGAATGATTAGATATGTGTCCTCTTTATTTACATTTTTTCTCTAGTATTCCTAATAGTAATGTCTCAGGTTTGTATTGAATGTTTTGCCTAGTCATTTCTATTACCCATTCCCAGACCATACGCCAATACACCTGTGCTTCTCTACATGTCCACTATATATGAAAAATGATGTCCTTTTCTTTTTTGCATTTCCAACATGTAGCAGAGTATCCTTTATACATTTTAGCTAGTCTGGCCGGAGGAAGGTGCCATCTGTAAATCATTTTATACAAATTTTCTTTATATGATGTCGCTAAAGTGATTTTATTATTTCGCTCCCATAGTTGCTGCCATTGATCCATATTTATATTATATCCTAAATCCATTGCCCACTTCACCATTGTTTCTTTAACCTGCTCCTCATATAGTTTATGTTCCAACAGATGTTTATAAATATTCTTTATTTGTTTTTTATCTGGGCCTAGCAGTATCTTGTCTAACCCCGTATCTTGTCTATTAACACCCCATTCTTGCTTATCCTTCATATATTTAGCTTGTATCTGAAGATAAGACCACCACTCCAAGTCTATTCCTTGTTGTTTTAGTTCTTGTTTTTGTTTTAAATAACCTTCTTCTGTCAAAATGTCTTTGTATATAATAGCCTTATCTTTCCTATACAAATTGGGATATGTGACTGGGGAGGCAGGGGTGGTTTTTGGGCACCCAGTCTCTAAAAGGTTCACCGTCTAGTCCTAGCCTAGCCTAGCCTAGTCTAGTCTAGTCTAGTCTAGTCTAGTCTAGTCTAGTCTAGTCTAGTCTAGTCTAGTCTAGTCCATCTATTCTGTTCTGTTCCATTCCGTTCCATCCCGTCCTGTCCCATCCCATTCCTGTTCTTGCTATTTCTAGTTACGTTATACTAGAAAATCTGTTGAAAAGGATCTCTATAAACCAGGGCACGCTCTGCGCAATCCCTTGTCCATTTTTTGGGCAAGAGCCAACTTCGTGTTGCGATGAAGGCTAAAAACTGGGGAGATTGGGGATTTTAGTCCCCCATTGGGCATGAAAGCCAGCTGGGTGAATTTGAACCAGTAGCTCTTTCTCAATTTATTACTTTTAAAAGGATGCTAACACTCCCCCACACACATACACACACACACACACATCAGATGGCCAAATATCTTCATCAGGTCTTACAATCGCACAAAAATTTTAATTAGAAATGTCACTTTATTGTCCTATTGCTTTTTTCCCCTCCAAACTTCTTGTATTAAACTATTTCTCACATTTACTGTAAAAACTGATCAAGGACCATAACAAAGTTTTTTCATAGTTTGAAAATTCTCAAAAACTTAAATCACTTAAAGAATATTAACTTTTTAATGTTTAGGAGGTGAGGGTTTTTGTTTTTTTTTTTTTGTTTTTTTTTTTTTTGTTTTTTTGTTCACAGCCTGGAAAGTGGTGCAAATGAAAGGGCTAAACAGGAGTGCAGTTCACGACTGCATTTCAAAAAAAAAGTTCAGCTCCTTCCCTAACTTTTTTTTTCTTCAGTGCTATCTTATTATAGCTATTATAAACAAACACAACCGCTAATGAAAGGCTTGAACACTTTACATGAGACTGAAATACATTTAAGACACGGTGAGGAAACATGAGTTAGCTGGCTCAGAAGAACAGGGTGCCCATCCAAATTGCTCATGTAAATAAACACAGGAGTGGAGCCAACAGCATTAACAGTTTGGTTTCTTCCCCCCATGTCTGTCTTCATCCTTTGGCATCAAACCCTGGTAGAAACGTTTGACAGTCCTCCAGCGTTTTCCACACAACTCAGATTTGTGCTTCACTGTTGATATCACATGAAGTGATGCCAAAGGGAACATTGTTGCTGACACTTGTGTGTCCTGTGCAGCAGCACAACAGCCAGTGGTGGGATTCAGCCAGTTTGCACAACTTCGGCAGAACCAGTAGCTAGTTTTTTGTTGCCCAGGCCCAGAATGGACTTCCGGAAGTGGTATCCACACAGAGAACCGGTTGTTCACGTATTTAAATCCTACCACTGACAACAGCCCATGTTAGGTGTGGTGGTATTTTCAGCAGCTATCTAGATACACTTTGAAGGAACCTCTCTGATTCCTTCTCTGTTTGGAAAGAGGAAGCCTTAGAAGGTGCAACTCCCATCATGGACTGGTGTAGGATTTTAATTTGCCACCCATGTGTCTGAAGTCCCACCAGAGCAGTGGTTTGTTAGAGTCAGATTCCAACTGAAAAAAGAAAATTATAATTATGGACTCTGATATGGCTATTAAATTGTGGCCTATGGAGAAAAGGAGACATGGAGACAGCAATCAAGGCAACACTTTGATGTCATATCCTCTTGTAATGATAAGTTCCAGAAAAGCAGTGAGGTTGGTCCTTTGATGGAATCCAAGGATTATACAGTTCCTGGATTCTTCAGGATTGACACTGCCCTGCTTTTGTAAATCTCAGGCTTATTAATCTCGTTCATATCTAATCAAGCCCTAATAAAGTGATGAATAAAATGATAAGGTTCAAATAATACAGAAAGCTAGGGTTCAAAAGAGATGTCTCTTGCCACTTCATGCCACCACTGGTAGAAAAGAAGAATCTATTTCAACAAGTTACCTAAAGCTTTGCTGGCTGAGGAATTCTGGGAGTTGAAGTCCACAAGTCTTAAAGTTGCCAAGGTTAGAGACCCCTGACCTAAAGGTTAGTAATCAAAGAGTCATTAACATTCTAGACGCCAATTAATTAGAGTTCCATGATTTCTCTGACACTAGAGGAAGACTAAACAATGGAATCTTACTTAATTTCCCCATCTGGAACCCCATAGTCCAACTTGTAACATTAATCATGTTGTGATTAATACAATGCAAGGGTAGTAAAGACTAGCCCAACAATTGGTGGCAATCTTTTTGGTTGTCCAAGGTCCCATGTGCTGTGCATCATTAGTGAATTGATATTGCCCCTTCCCCTTGATAACCAAGGGTCCTGTTCAAAAAAACAGGCAGTAGTGACTTATCATAAATACTGAGAATCACAAATGGCCAGGAAATCTCAGCTCCTGATTGTTTCTTAACAGAGGCAGGACAAGAAACCTTTCATGCTTGGAGAGAATTTATGAGAACTGAGTTACCAGCTCACACAAAAGGCCAGCCAAGAACAACACTGGGGAATAAATCTCTTTTCTTGGATGATGATTGGACCTCCATACCTGCTTCTCTCATTCATCTGTAGCCTTAGGGAAGTGATTGACTATAGGAGAGCAAAGCTTTTTGTCAGATTTTGAAGGATCTTTTAATCTTCTAACTAATCTTCAAAGTAATCCTTCCCCAAGTACGAACTGAGATTGGGACAGTCCTGTTGTATGTGTGATCCTCTTAGATGATTCTTCATGATCACTGTTGGATGTTGGACTAGATGACCCATTTTATTTTACCTTAGATGGCTCATCTAGAACATCCTTAACTTTAATATCAGGCAGAGCTTTGATTGCATATTCACGACTACCATCTTGATATTTCTGACCACACTCTGCAGAGGCCACAATCTACATTATTATTTCCTCTTGTTAGACAGTTTGTGCCTCAAGAAATCTCAGTCTACCATCCACCATTACTGACACATCAGGGGGCAACTGCATAGATGTTAACCAATGATGTCTCTCATATGAAATAGTCTTCCCCGGGAAATTAGATTTAATCCAACTTTTCTCCAGCATTCTGGAAGGAGACATATTGTGGAAAGCTTTCTCCTGGCTAGATAATGCCATTGGGATCTCGGTGTAATTAAGCATTACTTTGTATCTTGTTTAATTTTTGGTTGAGTTGTTTTTTTTATTCTCAACAAATTTTATTGTGGCTATTTGATCTGCACACCACCAAGAGTTGCATGTTTGCAGCGGTATAACATGTAATCAAACAATTTGATTTCAAATTCATAATTACCTTGGCCCAGGAAAGGGAATGCTGGCGTAGTCTTCAAAGGAACAAACAAAGTGTTTGTGAATTCATTTATGCCCCTGAACTCAGATGGAAAAAAAAACGTATCAATGTACAGTAGGAACCTTTCCTGCTCCAGAGAAAATTGGTTGTCTGAATGATATATTCCTTTGCATAACTATCTTTCTGGTGCTTTGATCAACTCAAGCACACTTTAGAAGCAGCAGGAAGAATGATTAGCAAAGATTGGGACTCTGTTCACAGAAGATGCCTATTAATGTCTTTGTTTTTTTCCGACCCTCCAACACGGATAGTAAAGATCAGGGAGTTCTCACCTCTGTGATGACCCAGAGGCAGGAATACCAACATCCTTGAAGTGTTCATTATTGTTCCCACTGCTTCTTCCCCTCCATCCTCCCTGCTTCCAGCGAGTGATGTTCTGTGAGGTTGGGTGGACTTTTTCATCTGCTCTGTGTACTGCCAGGATGCATGAGAAGGATTCAAGCGATGACAGATCTGAAACCTAGAAACCTGTAGACAGGTTCTGTGTGTGCATTGATGCCTCTGGCAACTGGTACCAAGGCAGAGCTTATGTTGAGCGCCTGAGGTTTTAATAAGCCATGTCAATGTCTGAACAGCACATAAAGAGCATGGGAGATGACAGGCTGACCCAGCCATTTTCATTAATTGGAATCAAAGAATTTTTCCTTTCCATTTTTAAAAAAAAACAAAAAAAAAATCTGGACAGGATGGTTTCAGGAAAGCTGTGGGGTTTATTTCCATCTTTCTGATGCAGTCGGGTTATATAGATAGAGGATGCAATCTTAATGTATACAGGTAATGCTTGATTTACAATCCTTCATTTAGCAACTGTTTGAAATTACAAGAGTGCTGGGGAAAAAAATCCAGTATCCCCTTAGTCATGTGATCAAGATTTGCGGGCTTGGCAACTTGCAGTGGGAGTCCCAGAATTGTGTTTTTGTGAAATGGGTGGCCCCATTGACAGAGACAAATTCCTTGTGTGTCTAATCACACTTTGCCAAATAAAACTGTTCTGTTCTGTTATCAAGGTTCTATTCTATCCTGTTCTGTTCAAGAGTCCTTTACCTGGGATCCATAACCTCTTTGGCTGGCCCTCTTCAATTCCTCCCATTGACCTTTTTCGCGGGTAAGGAGATTCCCGATCCTGCAAAATTCTCCAAGAGCCTTTTCTGATCTCTCAGAGATTTCAGAGACATTGTCGACATAATTTTAGAGAAGATCTCAAAAGGCCATTTGAACCTTGCTTTGTTTATAGCCCAGGGACACTGACTTAAGAATATTTGGGAGGGCAGACAGAAAGACAGAACTTCATTTCAGTCAATGACCAATAAAAATACAACCCATAAAAGGAACAACACAAAACTAGCCCCCGACAACAAGACCTAGGTGGGCCCTGGATTCACAAAGAGAGGCTCTTCTGGGTAGTTTTGTCTGTCCACAATCCTCGTGCACAACAACATTTTTTTCCATAAAATAACAACAGGCCAGGATCCAAGGAACTGGGCATTAGTTCTGTCTTTCCGACAGAAGGAAGAATAGGTTTGTAGGTTTTTTGGACAATAGCTTCCTAAATCAGAGAGCAGACCATGAGGAAACTCAAGAGGAGCGATTAGGGGAAGTGTGCATTATGCAGATATGAAAATGTCTCGCTCAAAGACATAAATGAATATTTTAACGGGAGTAGAAACAAGCTTAAAATTGTTCTTTAGATCCTGGCCCGTTTCCCTGGCACTGCACATTAGGCCCCATAGACTGAATTTAAAATACTGAATATTCATCTAGGACCTGACACTACAGTTTGCAGCTGGGGGTGGAAAGAGGCAAATGGGGAGAGTCCTTGGATTTTTGAAACGTTGTTAGCCTCAGGTTAACTGATTGTCCTATTTACACAACTAAAATTGTTTCACAGCTTTAAGGTTGATTGTAATAAAGGGGGGAGGAGGGAAATGCCAGCCCAAGGCGATTCCTTTGAATAGTACATATTCAAATGGCTGTACAGTTAAAGGAAAGGCTATATTGTGTTCAGCCAGGTAGACAAAGTCTTGAGAAAGAAAGCCAAAATTCCCTGTCCAATTGAACTACATGGTTTGTGAATGAAATATGGGGAGGACCAGTTTGGTGTAGTGATTAAAGCATAAGGTTAAAAACTGGGAGATGGTGAGTTCTAGTTCTGCCTTAAGCACGAAAGCCAGCTGAGTGACTTTGGGCAATCACTAGGAGACGGCGAGTTCTAGTCCTATCTTAGGCATGACTTAGGTGACTCCAGGCATTTTGTCCCCTTCTGCCCAGACCTTTTGCTTCATTCAAAAACTAAAGTATTCCAACATGAAAATAGTCCTCTAATGAAATTTATTTGGATTTTTTTCCCTCAACTTTACTTCTCTAGGAAAGAATATTCATTTCTTTCCCTTTTTTCCTCCCTTCCATTGGGTCTTACAAGTTACACTCTGCTTAATTTTGTTTAGAACTTTGAAAGCAAATGAAAGTGAGGAAATTGATTATAGACTTTATTTTAAGGGATTGATTTTGGTTTCTCTCTGTTCTCATATCAAAGATAAAGCAGAAGCGATGGAATCATGTTCCGGTAATGAGATTTTATATGAAAAAGAATAAATTAAGGGTGGGAAGCCATCAGTGGGATGAATAGGAGGAGCCATTTTTGGCTTACTAAATTGGGAAACGCAGGGACCTCGTAAATGAATCACCTAAAAATCCAAAACTCAGAGGAAGGACAAGGAAAGTTAATTAATTTTCTGACAGCAACCAATTACCAAAACAATTTTAAGAGAATTTGATTTTTTTAAAAAAAGAAAAAGAAAAAGAAAATGGAGCATTATAAAAACAGAGTCTTTTTTTAAAACAACAACTAAACAATCTGAACTACTCAGGATTAATTTACTACCTTACTAAGACAACAAAACAAATTCCCAATTCCTAAAAACAAATAAGAGAAGTCACATTCCACGTTGCTTATTTTCTAAATAGCAAAGGCTTACCCTACCCCCAGGGCCAACAAGAAACAACCATTTGTTGTTCAACAAAGCATGCTTAATTCTTTTACTCAATTAACCCAGTTTCTGGGTTCGTAATAAGCAGTGAACTGTTTTTTAAAAAAAGGATATTAAGCCAAACTGGCATGGATTCATGCAAGCTGGCAAGCCACCAGTAGACCATCAAAGGTCAAAATGAGGCCAGACCCGCCAAGCTTTGCAGCTACCACAAATGCAAACTTCAGACCAGACAGAGCATCCTTGCATGAACTCAACCAAAGTGTTATTATCAAAGGAGACAGGCAGTGAGTGATGCTGGTGACGGCCCAAATATTGTTTCTTTAGCATTTTTAGGTTGAAGTTAAATCAAGGTTTCCAAGCCTTGACCAGTTCTTGGTGTGTGACCTTTAGGGCCCCGTAGTGCCTAGACAGAATGGCATTGCTTATAATTCAGGAAGTTGAAGTCCGTATTTCTAAAACTTTGGGAAAGGCTAAGATAGGGGAACCCTTTCAGTAAGAGCAGTTGACTGAACTTGCAACAACTTGCCTTGGTTTGTCTCATACATAAACAACCACACAGGCACACCCACAAATGTCTGTCTTTAGAAAACTGTTCTGATTTTGCTTTTGGCTTTCTTAGGCTCTCTTTGGCTTGTCTTTAAAAATGGCAGAATGAAGTTATTCAAAGAAAGGGAAGAGGGGTTGTTTAAAAAAAGGCATTTTTCTTTAGTGGATGATAGGTTGTCATATCATGATGTGACATTTCTCTTTGCAAAGCTCTGTCTGTCTGTCTGTCTGTCTGTCTGTCTGTCTGTCTGTCTGTCTATCTATCTATCTATCTATCTATCTACCTATCTATCGTGTGTGTTTGTGTATGCGCACATCAGCTATATTTCTGAAGCCCAGGCCCCGAGTTGTAAGTACCCTCAACACTGCTATGTACATCAGCTGGTGCTATTTGATCATTAATTTATCACAGTTCTAGCAGTTTGTTTGACAGGTGATCCCACTTTCATCTAATGGCTACACAGCAAGCGGATGGGATGCTAAGGCAGTGATGCCACTGCTTAGGATTAGTATTCAGCCAACTACTGCCACTTTTGTGGGTCTCTGTTGAATTCCTGAAATCACAGTAATGATCTGGACCTTTTCCAAAAAGCAAGTGCAATTTAGCTTGATTTTCTTTCTTTCTTTCTTTCTTTCTTTCTTTCTTTCTTTCTTTCTTTCTTTCTTTCTTTCTTTCTTTCTTTCACCTCTTACAATTCTGCTACTTAATTTGAAGTCAAGACATCCTTTCTATTTCTTTCTTTCTCTTTCTTTCTTTCTTTCTTTCTTTCTTTCTTTCTTTCTTTTTCGTTCCTTCTTTCTTTCTCCTTCCTTCCTTTCTCTTTCTTTATTTTTCTTTCTTTTCTTTTTTTCTCTCTTTCCTTCCTCCTTCCCTCTCTCCCTTCCCTCTGTCTTCCTTCTATCTTCCTTCCTTCCTCCTTCCTCCCTCCCTTCTTTCCTTCTCTCTATCTCCATTCTATCTTCCTCCTTCCTTCCTTCTTTCATTCCTTCTTCATTCCTTTTCCACTTTTTGATTGCCCAATCAAGTTCCTTACAAGATGGGTGCCTATATAAATATCGAAACAAAGAAATCACTGTCAATTTTTTTAAAAAAGCTATTATCATCCTGGTACAGCATACAAACATGTTACAGAATTGAGGGAGTAATTTTTTTTCGTCCCCAAAACTATTCCACTAATGATAAGTCATCACAATTATTGAGATGACTTCCTTTCTCAGAGGTTTATGCCCTTCTTAAATTAGAAAAAGCAAAAAGAATTAAGTTGTAATGATGGATTCTGACCTTGGTCCATTCAACTGCTATTCAGGCTTCTTCTTCTCCTCCCCCTCTTCTTCTTCTTCTTCTTCTTCTTCTTCTTCTTCTTCTTCTTCTTCTTCTTCTTCTTCTTCTTCTTCTTCTTCTTCTTCTTCTTCTTCTTCTTCTTCTTCTTCTTCTTCTTCTTCTTCTCCTTCTCCTTCTCCTTCTCCTTCTCCTTCTCCTTCTCCTTCTCCTCCTCCTCCTCCTCCTCTTCCTCTTCCTCTTCCTCTTCCTCTTCCTCTTCCTCTTCCTCTTCCTCTTCCTCTTCCTCTTATTATTATTATTATTATTATTATTAATCATCGCACAGTCAGCCAGATGTTCAGACTGGATTTGACATTTTTATCTATCGTGTCCTTACCAAGGACCTGGGATAGGCAGATGTGGATATTTGATGGTATTACAAATATTGTCACAGGATGGAAGCTGTTCCTAGTAAGGCTGCCTTTTGCAATTGACTAATGACGGTGTTCAATTGGTGCTCCAGTTGTTTTGGGATTTCACCCAAGGTGCCTATTGCTATTGGTACTGCTCTTGCTTGCCTTTGCCACAGTTGTTCTATTTCTATGTGTAGGTCTTTGTATTTTTATTTTTATTATTTTGTATTATTGTATTATTGTTGTTGTTGTTATTGATCATCGCACAGTCAGATGTTCAGACTGGATTTGGCATTTTTGTCTACCTATCGAGTCCTTACCAGGACCTGGGATAGGCAAATGTGAATGTTTGATGGTATCACAGATATCGTCGCAGGATGGAAGCAGTTCCTAGTAAAGCCGCCTTTTGCAATTGACTAATGGCAAATTTGTCAATGCCAATGGTGTTCAAGTGGTGCTCCAGTTGTTTTGGGATTGCACCCAAGGCAGTTATTACTATTGGTACTACCCTTGCTTGCTTTTGCCACAGTCTTTCTATTACTATTACTATTACTATTACTATTACTATTACTATTACTATTACTATTACTATTACTATTACTATTACTATTACTATTACTATTACTATTACTATTACTATTACTATTACTATTACTATTACTATTACTATTACTATTACTATTAGTACTATTATAGTCCAAACCATTGGTTCACGTCATTCTCTGCCATCCTGCAAGTCGCTTCTTTATAGAGAAAGAGGCAATAGGGGGAAGACGATCTCATTTTCCTAGGAATGACAGCAAACAGAGGAAGTCTTGGCATCAGTGTTCAAAGATGTTCCTCTAGTACAATGCCAAAAAGCTCTTTTGCACATCAGGGAACTTCATGTTGCCACTAACCATCTGTCTGCCTGCAATTCTGGAGCAGTAACTAAATAGAGCCATACGTACTGATTGCAGTTATCCAAGGGAGCCTTGAAAATCTACTGTCAGAGCTAATACTGGCAGAATCAGACTTGTCAGCCTTTCTAATTCTACCTGAAATTCTCAATATACTCTCTATACATGCACCAGTTCCTGATGTTTCTATTTTCCAAACTTAAGTCAGGTCCTAATCAATCAATCAATCAATCTTTATTACGTGCATGGACCTGTACAGAGTCTTAATCAATATTAGGGTCTTCTCAGCTATGGTGCCTTATTTGCAAAATGTCCTTTCCAACACGTTTTCCCAACCCTTATTCCAATTTTTGTACAAATAGAGACCTTTGATTTTACCTAGGACTCTGTGTGTCTGTATGCGTTTGTGTCTGTGACACTGTGACACTGTGACACTGTGACACTGTGTGTATGTGTTGATGTTCTTCTGGGTTCTTCAAGTACACTGTAAATCACACTGATGATGTGATCAGGAGAAAACGTATGATCCTCTAGATCAGAGGTCTCCTAACTTAGCCATTTTAAGACTTGTGGACTTCAACTCCCAAAATTCAATGGCTGGCTGGGGAATTCTGGGAGTTGAAATCCACAAGTCTTAAAGTTGCCAAGTTTGAAGGCCCCCTCCTCTAGATCAATGTTTCTCAAATTTGGCAACTTTAGGATGTGTAGGCATCAATTCCCAGAATTCTCCAGCCAGAATTTAAGCCCTTATAATAACTCAATGGCAGGTGAGTATCTTACAAGATTTTCTTCTGGACTTGCTTCCTGTAAACTCATAGTATTGGGGCACCTAAGATTGGCCAACTGGCCAACGACAAGTCCCAAGTCTATGTGGTTTTGCTTCATATAGTGCCTTTCACATCTAGATAATATATCAGTGGTTCTCAACCTTTTTCTGGTTGAGACCCCACTTGCGCCGCCCATGCGCGCCGTGACCCTGACCCAGGTGCGCGCGCGCGACGGGCTGATCCGCGCATGTGCGGCGCGCGCGCAATGAAAAAAAAATAAAAAAATTAAAAAAACAAAAAAACAAAAAACAAAATGGCAGACCACGGCGGGCCGATCCGCGCATGCACGGTGCGCACATGACAGCCAGAACTGCGCATGCGCAGTGCACGCACGACGAAAAAAAAATCCAAAAAAAAATAAAAATAAAAAATAAAAAATGGTGGACCGCGGTGTATGGCGACTCCCGCGAAATGGTCGTTCGACCCCAAATGGGGTCGCGACCCATAGGTTGAGAACTGCTGTAATATATGCTTATCCTTTAATGGAAAGAAGACTCTACACAGGGTTAACAAGGTGAGAGCTGTCTAGGCTTTGGACATGCCAAATGGTTCCTGGTCCTTATCACTTCCAGGAGAAGATAAGATCCAAGAGTCTCTCACAGTGTTAAAGACGCATACTTGACAGAGTGAAGGGCTAAAAGGGAAGCGGGTATGTTGGGTTTGCCCCTTTGCAAAATTAGCCCTCCTTTTGACTGCTGAGTGGCAGTCAGAGCCATCTCTTCAGCACTTCCACCTCTGCATTAACCCTGAAAAGATTGCTGGGTATTTCAAGTGTGCACCTTGAGTATCATAAGCATAAGTCAGAGGGCCCGGGTGAACCTTTCCAGTGGCCACCGCTTATGCTAGTCACAGCCTGCATTCTGTTCATGTTGGAACTTAAACAGAAAAACAATCTCTGCCAAGGAAGATGCTAAAAAAAAAATTTGTTTTTTTTTTGGTTCATGTTTTTAGTAAGAAAACTTCCCCAAATCATAAAATTGAGTGGTAAAGCAAAAAGAACTTGCAATTAGAATGAGCACACCAGCAAACCTAGCGAAAGTTGGCATGCACATAGATATACGTCCCATGTTCTCTGTGTGACTCAGGAGGTGGGAAAAATGTAAAAAGGAAGGTGAACTTCTCTCCCTCCCTCCCTCTAATCTCCTTCCTTCCTCCCTCCCTGTCTCCCTCCTTCTATTCTCTTTCCTTCTTCCCTATCTTCCTCCCTCCCTTTCTTCCCTTCCTCCCTCTCTGCCTCTGTCCCTCCTTCCCTTCTTTTCAAGATTGAGAGAATGTCCTAAAGAAGCACCTAGAAACCCTAAAACTGGGCCTCTCTTTCCACATCAATTCTATCCCCATTTTTATTCCAGTTCCATGAAGCCACATGGATGGATGAAAATTGGACATTCTCCTGAAACCCTCTCTAATGACCCATCATGCCCATCAACATCCTTGTCACCACATGTCGAACTAGCAAGTCTCTGCCTGTGGTCTTCCCTTGAAGATGTCTTTGCCAATTATTGGACAGTCAAAATATCCAAATTGTGCAGTTTTTGGCTTCCTGTGGTACCAGGGATACAAAGCAGAAAGAAAACGAACGGGATTATGAATGCGTTTCAGAAAATACCTGGCACTACAAACAGCTTCTAGCCATCCAAAATGATCCCTGATCAAGGCTGAAATTGATATATAAAATGTATTCCGCTCTTAACTTGCCAGTTCAGCTACCATGCTGGTTCCCTGTTTCAGTCTTTTGAAGTTCAGCCAGTAGTTGCTGAATAGCTGATTATTGCTTAGAAAAAGATCCTACAGGATCAAGCTAGGAGAGAGAGAGAGAGAGAGAGAGAGAGAGAGAGAGAGAGAGAGAGAGAGAGAGAGAGAGTGTCCCTCACCCCAAAAAAAAAATCAAAAGAAAAGCTCTTCTAAAAGTTAGGAGAAAAGAAAAGAGAGAAAATAAAGAAGAAATAATAATTACACTATTATTGATGTTATTCTTTATTGTTCTTAGAAAATAAAGGGCCTTAATGCTACACAGTTTATCAAAAATATATAATGGAGATCGAAATGAATAGCTGAAATGAACGAAAGTTGGAGATATAAAAGAGGCAAGGAAGAGCTTTAAAAAGGCAACATACTAGATCACCTTTGTTAAATCAAGCAAGAACAGTCGTTTGTCTTCCAGATGTTTCTGAACTAACAAACCTGCAGGAGAAGCCATGAAAGCATCCTATACATCAGGGGTGTCAAACTCAATTTCACTGAGGGCTGCATCAGCATTGCAGTTGCCCTCAGGGGGCTGGGTGGGTGTGGCCAGGGTGGGTGTGGCCTACTGGGTGGGCATGGATGGAGTGGGTGTGGCCTAATGGGTGGGTGTGGCCAGCTCTACATCATTCGCGTCAAGGGTGCCTGTGGGGGCCTGGGCAGGAGTGGGACAGATCGGAGGGTCTCTGGCAGAAGGGGGGACCAGGGCAAGTGCCAAGTCATGGTCCACTGGAGGAGCCTCACTGTTCCTCTCAGGCCATGGGGTGGGGGGGGGCTTATGGAGCTAAGATTGAATGTGTTTCAGCATAGATGGCCATCACAAAATTGTACATTGGCTCCCGGCTGGCCTGGGCCAAGGCAGAGGGGACCGTTCCCTCACTGTTTCCAGGATGGCTTCATGGGCCACATAAAACCACTTCGTGGGCTGCGTGCGGCCCCTGGGCCTTGTGTTTGACATGTATGCTATACATCATAGCACCCTGGTGTAATTTTTGTAATGGGGTCATGAGGTTTCCTTGTCTTTAGGTAACTGAATATATTTTTTAGCTGGATTAGGAAACATCTGCAAGAAAAAAACCAAGCTCAGAGAGCACCAAGGACCACAGTCCTCCTCCTCCTCTTCCTCTTGGTAGTGTTAACTTTGCTCAGAAGTTGGTTGGGTTTTTGCAAGGGAATAACCTCTTTCATTGCTCAGCTGAGTCCTGCTTTAGAAATATGAACCCAGGACACTGTGCCCTGGTCTGTTTTCCATTACAGAAGCTTGTATCAAAACCAACAAGCTGTTTTTAACTTGTTTCATTGTCCCTGCTAGGTTATTTTGCTCTAATTTGGAGACTTATAGTCTCTTTCTCTCTGTGTAATGAGGAAGATCTTTTCAGCAACCACCTCTGTTTACAACTAATTACAAGTTTGAACTCCAAAAAGAAATCCTCCTTAGAATTGATGCTGTCCTCCATGAATAGACAATGTTGAAAAAGGAAGTAGGAAAATAAAATTACATTTTTAGGGGGGGGAAGGGATCCAAAGGAAACTTGCGGCTGTTCTTTGCACAATGCGTAAACAGCAAGCTTTTCCCATGTAGTACACTATGAATATACTGTGCAAAACTCTAAAATAAACATGTCCTTAAAAACTTACACCAAGAAAACTGAAGCTACTTATGTCAACTTACTTTAATGGTAAAACTGTGGGACACATTTTTTTTTAAACATACTTATTTATTTTGGAGAGCTGCCTTTCAATTACACGGTTCCAAGTTAACTGACCTCTTCCCGGTTTCCATTCCACTAAGATTTATTTTTATATAAAGGGGCTGCAATATTTCAGCTATTATTCAGCTTGATGAAATGGTGTCCGTGGCAAAACTCCGGGGAGTCCTTAATGATACATAATACATAATGAACAATAAACCCTGTTTATTGTTTTTATCTGTTCACCAAGTGCAGTGTGGTGGCCTAATGGCGAAGATGCTCACTTCCCACACGGAAGGGTCAGAGTTCAATCCTAGGTAGTGGCAGATATTTCTCTCCTAAGATGCCAAGAAAAAAAATATCTGCTGCAAACTCTGCCTAGGCATCGGGAAGGGCATCCAGCCAGTAAATGCTCAGCTCCATCCAGTCTCCCTGACTCTTTTTCAAATTAAAGGATTACAGGGTCATAAAAGGGAGTTTTTGAGCAGCGCGGTGGCTTCTCTGGAAGCAGTGAGTTGTCTGCTGTGAACTGTGTGTAGGCAGCAGGAAAGAAATCTGGTCAGTAAACACTTGAGCTCCATTCAGTCACCCTGGGTCCACCCCCAGTGCAAGGCATTACAGGGTCATTAAAAGGAAAAAAAATATCTGTTCACAACAATGTGAAGTCACAGCTGCCAGTTCTTTAGCTAGTGTTGGCCATCTACATATCAGTTTTTTCCCCAAGAACCTGGGATGTTGTAATGTATTGACATAGTATCCAAACAATGTGGCCTTTTGTAATTGACTGATGGCAATTTTGTCAATACACAAATTTTCTAAGTGTCTTCCAAGCTTTGGGTATGGCACCCACTGGGACCATCACAGTTTACGCCATAATCTTTCAATTTTCAGATCTGGACACTTTGTGAGGTTCTCCAATTCTTTGTCTTCTATTCCATCATCATCATCATCATCATCATCATCATCATCATCATCATCATCATCATCATCATCATCATTATTATTATTATTATTATTATTATTATTATGGTTTTTTGCATAGTCAGCCAGATATTTAGACTGCATTTGGCATTTTTGTCCAGCTGTCAAGTCTTTCACAAGTATCTGGGATAGGCAGATGCTGTTTATTATTATTATTATTATTATTATTATTATTATTATTATTATTATTATTATTATTATTATTATTATTTATTTGGACTTATATGCCGCTCCTCTCTGAAGACTCGGAGCGGCTTACAACATATATATAACATCGATAACAATCTAAGTCCAAATCAGAGAAAAAAAATATTAAAAAATTTAAAAAACCACACTCATACATCATTCAAGCAACAATCCACAATCATCCCCAGGCCTGCCAGCAAAGATAGGTTTTAAGATTCTTTTGAAAGGCCGGGAGGGTGGGAGAAGCGCAGACTTCCAGGGGCAGTTGGTTCCAGAGGGTGGGCGCCACAACAGAGAAAGCCCTCCCCCTAGGGCCCACCAGATAACATTGTTTCGCTGACGGGACACGGAGGAGGCCGACCCTGTGCGCTCTCACCGGTCGTAGGGAAGTATGTGGCAGAAGATGGTCCCGTAAGTATCCTGGTCCCTTGCCATGAAGGGCTTTATAGGTAATGACCAACACTTTGAATTGCGCTCGGAGACCAATAGGCAACCAATGCAGCATGTGGAGGGTTGGCGAAATGTGGGCACAATGTGAAAGGCCCACAATTGCTCACGCAGCCTCATTTTGCACTAATTGTAGTCTCCGAACACTCTTCAAGGGTAGCCCCATGTAGAGAGCATTGCAGTAGTCGATCCTCGAGGTGACAAGGGCATGTGTGACTGTGAGGAGAGACTCCCGATCCAGATAAGGGCGCAACTGGTGCACCAGGCGAACCTGGGCAAATGCTTACTGGTGTTAGAAGTCTCATTGCAACATGTAAGTTGTTCCCAGTCAAGCTGCCTTTTGCAATTTGCTGATAATGATTTTCTCAATGTCAGTGGTATTCAAAGAGTGAGCCAGTTATTTATGTTTAAAGATACGGAATAAAAGAGTTGGAAGGGACCTTGGAGGTCTTCTAGTCCAACCCCCCATTCAGCAGGAGACCCAAAACCGTTTGTCTGAAATGGTATAGGGTTTCCTACCTGAGTAAGGGGCTGGACTAGAAGACCTCCAAGGCCCCTTCCAACTCTGTGATTCTGCTATTCATTCTGGACAAATGGTCCAGTCTTGAAAACCTCCAGTGATGGAGCACCCATAGCTCCGACAGGCAAGCTATTCCACTGTCAGAAAATTCCTCCTCCGTTGTAGATTTCTCCTTGATGAAAAGAAAAACTGTGCAAGGGAAAGCTGCCTTCGTGATCATTGGCATGGAACAATGTTTAAAAGGTCCATTCCTGGGGCAGGTAAAAAAAAAAAAGGCAGGTTTTCTGGGTATCGATAATTATGGTCTCCGCGGTGCCAAGAAGCAGACTGGATAGAGTTCCAATCTGCATCTCAAAGTTGTGCGTAACAAAACAAACATCCTTCAGATGGATAACTTCATCTCGGTGTGTCAGACCTGCCTCCACCCAGCACTTAGCCTGCCGACAAATGAATGTTTTCTGCTTTCTCGAGTTTACATAAATAGCTGCAAATTCCTATAATTAACTAGGGGGAAAAAAAAAACCCTTCAGTGGGATTCAAACAAAGACGTGTTTGTTTATCATGCACATTGGCTTCCCTGCCTGGAAGATTGGTGTCAACTGATGTTTTCTCTTCTAGGTTAAACAAAGCAGAAATATCCCAGAGTGCATTGCTGCCAGAGACCCAACAGGCAGCCTCTAAAGGGGGCGGCCGACTTATCATATTATTCTGCATTTTAAATGCTCGTTTCTCTCTCTTTCCTCTTCCTTTCTCCTTTCGCACTGAGAGATGATTGACTCCCCCAACCAGCAGAACTAGGGACTCATGGAGGCTGACACCAAAGTTAACGTCTGGCAGATAAAGAGGCTGAGGAGATAACAAAACAGTGATTCCTCAGCACATTTTATGTGCTGGAGCAGGTGGGAAATACTGATTAATAAAAGGTCTATGTAGAGAGCTTTGCTTTGCTACAAGGAGGTCCTTTGTGCCAGAGAGACAATACAATACAATTCAGATGACGAAACGGAACAATTTTCCTAGACAAGGCCCTTCCTGTTGCTTTGAAGACTTGAACCAGCAGTTTCAAAAAGATTTCCCCACATACAGCTAGTCCTTGACTTACAACAGTTCATTTAGTGACCCTTCAGTGTTACAACGGCACTGAAAAAAACTGACTTATGACCGTTTTTCACACTTGCAGCTTCCCCATAGTCACATGATCATCATTTAGACCTTTGGCTACTGGCTCATATGGTCCACAGGATGAGAACTACTGGGTTCTTGGGACACCTAGAACTTTGATGTGATGCTCCTTCTTTTAATAGGAGAGTTGATAGACCTAATTCTTTTAAGTCATACTGTTCAAGCAGACTTTGAAAGCATGAAAAGTTGGCCCCTCTCTCTCTTCCTGTTTTCCCTTAAGAGAAGGTGATTGGCTTTAAAGGTGGTTTAAAACCTGCGAAGCGTTTCCCCCAGTGATCCAAAATATTCTTCTGCCTTACGTTGGTCAACACTGGCCTTCAGCCCAAAGCTTTGATGCCTTTTGCTGTAATCCGTTCACCCAAAAAAGGAACAAGATTAATTCAAGAAGTTATTTGGAGAGCAAACTCTGTACTTTCTTACCCCTGTGTCTCTTCCATAATATTTTGGACTGTGATATTTTTAATCTTACTTCCTCCTTGTTCTATATTCTGCTACTCTTTGGTACCTAAATAAACAATAAAAAGGCTAGGTGATCTGTACTTAAATTTAAAGGGGGATGAAATTAGAAACAGCCACTTAGGCAAAGTAGTACCATTAACAAAGGGGCACTATTTATATCCAAAGCATATATGTTTTACACAAAAGTGGTTCTGCAATTATTTTTCTGTTTTCAACTGTATAGTCAGCAAATCCAACAGTCAATAAAATTAAGGCAGCAGAAAATCTTCAAGTAGTTCTCCGTGGTCTGCTGTCATTTCTTTCTTTCTTTCTTTCTTTCTTTCTTTCTTTCTTTCTTTCTTTCTTTCTTTCTTTCTTTCTTTCTTTCTTTCTTTCCTTCCTTCCTTCCTTCCCTCCCTCCCTCCCTCCCTTTCAACATCATTTCCTAAGAACCTCATCTACAACCCACCATCCAGGGCCAATGACCAGTAAAATAAAGATTTGCTTATTCTCAAAAAGCATCATGTAGCTGAAAGCTGATTATTTACTTCCAGCAAAGTTCTAAAACGTGAATGGGTCTAGAACTCTGTGTTAGGACGGTGCAAAACCTTAGCAAGTCCTTAGGAGCCCTCACAGGCATGTTCAAGGACCTCTGATCAGATCAAAAAAAGCAGCAATAACATTTGTGTAAGTCTACAGCCCTGATGGCACAGTGGCTAGAATGCAGTATCGCAGCCTGACTCTGCCCATAGCCAGGAGTTTGATCCTGATGAGGCTCAAGGTTGACTAAGCCTTCCATCCTTCTGAGGTTGGTCAAATGAGGACCCAGATTGTTGGGGGCAATGGGCTGTCTCCCTAAACTGCTTAGAGCTTAGAGCTGTAAAGCACTATGAAGTGATATATGTCTGCTAGTGCTACTACTAGTGCTATTTGTGCAGCTCACTTACTCTTTATTCCCAGCTGTTTCTACATGTGCATGCATGCATGAGGCTCTCTCTGTGGCATGTGTGTGGGTGGGTGGGTTTGTGTGCAGTCCTTTGACTTCAACAAGGACAGAAATGAAGCATGTTGGCTCAAGGTGTCAAGCCTGTGCTGATATCCCTTGTCATCATTACCTCCCTCTTTGCAGTTGGCAAACTTCTGAGCAAGCCACTTTTCTCCATGATGAGAAACCTATTCAACAAGCAAAAGAAATAGGAATAAAATTGAGATAATTGGCTACAAATATACTTCCCTTGTTTTCACCCCAAAATTGTGGCATCATACAAGCCATGAAGGAATCACATATCCCCTCCTTGGTTATATCGTAGAGTAAGAATTCAGTCGCTCTGGTTGGCTGTGCCTTTCAAAACTTCTAATTTAATTTCCAGCTATTTGCATCGGAGTAACTGATCTGTTTTGTTTGGCACCGTCTCTTCCCAAACCCATTCCATTAAACTGAAAATGCCCAACTGTGTCATAACCATTTCATTATCCCTATGAAACAAAAGCTGTTGCCAGCGATGCCAGAAAATACACCGAGGTATTCATTACGACTTTGACTTCTCTCCTAATATCATGCAAAACAAAACCCCGAGACACCCAGACACAAATCAAGGACCCACAATTAAAATGATGGTAGGTGTGTACAGACAGTTGCCTCTGAGCAAGGATTTTAATAATAAATGGGGGGAAATTTTCCTTATTTTGGAATCTTGCAAAATATAGCATGAGAGATAGATACACGACTCCCAGCGTATTACTCAGAGGCAGGGGAGGAGATTGTGTCTGGCAGCAAACACTGGAGTGAATCTGCGTGTCTCCGAAGTACTTTGCAATGTTGCTTTTCTGAGCTCTTTAATCTCGATAGAAAGGAGCAAAACAGAACTGAAAAAATAACATCTTAAAAAACGGATATTTGTTATTGATTTTTATCTGGCTCCAAAGACTTCAGTTTAACATGTTTTTGCTAATGGTCTGAGGGACTGTTTGGATTGCGTTAGGGTGGGTGACTCCATTGCTCTGTGTGTATACACACTCGTATACACACATTCACAGTCATATCCTAGCGGTGGGCTCTCTGATATTCTTGTTCTCTTGCGTTCTCTCTTTCTTTGGATTTCCCCCAGCCGCCTTCCATAATTTCCCACCCTTTAAACACATCCCTATGGATGGTTGGTTCACAGTGCTTGGAAGGCCGATGCAATCACAGGCAGAGCAAAGTCTATTGAAGTCAACGGGACAAGCAAATTGCAACAAACAGAAGTCAATAACAGGATTTTTTTTTTGTGTGTCGCTAAAAGACAAGGCTATACCAGAGGCTGAACTTTGTGAAATAATCAGGAGGAAGATTCAATTTGAAAGCTGCTGTCGAATTAGCTACGATATTAACAGAGATAAAACGGACCTTCATTTGAGGCCATTTTCTTTATTTTTATTAAAGTTTTTATTGAATACAAAAAAAAGAAAAGGATTAAAAACATTGAACATGGTAAATCGTCTTTGACTGACATCTCAGTCCATATTGTACATTAATTGCATATAATTTATCTATATACAAACTATACATTTCTAATTTCTATTTTAACTTATCTCTTTATTTGTGACCTCTATTTTTCCCCCTCCATCTATAAAATTTATTCCATATCAGATAAAACTCTGTGTCTTCCTGGTTTTTTAATCTTTTAGTTAACCTATCTACCGGTAGTTCTGTGCAAAACATAATTTTCTTTATTAGTTCTTCCTTTCATTACTTTCCACTTTTGAGCAAATAGTATCCTTGCCGCCGTAGCCACGTGAATAATTAAATATGTGTCCTCTTTATTTACATTTTTCTCCAGTATTCCTAATAGTAATGCCTCAGGTTTGTATAGAATGTGTTGCCTAGTCATATCTATTGCCCATTCCCAGATCAAATGCCAATACCCCTGTGCTTCTCTACATGTCCACCATATATGAAAAAGGTGCCCTTTTCTTTTTTACATTTCCAACATGTAGAAGGAATATCCTTTATACATTTTGGCTAATCTGGCTGGAGGGAGATGCCATCTTATACAAGTTTTCTTTATATGATGTCGCCAATGTGATTTTGTTATTTCACTCGCATACTTGCTGCCATTGATCCATATTTATATTATATCCTAATTCTATTGCCCACTTCACCATTGTTTCTTTAATCTGCTATTTGAAGCCATTTTCAAAGCCCCATTGGATAAATACAACTTTTGCCCGATGGCCCAGAGTGCTAAGTGAGCTTCCTTTCTGCAGTGAATTGCCTTCCAATTCCTTCACCTAAACCTGCTGGGGTTGCTTTGATCGCGTTCACACAACTCGGCAAGCCAGCCACTCTCACAATCAAAGGTCCTGTATGCATAAGGCCATATTAGCAATAGCAATAGCACTTAGACTTATATACCACTTCATAGGGCTTTACAGCCTTCTCGAAGCGGGTTATAGAGTCAATATATTGCCCCCAACAATCTGGGTCCTCATTTTATTGACCTGGGAAGGATGGAAGGCCGAGTCCACCTTGAGCCAGTCAGAATCAAACTCCTGGCTGTGGGCAGAGTTAGACGGCAATGCTGCATTCTAACCACTGCGCCACAGGGCTCTTATATTATCTCCAGCTTTGTCCTGTGCAAATTATTAAATACCCATGAGTTCAGTGTGCTTTTGCTGTTGTTTAACCATTCAGCTGTGTTTCTGACTCTTGGTGATTTTATAAACAAGGGCTCTCCATCCTACGATAGATAGATAGATAGATAGATAGATAGATAGATAGATAGATAGATAGATAGATAGATAGATAGATAGATAGATAGATAGATAGATAGATAGATAGATAGATAGATAGATAGATAGATAGATAGATAGATGATGGGTGGGTGGGTGGGTGGACGGACAGACATAGACAGAGATAGATAGATAGATAGATAGATAGATAGATAGATAGATAGATAGATAGATAGATAGATAGATAGATAGATAGATAGATAGATAGATAGATAGATAGACAGACAGACAGACAGACAAGCAGACAGACAGACAGACAGACAGATATGATTTCTTTTTTTAAGGACAGGTTATACCTAGGGTTAACCGGAGGGATTAAAAACTCAGCTGGGTGAAAATGCCATCAATCCTAAGAGCTCACTTTGTTTTTCCCTTTTCTACTATTTGAAAGAGAAGCACCTGCACTTAAAATCTCCAGGAAATCCTGGAATTGCTCCCAGTGGCATCAATCTAAGTGAGATGGTGAGTGAGCTTGGCAATTGCGAAAATATTGAATAGAGGTGTTTTCTAGCATGGATTATGTCATGTGTTTGGGGACTCTTTAAACTAAGCAGTATTGACAGTCCTTCCCCCTGCTGTTCTTATAAATAAGTATTTAGGGAATCCTTGAGAAGATGAATGCTTGACAGGAGAGGCTTGCAACAGCCTCCTTCTTGCCATCTTGCAAATTATCCTTTAAAGCCAGAGTTGGCATACATGAATTGTTAGAGCGTTTGACTCCTTCCCTTTTCTTAAAAAGCTCACCATTAAGATTGGGAACAAGCAGCCGACATAACATAATGGTGGTGAATAACGAATTGCTCACTTGTAAAATATGTTGTCCTTGTGGGACTGAGGTTCCAAAGTAGATCAAAAGTCACACAGAAGCTCCCACTGTTGAGAAGAAAATTTATCTAACCTAGACCGAACATTTCTAGGAAATATGACAGGTACCAGAGGGGGAAAAAATAAGACCTTGGCTTTAAGTTTTATTGCAGGAAATTGTGTAGGTGTTAAGACCTGGCTGTGTCACTCTAAGATGAACCTTCAGCAGGACTATTAAGGGCCAAGAGAAAAGATAACACACAATCCAAAAGAGCTTTTCCAAAAGGCAACTAGACTTTCTTGGTTTGTTTTTTTTCCTTGAAAACATTTTGTTTCTCTCTCATCCAAGTTCTGAAGAAGAAGCTTCTTGGATGAAAAGTTACATGTTTTCAAGGAAAAAACCCAAGAAAATTCTATTGGTTTTTGGGAAAGCACCTTTGGGACAACCACAGCCTGGATGATTGAGAATCTCCATTGGCATAATAGACAGCCGCATTGCATAACTGAGAAGTAAGCCCAGATGACTAGATTCCTTTCCCGCTGCCTACACAAAGTTCACAGCAGACAACTATTCATTGCGCCAAGAGAGAGAAACATCTGCCAGCTGCCTAGGATTGAACTCATAGCTTCCAGAGAAGCCACCATGCTGCTCAAAAACTCTCTTTTATGACCCTGTAATCCTTTAATTTGAGATAGAGTCAGGAAGACTGGATGGAGCTGAGCATTTACTGGCTGGATGCCCTTCCCGATGCCTAGGCAGAGTTTGCAGCAGATAATTTTTCTTGGCGTCTTAGGAGAGAAATATCTGCCACTACCTAGGATTGAACTCCGACCCTTCCGGGTGGGAAGTGAGCATCTTCGCCATTAGGCCACCACACTGCTCTTTGTGAATAGATAAAAACAGTAAAGAGTGTTTATTGTTCGTTATGTATCATGGTGTTGGACCCCACGGAGTTTTGCCACAGACACCATTTCATGAAGCTGAATAATAGCCGAAATATTGCAGCTGAAGAGAAACCAGGAAGTTGAATCCAAGTCAATCAGTTGGGAATATTAGAGATTAATGCTCAATGATCACTGCTTAGCTTGCAATCCTTACTATCTAAAAGTTTCAATGGGTCAGGCAAGGTCAGGTTTTGTTAAATTGTGTGGTGTACAGACAGAGTCCAGGGCAGGTGGAAATAACTTTTGCTTTTTTTTTAATTTGCTGTGTCTTTATTTTAAAAAATTAAAATTTTGTTGTATTGTTTTCGTTGTTTATTTGTGCTCATTTTGGAATTGGGGCTTTTAGGGGAGGAAATTAAGATTGCACGAAAGAGAGGTGTGATGGCAAAAAAGTCAGGAACTCTTGGTCTAAGTGGACAATTCGAGTTCAGGACTGAAAGGACCTAACGGTTGTTGTGAGTGTCCCTAGACCAGCTTGGGAAGTGTCAGAATATGAGGATGAGCAGCCAGGCTCCTCTGGGTGTTTTCCCCTCCCGGCAGCCGAGGAAGAGCAGCCAGGCCCCTCTGGGTATTTTCCCCTCCCGGCAGCTGAGCCAGACAGGGAGGAGATTTACAGGCAGTCTGGATCAGATTCACAAAGTGAGGAGTCAGATTTGGATCAAGAAGATAGATGGCTTGATCCGAGATTCCGAAGGTTTGATAAGCGACGGTGTCAGTTAAGTGGAAAAAGGAAGTAATGAGGGGAAGTGACGTATCGGACACTATATTAGAAGGGGACAGAGAGACTACGCCTTTGTCACGAGCAACGTTAATCAAGGAGTAGCCTGATATCTGGAGCATTGCCTTTGAATTCAGTCTTCTGATGTTTTGGAAATCTACGGAAGAATAATGAGGTATTGGACAATGTGATAAAGAAAGAGTGAGTAATTGGAAGGTGTGGGCAGAGCCTGTTTTAATCTAAATGTAAATAAATGAGATTTGGCCGTTCTTGCCAGCAACATGCCAGCAGCGTGCTCTGAAGTGAATCCTTTTGAAATGTGTTAAATAAACCTCTTAAAGACATATTTATGTGGATTTTAATGAGCTGAGAGGGGCCAGACAGAACAACGGTACTCTTCGTTAATTGGTTTTGGGAGACGCAATGCGTACCAAAGACAATGGCCACCAAACTAATTTTCCCATAAGGAATAATGTAGCAAGTCACAAGGCAGCAGACACCGGCAAGTTCTAGCTTGTGCATTGAGTACCAAACAAACAACAACTAGCGGGACATTTTCATGTCAAAATGGGCTGTGTACCAAACTTGATGAATTTCAAAGCAGTTGAGTACCACTGTAGTTTATTATTTTGCCACATGGAGAATCCATGCATGGATTGGAATGTGCAATTCATTGGTCTGGGGCTTCATTTAGCCCCAAGAAAGTCTTGTGAAATATTGCTCATCCTAGCATCGTATTACAGTGGCTCCAGGTTGTGAAATACCAATTTTGTCCCTATGTTTGGGTATGACTACATGCCTTTTAATAAGCATGTTTAAAAAGACAGCTTGGCGAGAAAGGGGGAAGACATCCTAAGTGGCTCAATGCTTAGCTCTAAAATTGAGGTTTCTGAAGCAATCAACCTGTCTCTGCCCCTGAATATAAAACTCCAAGCTATGTATTTATAAAAGGGAACACTAAAGCATACACGTTTATACTGGCTGGCTGGGTTTCTAAACAAATAAACCAAAAACAATGTTGAGAGCATTTTCAGTGTTGCATCAACCCAATTAATTTGTATTTTCTAAGTTTTAGAGCACCTTTCCTTTCCTTCCCTTCCCTTCCCTCCCCTTCCCTTCTCTTCCCTTCCCTTTCCTTTCCTTTCCTTCCTTTCTCTTTCCTTTCCTTTCCTTCCCTTCTCTTTCCTTTCCTTTCCTTCCCTTCCCTTCCCTTCTTTTCCCCTTCCCTTCTCTTTTTCCCTTCCCTTCCCTTCTTTTTTCCCTTCCCTTCTTTTTCCCCTCCCTTCCTTTCGTTTTCCCTTCCCTTCCCACATTCCAGGGGTGTGAAGCAGATGAGACTGGGGATAACCATCCATGACAAAATGACCAGATGGACAATTGTTGAGAACAGTTGCAGACCAAATGTGCTTCCTAAATATGTTTCCTATAAGTCAACATATCATCTGAGCTTCCTTGGGATCTTAAAAATGAAAAGCAAATTCTTTTGCAATGGTTTCCTGGCCCTTTGGAATATTTATTAATTTCAAGGTGAATTCAGTCTTAGGTTTAGAGATACCACCAAACCACTCACTCATCATCTAAATAAAGACCTGGGCTTTGTGGTTCCAGATCACCTTGACCTATTTGGAGGGTAGCAACCATGTGCTAACTAGTCAACAATTCCTCCTCCTCCTCCTCCTCCTCCTCCTCCTCCACATTATGCAGACAGCTGAATAAACCATATTTACCACACATTCTTCTACTTCTTCATGAAAGAACAATAACAGGTCTTGGTGAAGAAATGTTTAGAAGTAGATGAGCTTTAAAGAAACCTTTGTGTCATGTTACAATAACCACTCTGTCAGTTTTCAGCAGAGGAGAGAAGAAGTATGCACAGTTCTCTGAAGTGTGTTGATATTTGTTCTTCAGTGTTCTACTAGAGACAGACATATTTGAACTTTTTCTTTCCAGCATTGAGCCCTGACTTCATTTGTTTGTTCTTTTTTTCCTCTTCACCTTTCCTTTTTATTTCTTTTACCTTTGTTTGCGATAAACCACTAAGTTTTAAGGCTTGGACGATACCTACCTTATTTATATCTATTATATTTATATCTATTACATCTAAATAATATCTAAGGGGCTGCCACAAAGAAGAGGGGGGTCAATTTATTCTCCAAAGCACCTGAAGGCAGGACAAGAAGCAACAGATGGAAACTAACCAAGGAGAGAAGCAACCTGGAACTAAGGAGAACTTTCCTGACAGTTAAAACAATTAATCAGTGGAATGGCTAGCCTTCAGGACTTGTGGGTGCTCCATCACTGGATGTTTTTAAGAAGAGACTGGACAGCCATTTGTCCCCAATGGTATGGGGTCTCCTGCTTGAGCAGAGAGTTGGACTAGAAGACCTCCAAGGTCTCTTCCAACTCATCTGTTATTCTGTTATTTTTGACTGATTTTATAAGATGGAAGGATTATATTCTTTACAGTCATTTGGTTGTTAGCACTGAGTATTGCCAGAATCCCCTCCTCCTCCTCCTCCTCCTCCTCCTCCTCTTCCTCCTCCTCTTCTTCTTCTTCTTCTTCTTCTTCTTCTTCTTCTTCTTCTTCTTCTTCTTCTTCTTCTTCTTCTTCTTCTCCTCCTCCTCCTCCTCCTCCTCCTCCTCCTCCTCCTCCTCCTCTTCTTCTTCTTCTTCTTCTTCTTCTTCTTCTTCTTCTTCTTCTTCTTCTCCTTCTTCTCCTTCTCCTTCTCCTCCTCCTCCTCCTCCTCCTCCTCTTTTCCTCCTCCTCTTCTTCTTCTTCTTCTTTTTCTCCTCCTTCTCCTCCTCCTCCTCCTCCTCTTCTTCTTCTTCTTCTTCTTCTTCTTCTTCTTCTTTTTCTTCTTCTTCTTCTTCTTCTTCTTCTTCTTCTTCTTCTTCTTCTTCTTCTTCTTCTTCTTCTTCTTCTTCTTCTTCTTCTTCTTCTTCTTCTTCTTCGTCTTCTCCTCCTCCTGCTCCTGCTCCTGCTCCTGCTCCTGCTCCTCCTCCTCCTCCTCCTCCTCCTCCTCCTTCTCGTCCTTCTCCTTGGATTTCTTGAGGCCATTTGGGGACTTTGCCCTCAGGGTCACCTGAATCAAGATTCTTCTTGGAACTGTTGCAAGGGCTCTGTTGTAGACTGGAGACAAGTGTTGTCTTACTCCTCCCCAATGGTGGGATTCAAATATGTGAACTACCAGTTCTCTGTGTAGATGCCACTTCCAGAAGTCCGTTCTGGGCCTGGGCAACCAAAAATTAGCTATCGGTTCTGCCGAAGTGGTGCAAACCGTCTGAGTCCCACCACAACTCCTCTCCCTCTGTTTCAGGACAGCAGTTGAGTTCCAACATAAGTGGATTCATCTTGAATTACTTTCATTCTAGATGGTTGTCTTTAAAAACTATGGGGGCTGAGTTTGCTTCTCTGCTTTTACGCTTCCTATTCCCTTTTCCTTTGATGCTGTGTCCCGAGACTCAATCTTGAGAGCAAATGATTCTATAAGCAGATCCAAGAGAAAGATCTGAGCATGGTGTGGTTTTTTTTACCTTTTTTTAACCTTTTTTTTTTTTTTTTTGCTGCTTACTTTCCAGTTCAGTTGGAATCGTCCCCCTTGGAGCTCAGTCTCAGATGATGTAAGAAAAGGAGACCATTTGATATTCTCTGAAAATCTACTTTTTTTCTTTTCTTTTCCTTATTTGGCCTGCTGTGGTTCGACTTTCCCCAGTTTTACCCTTGCAGTCTCTGGAAGTGTCTTGAAATTTCTCAGGCTCATTGACTTGGACATTTAAGTCTGAGTGAGTTATGCTCTTCATACCACTAAATCTGAATCTTGATGGGATTCCTTCAACTTCACTCAGAAAATTCCGGTGGCTTTCAGGAATGCAGGCATGCAAAGCTGTCCTTGAGGATTCATTGATTCACTGAAGTCTGGCTAATAAGTTTACCCCGCCTCTCCCATCTACTGTAGAGCATTGGGGTATTAAGTCTAGGAGCTTTTCTTGAGCATTGAGCAGAACGGGATTTTTATTATTATTTTAAGATGCATTATGACAGTTTAGCGAGAAAGAAACTGGCTAGAACTTATCAGCCTTTCTAATTCAATCTGGTTTATGTAAACATTTTAAAAACGCTGGTGATTAAAGTTGGAGATTATTTAAAGTTACACTTTTTATTAATTATGTGTTTTAAAAAATCATTTGATGTTTTCCAAAAGAAGCTTCGATTTTTATTCCTAGGTAGCTTGAAAATTTCTCTTACATTTCTCTCCATGTTTTTTTTTTAAACTTAGCTCTTAGGATGGAAACAAAACTCTTAGATATGTTGGAGGGGGCTACTGCTGGTATTGTTATTCTGGGGAAATAAGAGGTGATTAGAGTGTTGTTTTTGGAAAGTTATAAATTGACTAAGAGTCCAGGTGGACATGAAATAGGATTTGGAAATAATTGAAAGAATCCTTCTCATGGGAAATGGATAGTGTTTTGATTTGATATATAAAATAAGAATAGGATGTTGAGACTTTGAAGACTAGACACTAGAGGGAGCAACAAGGATACAAAGATTACAATTAAAGGAGAAGAACTCCTATTTGACTTGTCAACATAGAATACTTATAGTAAAATAACTTAACATTGGATTTACTGAAGGATATTTATAAACAGTGGACTCAGAGGTTAATTTTAAAAATGTCTCCCAACATAGACCAACTGTGTGTGGATGATGTTATAGAACAAGTTCTAAAGGATAGGATGGAAATAGATTTGAATGTGGATTTAAAAATGGCATGCCACAAGAATGGTCTGAGGAAAAAAAGATGAAATGTTGAATATAGAAATGAAACCAGCTGGTATCTTAATAATTAAAAAGGACACACAAACAATAAAGGAAGGGAATGACTTGGATATTTTTGAAAGTGTCGGTGTGAAGGGACAGGAAAAAGAAAGAAAGAAAGAAAGAAAGAAAGAAAGAAAGAAAGAAAGAAAGAAAGAAAGAAAGAAAGAAAGAAAGAAAGAAAGAAAGAAAGAAAGAAAGAAAGAACCAAATTCTAGGACATTTTGTAGGGATTAAAGACCAAGATTGTTAAAAGTAAAGGGAAGGAATATAAAGTTGTCGTATTTGATCCAGGTTAAAATAGATGACAAGGTTTTAAAGAGGGGTTTACAAAGCAAATATTTCTACATTTGAGCAATGCCAGGCTGTGGGTTTATTTATTCTTAGCAATATTGTCTTTCTGCCAAAACAAATCAATATCCGGACAAAGACATTTACTAGCATATGGGAAAAACTGAAATTCTCAGCTTTGTGCTTGCTAAATAGAGCAAGGAGATTCTGGACTGAGCCCCTTCCCCCCCCACAGGAAAACCCACTTAAAAGCAAGCCTAATTTAGTACCATGGGATAACTGCCTTGTAAAAATTGTGTGCCTTCTGGGACCTGGCGCAAATCATTGCTGATGTAACCATGTTAAAATCTCAGCCAGACAGGAGCAAGCGTGATTTATCACATGAGTGGGGGGGGGGATATATTGGAAAAATTGAGTGGCCACATACCATGTGGCCGAACATTCATAGGGTTTTGAATGCGTATTTGCAGTTCTCATTAATCTGCTCAATTACCCTGCTCAAACTGCTTAATGTGTGAGTGTTGCTTCCAAGCACACACAGCCACAAAGGAGCAGAAGGTGTGCAATGTGCAAAGACTTTTTGGCTGCCAAAGAAAACTTGTAATACCTTTCCATTCTGGTGGGTGCTGAGCACCACTTTTTTCCTCTTTGTAGTAGAATACAGTCATCTTTCCTTTCCTTGTTGCATTACTTTTTTTTCCAGCATCAGTCCAGGGTGAGAATTAGGGGCGAAGGGGTCAAGCCATAGCATCCACACAAGCTCAGAGACACCTGGTTTTCTCTCCAAAGTCCAATTTAGCCTGGGATGCATTGATTAAGAGTGGAAATTGAGAGAAAGTGGAGGGAACATTTGTGAGAAGGAATGGAATGGAATGGAATGGAATGGAATGGAATGGAATGGAATAGAATGGAATAGAATAGAATAGAATAGAATAGAATAGAATAGAATAGAATAGAATAGAATAGAATAGAATAGAATAGAATAGAATATAGAATAGAATAGAATAGAATAGAATAGAATAGAATAGAATAGAATAGAATAGAATAGAATAGAATAGAATAGAATAGAATAGAATAGAATAGAATAGAGAACGGAACGGAACAGAATAGCTTTATTTGGCCGAGTATGATTAGACACGCAAGGAATTATCTTCGGTGCAGAAGCTCTCAGTGTTCATATAAAGCAATAGTAACAGGAAGGAAGGAAGGAAGGAAGGAAGGAAGGAAGGAAGGAAGGAAGGAAGGAAGGAAGGAAGGAAGGAAGGGAGGGAGGGAGGGAGGGAGGAAGATGGAAGGAAAGGAGGGAGGGAAGGAGGGAGGGAGGGAGGAGAGGGAGAAGAGGTGGGAGGGATAGGAAGAAAGGGAGGGGAGGGAAGGGAAAGAGGAAGGGATTTGCGCATCATTTCAATATGACTAGGTGGTTCCCCTCCGTGTATAATTATTTGTTTTGATTTTCAGCTGATTTCCTTAGTCACCCATCTCTAATGAGCCTTCCCTAAATTGATT
Organism: Bothrops alternatus; assembly: GCA_034064705.1. NCBI lineage: Eukaryota > Metazoa > Chordata > Lepidosauria > Squamata > Viperidae > Bothrops > Bothrops alternatus. The sequence continues at coordinate 150,520 of JARGCV010000729.1, forward strand.
AGGTGATGGCCAGTTCACAGACCATTTCTAAGAGCTGGCAACATTTCGGTGACTTTCATTTCATTGGATTTAACGACTGCTGGGAAGCAGGCCGGGAGAGAAGGGGGTGGGGAGCAAGAGAGAGGGAAGGTGTGCATTGCAGCAAGACACAATTGTTTTTGTCAGCGCGATCCTTTTAACTCCAAATCAATTAAGGCTTTATTCCCCAATTTCATTATTCTAGCCATTGGCGTGCTAATGCTACCCACCAACAATGCCACAGGTAAATAATGCTACACAATTTAATTTAACTAATTGGAGCCTAGTAATCCAACAAGCTTTTCATATCCTAATTCTTCGAGTAATCTTTGGTTTTTGCATCTTGCACCATTCTTGCAGTGGAAAAGGGCAGGCGAAAACATCCATTACATTTCAGATTCAATTATCAGCCAACATCTGCCTTTAACAGGGTGATTAGTATGCACCGGAATCGCCTTCTGTTATCTGCTCCATACATCCCCTTTCCATCTTCGCCATGTTTGACCTTGAGATTCATTCATCCAACCCTCCTTACCTTCCTTATTATACCAGGTTCAGGCCTGCCCAGTCAGAAACATTTTCGCCTTCTCAACATTTCAACCAAAGGTGCTTTTTCAAAAGGGAACTGGACTTTCTTTGTTTTTCCTTTCACTTCTCCTCCAGGAAGCGTCTTCAGTTCTGACTGAATGGTGGTGCATGAGGGCATTCAAGTTACTTCAATTTTCTCACTCACCCCTATTGTTTTCACTACAAATTGGATTGGGTAGCCCTAAATTTGCAGAAACAGTTGTTTTGGACCCAGAAACTGCACAGAAGAAGGAACCAAGGCAGTTCTTTTTCCGCTGACTCGTCTTTATCACTAACGCAACCTCATGGATGGAATTTGGGCGTCAAACCAAGGCTGGTGTGGCTATAAATTGGCAAACCGTGTTCTGCTGCAAGGCTTATGTTCGGTCGCCACTGAATTGAGACTCGCTCCTTCTTTCTTACCCTTTGAACTCGTGAAATATCTTTTTGCTTAAGACTTTGGTTGTTTTTTTAAAAAAAAAAGAAAAATATTTGTGCTTTGGGATTCCAAATTGCTGCATGGTGGATTGGATTTCATTGTTCTGAAGTTAATATCCTAAGTCACCCGCAGCCATTAGAGATCAGGCAGCCTATGCCGTACATTTGCTAAATAATAGCAAACTAATAATAAACGTCTGCTGGAGTTTCAACATGCGGTGTTAGACATACCCCATGGGAGCGAAGACTCTGATCATTCCAAATAGTTGGTGGTTACTGTTGAGGCACTTACTTATTATGCCGAGAGGATAACTTTTCCACACAGAGACAAAAAAAAAAAAATGTGGTAAGCTCATTTAGCAACATTTAATATATCTTCAGTTCTCAAATGCTTGAGCTGTCATCCCGTTGAAATGTTCCACCCCTTTCTGTGCTTTCCTTTGAAGCGATAACAAAAAACACCCAAACGCTGTCTTTACTTAAAAAAAGGAGCTATTTATTCACATATTTGACCTTGATTTTTCCATTTGTACTGATAGTCCCAAAAGGCAACTGGAGTTTCTTGGCTTTTTTTTTTTCTTTGAAAGCAATTGGCTTCTCACCCAAGAAGCTTCTGAAGAAGCGAAGAAGCTTCTTGGATAAGAAGCAAAAAGTTTTCAGAGAAAAAAAAAACAAGAAAATACAGTTTTGGAAACAGCACCTAGGGACAACCATGATCTGGCTGATTGAGAATCTCCATAGATATCTGATACTGCTCCATTTTAGCTCCAATGGGACCACATTGGCTACAGAAGAATCAATGTTCAGAGAACAAGCCTTGTTTTTAGCAGAAATGTTTTTCATTCTTCATTTCTTAATTCTTTCTTAAGCAGTCTCTAAGGCTGACCTAAGTTTCTTTTTTTTATCATCCATTCTCAGTTTTCTTCTCTTCTAAAACAGAAGAATATTATATCTGTCTCCCTGGGACATTGGGAGTTTAAGTAATGTAATTAGTTTAAGTGCTCTGGGAACAAAGCACAATCCTAAACACAATGTGTTATTACCGAAATGAGTGTATGACAATTTTGGGAAAAAGGGGGGGGGGCATTTTCACCTTGCCTAACATTAGACTCCTATCATTAATGTGAGTCTGTGCAAAAGAGGTTGCCCATTATTTGAGCCGCTGGGAAGATTATGTCTTTAAAAGCATAATTAAATATAAATATATAAAATGTAGGAAATCTTCTGATGAGAGCACCAACGGGGTGATCTGTCCCAACACAGTTTCCACAGTCTGTACCTTCTCTTTAGAACAGGGGTTCTCAACCTTGGCAACTTTAAGACTTGTGGACTTCAATTCCCAGAATTCCTCAGCCAGCAAAGCTGGCTGAGGAATTCTGGGAGTTGAAGTCCACAAGTCTTAAAGTTGCCAAGGTTGAGAACCCCTGCTTTAGAAGATCTTTAGAAAGTTGCAAGGATTCTGTAGAATTTCACTAGGTGTGCAGTTTTATCATGTGCAAAGTGTTTGTTGATTGGCCAGGCAAAGCTGTTTGGTGGGGGGGCACCAGCAAGACTGTCTTAATTTTCTTAATTCCCTATCATTTGAATTATGACATGCATCTGAAATAATTTCACATGCATGTAATGTGTTTCAATTTTTTTTCCAACATGGAGTGCAGCTGATGAAAGGGTGGAATTTTCAGAAATGGAAACGCTGTAGAAAAAAAAATGTCCCTTTGTATTCAAAGAACCTTTATGATCCCTTATGACTTTGTGGGTTTGCACAATACTAAAACTGCCACAGAGCAGCTATGCCCACTTTGAACAAGCTAGAGTTGGACTCTAGATCTCTGTCCTCAAAAGTTACTGTAGTTCGTAGGGTAGTCCTGGTTCATATGTCCATCATGTAGCCTCTGTAAGCAAATCCTGAACTTTATTTTATAATCCAATTTATATGCCGCCCTTCTCCTAGGACCCAGGGCGGCTTACAACAACTTCCCATCCACCTTGCTCCTGAAAGAACCTTAAACTGAAATTCTAGTCCAGGCCAAAAGTCCTGACTAACATTGTGTACGTGTCTATATACCTGAGTTCTAGGAATCCATCCTGAATCAATGTTTGCAAATATCTCTTAAGATGCATTTTAGGATGGAGAGCAAAAGCTTGCATTTTATGTTTTGACATTGTGTTATTGATTGTCAAGCAGGGAGCTGGTGCTTTTCACCTGCCTATGTTTTCCATTTCCATGTCTGGCAGTGTTTGGTTACACAACGTTCCTTAATGGCTTAGCTCCTGGTTTTCTCTCTGTTTGTGACCTCCTTTATCCTTTCAGCTTTCAGCACGGAGAAGCCTTTCTCAGTTTTTTTAAAGTAATCAATAACCCCCGCTGTTGGCTGTCACTCATATTTGGCATACTTCTAAATTATTTAGTGGTTTCTCTTGAGCCATATAAAATTTCTATTGCATTTGTCAATTGCCTGATCAATAGTTTATTTTTCTTTCTCTCGAAGATGCACATGGTGTGTTGAACTTGGAAGACTTAACTTTCTTTGAGAGAAGGGGTGAAAAAAAATGGAAGGAACCAGAGCTAGCTACAAGTTTCAAGAAACACAGTTGCTGCTTCCTATGTCACCAACGTGAATTCCCTTATCACAATGCAAACTGCTCAGTATTTTTTCCTCTTTGGGAACCTCCATCCTTCCATCTGTGCTTTCTTATATTTTATTTTATTGTGCCTCTGCGTTCCTGTGACCTTTTCACCCCCAGCCACAGAAGATGCTCACACCAGAGGACTCTTTTGAACATCCAGCACTAATGGCATCTGACATTTAAGTCAACTTTAAAGAAAGCTCTGCAAAGCCAGCCACTGAAGCTTAGACTCTGCTGGAAGAGGGGGGAGGGGTGGAGTTGCATTGACATTCTCACCTGACAATAATCATCCCACTAAGGTACCTTACGCTGGGATTCTCACCAATCTCACAAAGCAATATATATATTGCAAGTATAATATCCAAAGTATAGTTTGGATATACATGTACATACATACACACACACACACACACACACACATATACTGTGTGTGTGTGTGTGTGTGTGTGTGTATTTGTTTTCTGAGGTTTTCGCGGGTGTTTGTATGTAGGTCTTTGGTTCTTCGGGTTTTCTCCCACGTAGAATTTGAAGTGTCTTGGCGACATTTCGACGAAGTCCCATTCGTCATCTTCAGGCTGGTGCTTTCGGCTTCGTGCTTCTAGGAGCAATGTATGATTGTAGCTGTTTCTTCCTTTTAACTGCCAGTGGGGGTTTAAACTGATTGGCTGGGAGCTCGGCTATTTTCTGATTGGGTGGAGGTGTGTTCTGATTGGTTAGGGGCTTGGCTGTGCTCTGATTGGCTGGGGGAGTATTCTGTTTGGGTGGGGGCTTTGTTGTGCTCAGGTTAGTCTGAGTTGCAGGGGGATTAGAGATGGTGAGCTGCATAGCTGTTTGGATACACACACACACACACACACAACATACTTGATGGAGCTGAGTATTTAGTGGCTGGATGCCCTTCCTGATGCCTACATGGAGTTTGCAGCAGATATTTTTTTCTTTGCATCCTACGAGAGAAATATCTCCTGCTACCTAGGATTGAACTCTTAACCTTCTGAGCAGAAGGCGAGCATCTTCACCACTAGGCCACCAAGCCCCTCATACATACATACATACATACATACATACATACATACATACATACATACATGGCTTTTTTGTCATACAATGCCTAGAACGGAGTTCCGGCACCTTTTTGGGATGGAAACTTATAGGGTAGGCAAGGCAGGTTGTATGACATGTGTGAGTTAAGGCACTTTTTTTTTTTTACAAAAAAAGCATTGCATACATACATATGTACAGGTGTGTATGATTTATATGCATATGTGTGTATGATAGATAGATAGATAGATAGATAGATAGATAGATAGATAGATAGATAGATAGATAGATAGATAGATAGATAGATAGAATATCCAAAGTACAGTTTCTTTATTTCTTCTTCTTTAAAATAGCCTTTCTGGTGGAATGCATGAAATCAGTTAGCCCTGTAGCTGGGGGGGGGATGTACAAAGCCATGTCAGCTTAGCCAAGCCAAGCATCCTGGCAGAGTGAGACAGTTTGAATGCTTTTCTTGCTTTAGGCAAAAATGAAGGAATTAAAGGACTAAGAACAAGAAAAGCTTCTTGCTGCCATTCAGCAAGGTAAACATCAAAACTCAAAGCACCGGCTGTTGTAGTTTGGTGGCTCCCATAAATGTTTTAATTTTAAGAAACTGCTGATCTCAGTGGTTAATGGGGGAGTTTGGGGTTGCATCCAGCAAAACAGCCTGAAGGAGAAATCAACATCTATGGGCCACTGTGTTGTTTGGTCTCCAGTATATTGTAGGACATGTGTCAAAAGAAAGATTAGGAATTATTGATAAGTCTCTGGGTGTTCAGTATGGTTTCCTGGGACTCACTTGATTCATATCAAGGATGCAGTAACATATACACTAGGCAAGATCCAATAATGATGAGGGACTCAGTGACCAAGTCTAATCCAGATCCTCACCTCCTTTGGATGTAACTCACGATCCAAAGGCCAAGAGGTAAAAAAAAAAATGTCCAGCTGTTGCTGAAAGGGTCATAAAAGTGATCCATCTTCTTTTACTCCTATAACTTCTACCAGAAGAATCAGGGAGCAAACAATATCCAAAATAGGTGCTACCGGTAAGATTGCATCAAATATTAGCAGTTGAGATGCAAACAGGTAGAAGAGACTCGGATGTGATTAACGGAAGATTCTGTGTGTGTGTGTTAGAAAAGATAATTTAATAATTTTTAGAAAGTCATGGACTTTCCCATCTTGAAGTACATGATCAGTCATCCTGAGTGACCCATATCATAGGTGCTGGAGACTTTATCTTACAGACTATAAGAAAATTATTTATGAGCTTGCTACTTGCAAATTGAGATGGACAGAAGACAAATCTAAGAAGGAGGGAAGGAAGGAAAGGAAGGAAGGAAGGAAGGAAGGAAGGAGGAAGGAAGGAAGGAAGGAAGGAAGGAAGGAAGGAAGGAAGGAAGGAAGGAAGGAAGGAAGGAAGGAAGGAAGGAAGGAGAAGGAAGGAAATTACAACCCTCCCCTTATATCCCTCTTCCTATGTTTGGATTTTTTTTAATTAAAAAGATCAGAATAAAAGTAAATTTTAAAAGATGGCCACAGAGAATTACCTGGTTAGTGAGTGGCTTTATAAATTATACTATCAGTCACTCAGAGGATGGAGGGTATTGGACCAATTGTTTGGCAGCATTGGAATCTTGAGGCAGGTCCAGAGACTAGAACAAAAATGCTACGGGATAGTGCTGTTTTGAAGGGTTGTCAAAGTCCTCTTTTGGACGACATTATTGCAAAACAGGAGCCCATACAGCACTCAATTCAAACAAACAAAACAAACAAACAAACAGGTCAGGAGGTCAATCTCTGTCTGTCCACTCTATAATATAAAGCCCAGAGATATTGATGTAGTGCAAAAGAGGTAATGCTTCCGAGGAGTCCAATTTGTAGCCACACTTACAGATCAACAGAACTTGGCTTGCCTCCATCGGTGTCAAGTGGCCAAACTTCTAGCATCCATAAATCGGTTGAATTCCTCTGATTTATACCAGACGAGGACCACTTTGTCCGTCTTCTGCACTGCAAGGTGAATTAGCCAACTGCTGACCCATCAGCTCCATGGCTTTCAGCTTTGATTCTTTCCACCTTGTTCTATATTTTTGCAAAGCAGCTGTTAAATGAGTAATTAGGGTGAACTTCGAACCCCGGTGGTTTCTCATAAATGATGTGGAGGAGATGATGCAGTTGTAAGCATGGAAACATAGCTGGCTTTTTCACTCCAGATTGCTCTAGCCACATCAGCTAATCACATCACATGCTTTCATTACAAAAAGTGTCCAAAAGAAAAAGAGTCACTCAGTGTTCTGGTGTATCAAACCCAGATTGTCAACTCTACAACGAACCTGGCTGCAGCCATCTTGGTCGTTCTAGGTTGCCACACGAAAGGGAAGGGGCACAGAGTATTTTTGCTAGTCTAAACATTTCTGGCTCCAATTTCTTTCTACTGGTTAGCTTAGAGGGTTGGCCATTTAGTTAGGAAGCCCCCCAATTTATTCTATTGGGGAATGTAGCCAATTGCATAGCCCTGGGATGGGAAGTTTGACTTTGTAATAGTGTGACTCTTTGGAGGGAATTTCAGACTTGGTTTCACTTTTTTTTTTTTTAATATAATTTTTTATTAAATTTTTTAAAAACTTTTAACAATTATAACATAGTAACCTATTAACTCAACTGAAAACAAACAAATTACATAATAAAAATAGACAATACAAAGAGCTGCTCGGAACCCCCCTCCACAACACCCTCCACCAGCCCACTCCTCTTGTGTTTTCGCTCCTCCTCCTCGCCATCCAAAACGCTAACTAAAATTCTACCGAGCATCCTACAAAAGTTATCTAATCCCTAAGCCCCCAACTACAGTTGAGAAACATAAAGTAATGTATATTATCTCCCTCCTCCCTCCCCCCCAGGCTTCCCAGAATGAATACAGGGTAAAAACACAAGAAACCCCACTAAACTACTATGTTAAACTATTTAACTATATATCAAATCTAACTCTTTCAACTGATATTTCTTTTGCATATAATCAATCCATTTCTTCCAGTCCATCAAAAACGTTTCATTTGAGTGGTTCTTCAGGTATGCCGAAATCTTGGCCATCTCCACAAGATGGGTAACTTTTAATGTCCATTCTTCAATAGATGGTATTTCAGATGACTTCCAATATTGTCCCACCAACAGTCTTGCAGCAGTAGTCAAGTTCAAAATCAACTTAGTCTCTATGGTGGAACAGTCCTTTGTAATACCCAACAAAAACAACTGTGGTACAAACTCAATACGCTTTTTCAAGATATTTTGAAGAATCCACCATATTTTTATCCAAAAAGCCTTAATTTTTTTACAAGACCACCAAATGTGAAAGTAAGTAGCGTCCATAGAATCACATCTCCAACATTTGGGTTGCAAATTTGGATACATAAACGATAATTTTTTTGGATCTAAGTGCCATCTGTAAAACATTTTATAAAAATTTTCTCTTAGATGCTGAGCTTGTGTAAATTTAACATTTTTCACCCATATTCTTTTCCAAGTTTCCATCGTGATTGGGTGACCAAAGTTACCTTCCCACTTAATCATACAATCTTTAATTAATTCAGTTCCAGAGTCAATTTCAATTAAAACATCATATATTCTTTTAATATGCATCATTCTTTGATCTCTAATTTGTATAATTAATTTTTCATCATCCTTTAAAGAAAAACCCATCTTGACATCTTTTTGCCATCTGGCTTGAAGTTGTGCGTGATAAAACCAATTATGAGCTATACCTTCCTCCCTTAATCTATCTAATGATTTCAGTTCTAAGCTATTCCCTTCTTTATTTAAAAGTTTATCATAGGGTACCACGTCTTGAATTTGTTGTATACCTACGCTCTGTATTGCGTGTCTGGGAACTGTCCATAAAGGAATTTTGCCATTTAACTTATAATAATACTTTTTCCAGACACGCAAGACAGAGTTTCTTATTATATGCTCTTTAAAACCCCTATCCAATTTTTTATCATAAACTAAATACGCGTGGAGCCCGTATACTAACCCATATCCTTCTATATTTAATATTCTTTCATTTGTTAGATTAATCCAATCACTTATAGCCACTAGAACTGCTGCATAGTAATATAATTTAAAATTAGGCACTTTCAAACCACCTCTCTCTCTTGTGTCTTGAATAATTTTAAATTTGACCCTTGGTTTCTTGCCATCCCAAATGAATTTGTTTATACCTTTCTGCCATTCTTCAAGATTTCCATCCTTTTTAAGTATTGGTAACATTTGAAATAAAAATAAGAATTTCGGCAATACATTCATTTTAATAGCGGCTATTCTGCCCAACATAGATAATTGTAATTTTTTCCAATTCTCCAATTCTTTTTGTACTTTACACCATAAGAGTTCATAATTATTCTTATATAATTTACCATTTGAAGCTTCTATATAAATTCCTAAATATTTAACTTTTTTAACTATCTCACATCCCGTTATTCTTTCCAAATCTTGTTTTAATTTATTATCAAAATTTTTAACCAACATCTTTGTCTTGGATAAATTTAGTTTAAAACCTGAAACTTTTCCATAATTTCGAATAATTTCCATCAAACTCTGAGCCGATTGTATTGGCTGAGTTAGCGTCACAAGTAAATCGTCTGCAAAGGCACATAATCTATAATCATGTTGTCTAATTTGTACCCCCCTTAATTCCTCTGATGCTCTAATCCTATTCAATAGTACCTCTAAAGTTAAAACAAACAATAAGGGGGATAAGGGACAACCCTGCCTAGTACCCTTTTCTATATTAAATGAATCTGTTAATTGTCCATTCACTATAATCTGTCCTGTTTGTTTCTGATATATAGCTGATATAGAATTAATAAACTGGTCCCCCATTCCCATCCTTACCACAAGCCTTTGCAGAAATGTCCAATTCAGTCTATCAAAAGCTTTTTCTGCATCTAAAAACATTAAAACAGCCGGTACTTGAATATGTTTATCCAAATATTCCAATATATTAACAAGTTGTCTAACATTGGTTTTCATCTGTCTCCCTTGTAAAAAAACCAGTTTGATCCGGGTGAATCCTCTGTGTCAAAACTGTCATTAATCTATTAGCCAAAATTTTTGCAAAAATCTTATAATCCGTATTCAACAAGGAAATAGGTCTAAAATTTTCTACTTGAACATTATCTTTGCCCTCTTTAGGAATCAAGCATACATTAGCCGTTTTCCAGGAGGGTGGAACCCGACCACCCTCTTGTATATTCACAAATAACTCCCTCATATGTTCCACCATTTCCTCCTGTAAACACCTATAATAGATCGTGGTAAAACCATCAGTGCCTGGAGATTTTCCCAATTTCAATTGCTTAATTGCATCAATAATTTCTTCTGACTTAATCAAAGCATTTAATCTATCTCTTTGTTCCAAAGTAATTTCCGAAACATTTTGGTTTTGTAAAAAGGCATCTATCTCCTTCTCTTGAACTTTTTCTTCAGCATACAATTTGGTGTAGAACTCTAGAAAAGCCTTCTTAATAGTTTCTTGATGAAATACTTCTTGTCCTTTATATTCAACCTTCTCAATTAAACGGGATTTTTGTTTTTTCCTTAATGTATAAGCCAACCATCTGCCAGGTTTATTAGCATTAAAAAAAGTATTATGTTTAGCATATTGTATATTCCTGGCAACCTGATCGGTCATCAAAATATCAAATTGTTTCCGTAAAACCTTTATCCCTTCTTTAATATTACTATCATCTGGTTTATCAATTAATAATAACTCTTTCTTTCTTATTTCCGCTTCTAAAACTCGCCTCTTTTCCTCCTGTTTACGTCTATGCCTAACATTCAGTTCAATTAATATACCACGCATGTGGGCCTTACTAGAGTCCCACACCACTTCTATTGGTAAACCTACATTCTTATTTAACCTAAAAAATTCCTTGATAGCCTTTTTACATTCTTGCACATACATTTCATAATTAAACAAATTTTCATTAAGTCTCCAGGATCTGCTTAAAAATTGGCCAGACCTTAATTCCATCATAACTGGATTGTGGTCAGACAATACATTAGGTAAGATTTTAACTTTCTTTAAATTTAACATAAAATCACTAGTAGTTAAAATAAAATCAATTCTAGAAAATGATTGATGTCTGTCGGAGAAAAAAGTAAACTCTTGATCCCTACCATGTCTTTCTCTCCAAATATCTAACAAATTAAAATCATCTTTAATATCAAAGAAAGATTTAGGTAAAATTGAACGCGATTGAGAAACTAATGAAATCTTTTTCTTATCCAAACCAGCATCAAGGATTCCATTCCAGTCTCCCATTAAAATACAAGATCTATAGTCCAACTCTAATAACTTTTTGTGTAATGATTTATAAAACATGCCTTGTTTTTGGTTTGGAGCATATATACCCATCAAGAGAACTTTCTTCCCATCCAGTAAAATTTCTATAGCTAAAAATCTACCTTGATTATCTGCTTCTATTAACTTAGCTTTTATATTATTTTTAACATAAATAACAATTCCATTTTTTTTATCTAAAGATGATGCCACAAAGTGTGTACCCAGCTTATTATTAATCAAATATTTCTGGTCTGAAAATCTAATGTGAGTTTCTTGTAGACAGATTACATCATTTTTACATTGCTTCAAATAATGAAATATCTTCTTCCTTTTTTGTGGAGAATTTAAACCGTTGACATTCCACGTCAAATACTTATTTGACATGGCCTTTACGTGAAAGCTTCTGCAAAGACCATTCCACTTCTTCCTGCCTCTTGGGTCTTGCTCCCATGGCTTCCATAGATGTCAGATCAGTTTGCTTGGTTTGAGTTGGTTGTATTTTCTCTCTTTGTTCAGTAGCCTTGGTAGATTCACGTACACGCCTTGGATCTTTAGGCTTGTCTAGTGCCAAAGGTTGAAAAATATCAATTGACTGCACTGGTTGTTCAACTGCTTTATCCAAAAGAACCGATGAAATTAGTCGAGGTTGTTGAAGTTCCGCAGATTGCAATAATTCTAAATCTTTAACCAACATTGCCCCCTTAGGTTTTGGGGAAGTAGATCTATCAGCCATCAATATATTCTCAAAAAAAATCTTTCGCTTTAGCTACAGTAAACAAACGGTATCTTTTATTTTTGAAAAGTAAAGAAAGTCCAGTTGGTACCTCCCATCTATATTGTATTTCTCTTCTTTTAAGCTCCTCCGTCAAAAAGGCATAATCTTTCCTTGATCTCAACATCTTAGGAGGTATCTCTTTCAAAACCTGTACATCTTGACCAGCAACACTCAATTGTTTATTATAGGCTATAGATAGAACCCAATTTCTATATTTTCTTGTATTAAAATATATCACAATATCTCTAGGCAAATTCCTTTGTGCTGCAATACGTGAGTTCACTCTGAACAGTCGTTCAATCTGCCAGGCCACATTCTCAACTGAGTCATCCAAAAATTTTGCTAAAGCTTCAGAAAAATTTTTTCTTAAATCTTCTTGGTTCTCATTTAATACATCTCTAAATCCCCTAATTCTAACCGCAAACTGCATCTGATGATATTGTGTCAAAGTAGCTTGATCTTGTACATCGCTTCTAATTTCTTCTAATTTTTCTTCAAAATGTTGCTCAGCATTCTCTAATTTCTCTTCAACAACAATAGTATAGTCCCAGACACCCTTAATAGCGTCTACAATATCTTCTCTCATCTCCTGATTAGAGGCTTCTATCATAGCTTTAAAGTCTTTTTTCTGCTCAACCATCTTTTCCTCTATTTTCACATCAAATTTATCTTCCAATTTATCAAACCTATCATTAAAAAAGGATATTACATCTGTTAAAGCAGACTGTAGATCTTTCATTGTAAGCATTTGTGAGGACTGTGCAGGCTCTTGAGATTCTAAAGGAGCAGACTGTGATTTAACAAGCTGTCCTGGAGAGGGCATAGCCGCCTTAGCAGCTGCCTTTTGTCTTGTAGTCATAATTGAAACAAAGAAAGGGAAACTAAAAAAAAGAAAAAAAAATTTCCCACTTCCGCCCTTCTCAAGTTCTTTTAAAAATCCAATTATTTTATAGTTTAGTAAATAAATCAATAAATAAATCAAGTCCAAATAGTCTCTCAAACAGGTCTTCAAAAGAAGAGAAAAAAAAGTTCCGTTTCAATTTCTCAGCGGAATAAACACTTTCATCTTTCACTTTCACTCAGCAGAGAAAGCAAACGCCATCTTAAAAAGGTTATATTGATTCAAAAAAATTTGTAGATACAAAGGCAGAAACAAAGTAACAATATACTTGCGATACTCAAAAGACTCCTGTATCCATTCCGTCTGAATAAAGCCCTTATTATTCTTCCTGAAAGAACAGAGGCGGTCGCGACGTCTAATTCTGTCAGCCGACAGAAGCGTTTCTGAACAGGAGCTTTTCAAGTGCCTGGGGAGCACACCTTCTCTGCCCCTGAAAATTTATTCCAGGGGTCTTGGAAGGGCTCAACCCGGCTCTTAATGCTCTACTCCCCTTCTTTGCCCGAAGGGGAGTTTTTTCGCCGCAACAAACAGCTGATGAGCGCTGTTGTTGACGGCTATACTGATTCAGAGACCGGAGCCTCACATTAGAGGCTCCATCGACGCCGGCGGAGCCACCGGAAGCCAGACTTGGTTTCACTTTTGACCGTGCTAATATTCTGTAACCAATAAACATGTTCTTTGAGGAATCCTCTAGCCTCGGAGTTCTGCTTTCGCCTGTCTTAGCATCGGAACCTGACATAGGGAGTCATATGAATCTATGGTATTATATGCTGAAAGTAGTTTATGATGGCAAACCTCTGGTAGAGAAATACATATTAAATAATGTACAAGGCCAAAGCATTGAGAGGATTTAGGTAATACCAACAGAAGAGATTATCTGCAGCTCAGGGATGAACTGTGAAATCCTTGATGCTCTCTGAGATTGGATGTTTGCTTGCAGAAGTTTCATTACCCCAGTAAGTAACGTCATCAGTACTGCTGTGCTTGGGGTTTTCTCTCTGTTTCTACACAATTGTGTGGTTTTTCCCCTGATAGTTCCTTATTTAGGGTTTTTTTGTTTTGTTTTTGCTAGATTGTCTGTCTCCTTAGTAACCCCTTGATTAGGGTATTGTTTTTTGCTAGATTTTTGTCTGGTGTTAACCTCTGCTTATCTGGGTGTTGGCTACTGTAAACCAGACAACAATCTAGGAAGTACCAAGGAGAAAAGCAAGATGAAAAGGTGGGGAAAGTTCATTCCCTCCCAGCTACCCACTGCTCCTGAAGGAATTCAGTCCCAACGCATCTGGAAGGTGCCAGTCAGAAGAAGACCCAAAGGTGCTTTTTCAAAAGGCAACTGGACTTTCTTGTTCTTCCTTGAAGATGTTTCTCTTCTCATTCAAGAAGCTTCTTCAGTTCTCACTCAACTGTGTCAAGAACTGAAGAAGCTTCTTGGATGAGCAGAGAAACATCTTCAAGGGAAAACAAGAAAGTCCAGTTGCCTTTTGAAAAAGCACCTTTGGGACAACCATGACCTAGATGACCGAGAACCTCCATAGACAGTCAGAAGAAAACCATTCTAGGAAAATCTGCCATGGATGGTCCTTGTTTACTTTGGCAACTAAAGTCCAAAGCAAAGAGGTAGTTGGGCTTTTTGCCATCACCTCACACATCCCCATCTTCCTCCCCTCTTCTCCAGGGGGTTCCAAGTCAAGAGAGATCATTCTTGCTCAAATTAATCATTTGCAAGCTTTTGAAATTCAATCAATACATATATCTACAAGGCTGTATATTACAGACTCCAGTTTAGGGTATCTGAGAGCGTTTGCTTGTATTCTTCTGGTACTCTAATTCATTTTCTCCTTCTCTCTCTCTCCCTCCCTCCCTCCCTCCCTCCCTCCCTCTCTCTCTCTCTCTCTCTCTCTCTCTCTCTCTCTCTCTCTCTCTCTCTCTCTCTCTCTCTCTCTCTCTCTCTCTCTCTCTCTCTCTCTCTCTCTCTCTCTCTCTCTCTCTCTCTCTCCCTCCCTGGAAACATAAGTTCCAGAGGAACACAACAATGCCTACCAATTAATACACAAATATGGTAGGTTTTCTGAAGGAGGCCTTGCATCTTTTACCCACTGTGCATAAAAAAATTAGCTTTACAGCATTGCACAAAGAACGATACACAATTGTTTTCTTTCCAACAAATGTTTAAAATATTTATTGGGGAAGCCATATGGAGGAGACGAATTCTAAGGGAGGATGAAACCCGTTTATAAAGGGAATATAGAGAGAAAACACATTAAGGAAGCCCTTCAGATTCTCCCCGCCCCCCTTTTTTCCCCGTCTCCAATTTCTCCAGTCTTCAGCTCTCTGGAGGCAACTTCTTCCTTTGATCATTGCAGATCTATACTGACATGTCCCAGTCCAACTTTTGCTCTCTAATATTCCACAGCTCAGATACATGTATTATCTCTCTGAATGAAGAATTGCTCCCCGTTTCTTGGAGACCAAGGTTGTATCGCCATTATCGGTGAAAGATTGTGCTATGGGGTAGCTGTGTTTTACCTAAGGGTTTCTCATTTAGTAGGAGGATTTGCTAAAATGTCTCTCCATTGTTCTTTAGAGCAATTGTTCTAAAGAACAATTAACTAGTGGAGTGGCTTGCCTTCAGAGGTTATGGGTGCTCCATCACTATACGGTCTCCTGTTTAAGCAGGGAGTTGGACTAGAACCCTCAAGGTCCATCCCAACTCTTTTATTCTGTTATTCTATTCTTGGTGTCCATGCGCATGGCTGGGACTAGGAGAATCTAGGCGAGTGAAGAGAGTTTTTGTTTTACACACACACACACACAAACACATACATGGCCAAAGTCATTCCAGTGGTGGTAGAACACACAGGGCTGTGATGCCCAAACTGGGAGAGGAGCTCCAATAGTTCTGGTCACCGCACCTCAAGAAGGATATAATGGAACTGGAAAAGGTGCAAAGAAGGGCAACAAGAATGATCAAGGAAATGGAGCGCCTCCCTTATGAAACCAGATTGCAACGCCTTGGTCTCTTCAGCCTTGAAAGACGGCGTTTAAGGGGTGACTTGATCGAAGTGTATAAAATCATGCATGGGATAGAAAAGGTGGATAGAGAAAAATTCTTTTCTCTATCACACAATACCAGGACAAGGGGGCACTCCCTAAAGCTCATAGCTAAGAAAGTGAGGACAAATAAAGGGAAATATTTCTTCACCCAGAGGGTCGTTGATTTATGGAATTCACTTCCAGAAGGGGTCGTGACAGCTGTCAACCTTGACAGCTTCAAGGCAGGGCTAGATAGATTCATGGATGCAAAGTGTATCGGTGGTTATTAAAACGGATGTCCATGTGCCGCCTCTACGTTGGTTGAGGCAGGCAGGATTCCCTTGAGTACCATTTGTTGGGGGTCAAGGGAAAGGGAGGGTTTTGCCTTCTCCTTCTGCTCAAGATCCCCATGTACAATTGGTGGGCCACTGTGTGACACAGAATGCTGGACTCGATGGGCTTTGGCCTGATTCAGCATGGCTCTTCTTATGTTCTTATGTTCTTATAGATCTCAGGAACAACATCAGAAGTCTCCATCCAGAAGAGTGCAGGGCTAGGAGCAGCTAAGATAAGGGCCTATAGTAGAGGATCCAAGATAGAGGAAGACACACTCCACCCATGATCATGATTTATCACTGTTGCTTGTATGTACACTGAGAGCTTATGCACCAGAGACAAATTCCTTGGGTGTCCAACCATACTTGGCCAATAAATAATTCTATTCCATAGGTGTGAGAAGGGGATTTGATTTCTCCCCTACCCACATCAATCTGACCTTCTCTTTTTCTTCTTCCTTTGGGGGGGGCAATGGTGGTTTTGATTTTACATGTCAAGTTAAAAGCATTTCTGAAAAATGCGAGACTGACCAAGAGCCCATGTGATACCTCCAAGCCCTAAAACCCGAGAAGAGTCTGAATATACTATTCTGTCTGAAAACTAGAGAAACCTTTATTGGGGGGGGGGATTGAGGGAAATCATAGAGATTGGTTGCTTGATGGGATTCCATAAGAGTCTAAATGTCTTTCCAAGCTGCAACAAGGCCCCTCGAGTAAAGAGCAGCACTTCAAAATGTCAAGCTTTCAAGTGGGGGGGGAGCATTGCTCAGTTATACACACATCCAGGAAGTTTAAAAAATGCAACATTTAGGTGTGCACTCAAATTACAAGTTTATAGAGCTATTCGGAGCCAAAACCAGAAAGTTGCGGTCTCAAGGGTTCTGACACTTTCGACAGACATTCCAAGTCTCTGTTAGGAGGTTTAGCGTGTTTCCAAAGAAACTGTCTTGCTCTGTTTGTCTTGAAAAGAACACAGGCCTCGGTGAGTTGGAGCTGAATGCTTATGTCCTCATAGCTTCGACGTTGCAATGCCCTAGAACAACAAAAGACAAAAGTCATACATTATATCACGTTTGGGTTTGTCTCTCCTCCTTTCTCTGGAAGGTTCAAGCACAAATAATTCTTTGGAAGTCACCCATAAATGAACATTTGTTAAACCAAGAGTGGGAAAACACTGGCGATCTATGTGGTTAGGCTACCAGTTGTCTCTTCTTTGGCCATTAACAATGTGCAAAGGAGCTGAAGTTCAATGTCCTCTAAAAAGCTGCAGGTTCCTCATTCCTGGAGAATTACTGTAAGTACCTACATCCTAGCTCAAAGTCTTTGTGTGATTGGACCTTCAAGGTCACCCAACAAAGAGCCAGGTCTATGTTCTAACAAATCAACAGTTCAAGCTATGAGGATGAAGGTTCGTCCTCCGAGCTTGTGGGTTGGTTTCTGAACATTTCGTTACCAGGCTAGGTAACATCTTCAGGGGAGTTTAGAGAATGTCAGCATTGGTATTCTTCTGTTTAGAAGGGCTTCAGGTGTGGGTGTGTCAAGGGAGGGTCTTGTGATGGATCAGGTGTGTGTCATCAGTGAGAGTCTTGGGATGGGTCTTGTGATGGGGAGGTTACATCAGGTCGGATTCATTGGGAGGTGAAGTGATGGGGGGTTGCATGGGTTGGTTGAGGCTCAATGCTGTCTCTGGTTGATTTGGATTCTGAGTGGTTCGTAGGCTGGCTGTAGGTACCATGCTTCCCTGAAAGTAAGGCCTATACCAACAATAAGCCTACCTTGATTTTTGGGAGTGGGCCTAATATAAGCCCTATCCCAAAAATAAGCCCTAGTTTTCGGGTGAGGTGCACACCTAAAAATCAAGCTAGGGCAGGGGTGGGGGTGTGGAGCTGCCCCACCCGCCCCGCATCCACTTACCTCGCAGCCAGGCCTCTCCTCACCGGCCCACTTCTTCTTCTGAGGCCTCTTCTGCAGCCAAGCCTGCATTTCTCAGTCACAGGGCTTTCCGGAAGGCCTCTGCAGCCAAGAATTGAGCTATGGATTCAATTCATAGTTCAGTTCTGCAAGATCTCAGCAGCCAAGCATTAAGCTATGGATTGCATCCATAGCTTGATACTCGGTTGCTTAGGTCTTCTGGAAAGGACCGACTGCAAAATGCAGGCCCGAATGCAGCTGCAGAGCTTTGGCCCCAGAAGAAGTGGACCGGCTGGGTGGGGCTGTCAGTGCCAGAGGTGAAGTAAGGCCTACCCCGAAAATAAGATCTGGTGCTTCTTTTGGAGGCAAAATAAAAAATAAAAACATAAGAACCAGTTCTTATTTTGGGGAAAACACGGTCGACGGAATTGCTTGTAGAGTGCCAGGATTCGATGGCACACACCTGAAGCCCTTATAAACAGAAGAACACCAACACTGACATCCCCTAAACACCGCTGAAGATGTTAACTAGCCTGGTAACGAAACGTTCGGAAACCAACCCACAAGCTTGGAGAATGCATCTTCACCCTCATCCCACACCTGAGCTACAGATATTTGCCACTACTGCAGTTCAAGCTATATTTCAAGCTGATCTATTTGTTTTACTGCCAACTTTTCAAGGTGAACTAGAAGAGAAAATCAGAGTTATCAATATGGTTTTTATTACAAGGTTTACAGCAGGGGTCTTCAAACTTGGCCCTTTTATGACTTGTGGACTTCAACTCCCAGAATTCCTCAGCCATGAAGTCCACAAGTCATAAAAGGGCCAAGTTTGAAGACCCCTGGTTTACAGCAACAGAATCTTGCAATTTTAAATACACTTCCTTTCTCTCTTCCTTTATCTGCATAAGAACTAAGGAGGGCCCTATCTGAGACACTTTCTCATATTACACTTCTACTCCAGTTTCAGATTTCTTTTATCTGGCTGTTATCTTAATTATGACTCTTTCTCCTGTTCCTCAAGGTCTATCCTTCATCCCATTATAATGACAAAGGTGCCAAATCTTATCTCCTCCAAAGTCAGGTTCTGCTTTTGTATCTGGTGGAACTGGGTGATTAGGTACGTTAAAAGGAAGTTTCTTAAAGAAAATCAAAGGTTCTTCGAAGATGACAGAAGGCAGCTGTCCAGAAATGAGTCTTTGTGGCCTGGCATTGGTTGAGACAGACCAGTGTCACATTGTCTGCATTCTTGCCATTCTATCAACACACCATGTCAACCTCCTGTGAAAGACCAAGAGCTTATAACTGCTTTGGCTGATATGCCAAATAAATAGAAGCGTGGATAGTAGATCCTTCAAAAAGAAAGATTTGTCCTTTGTTAGAAGAACAGTAGGAAATACTGAATGAATACATGGATCAGAATTGTGCCCTTTTTTTTGTTCAGACCTTATAACAAATCAAATAACCAAGATAACCAAGATAAATCAGAGAACATCAAGGACTCCACAGTCCTTCTCCTTCTCCTCTCCTCTTCCTCTTCCTCCTCCTCCTCCTCCTCCTCTCCACAAATCCCATTCCCTTCTAGTATTGATGATGTTCCCTAGTTGGGTCATGAAACATCTGCAAGAAAACCACTAAGCTCAGAGAGCATCAAAGACCCCCCACAGTGCAACCCTGAGCTACAAATATTTTCTTCTGTTGAGACTTCCTTCTAAACCTGCTCACAAGCACATGTACCTGATATTTACTCTCTGCTCATTAGGTCTGGGCCAAAGCATGATTCAGATTTTTTAACTAGTCTATACCTTGGGGATGTATCTATATATACAATTATCATACGATAGAATACACAGAATGGTAGTTTGACAGATGGGGCATCACATTGTAATAAACATCCTTTCTTCCCATTTTTGTTTGTTACAGAGGAAGGAAAGGAAAGGAAAGGAAAGGAAAGGAAAGGAAAGGAAAGGAAAGGAAAGGAAAGGAAAGGAAAGGAAAGGAAAGGAAAGGAAAGGAAAGGAAAGGAAAGGAAAGGAAAGGAAAGGAAAGGAAAGGAAAGGAAAGGAAAGGAAAGGAGGGAGGGAGGGAGGGAGGGAGGAAGGAAGGAAGGAAGGAAGGAAGGGAAGGAAGGAAGGAAGGAAGAAAGGAAGGAAGGAAGGAAAGAAGGCAGGAAGGAAGGAAGGAAGGAAGGAAGGAAGGAAGGAAGGAAGGAAGGAAGGAAGTTGTAACTGGGTTACAACTACCGTTAGTTAGTTGTGCTGAAAATGGTGTTAGCTAACCAGTAGGGGGAGACTTCAGGCAGTCCAGCACATTTAAATGTACTATCAGTTTAACTTTTGTAAATAAAATATTATTTACACTATTAGTAAACTGCCATAAGATATTCTTAGGGTTGTGAAAATGGCTTTTCACTACTCAACATTCACTGCAGGGATTCTGCTGTATTCCACCATTATGTTCCCCCTAGGTCCATTAAACTCTTTTTTTACAGTGTAATATGATTATACGGTCTGTTGGCCTGCAGGAGTCTCCAGAGACTCAGGCATCCCAGTCAGGTGACTCAATGCAACATTGGAGATTCAGAAATAGCATATGGGCGAGATCAAATTATGGACGGGTGTATAAAGTGGAAAGGGAAAAACTCTTTTACAAGTTGTGTTGTTACACTTGCGGTAGTTGCTCTTGGGGGGGGGGTGTAGAGAATTCTTCCTCTCTTACCCAAGCCATAATCCAAAGGCAATAGGGGGAGACAAAATAGATGTCTCTGTGGACGGCCATCTAAAGAAGGTGGGCTCACCTGGAAAGAGAATTCCTGGGGAATAGTAGACCGTTCGTGATTAATGAACTCCACAAGAGCAGGAACAATTCTGAAAGGGAGAAAATTTAAATCTTCCATTGCAAAACCATCAGTGTTAGCTCCTGGAAAATTTCTTATTACTTTTATCTATATCTGATCTCTCTTCAACCAACTTCTACCATTTTCTTCTTGTCCTGCTCTCAGGTGCTTTGGAGAATAGAATCAGAATCTGATTCTGACAGAGCTGGAAGGGACCTTGAGAGGTCTTCTAGTCCAACCCACTGCTCAGGCAGGAGACCCTATACAGTTTGAGACAAGTGGCTGTCCAGTCTCTCCTTAAAAACCTCCAGTGATGGAGCTCCCACAACTTCTGGAGGGAAGTTGTTCCACTGGTCAATTGTTCTCACTGTTAGGAAGTTTCTCCTTAATTCCAGGTTGCTTCTCTCTTTGGTGCCTCTTCTTTATGACAGCACCTTAGATATTGGGACACTCTACTATGTCACCTAATCCTTCTCTTTATTAGGCTAAGCATATCCTAGTTCCCACAATCATCCCTCACACAGTTCAGTCTCCAGATGCTTTATCATCTTGCTTGCTCTTCTCTGCACATTTTCCAAAGACTCAACATCTTTTTTCTATCATGGTGCTTTTAAAAAAAACCCTATAAATACATCTTATTGTACCAGCAAACACCTAAAGTTCTGGTTCTTATAATGCATTCCTGCAGCTGCCTCTTTAAACCCAGGTAATCCTCAATTTACGAGCGTAGTTGAGCCCAAAGGTTCTGCTGCTAAGTGAGACATTTGTTAAGTGAGTTTTGCCCCATTTGATGACTTTTCTTGCCCCAGTTTTTAAGTGAATCGCTGCAGTTCTTAAGTTAGTAACCTGGTTGCTGAGTGAATTGGGCTTCCCCCATGGATTTTGCTGGTCAGAAGATCGCAAAAGGGGATCACGTGATTCCCCCCCACCCCGGGACGCTGCGACTGTCATAAATATCAGTCAGTTGCCAAGTATCTGAATGTTGATCAAATGACCATGGGAAGGCTGCAACGGTCGTAAGTGTGAAAAAGGATCATAAGTCCCATTTTTCAGGACTGATGTAACTTTGAACCGTCACTTAATGAATGGTTGTAATTTAATTTAATTTAATTTAATTTTTCGGACTTATATGCCGCTCCTCTCCGAAGACTCGGAGCGGCTTACAACATAAACAAAACTCGGAGACTCAGAGCGGCTTACAACATAAACAAAACAGTACTTCAAAAACTAAGTCCAAATCTAAAAATCATTAAAAATAAAACCCCAGACGCATTCATCATTCACTCAACATTCCACAGTCAACCCCAGGCCTGCCGGGAAAGATAGGTTTTAAGATTCCTTCGGAAGGCCGGGAGAGTGGGGGAAGCGCGGACTTCAGGGGGCAGTTGGTTCCAGAGGGTGGGTGCCACAACAGAGAAGGCCCAACCCCTAGGACCCGCCAGACGGCATTGTTTCGCTGACGGGACCCGAAGGAGGCCGACCCTGTGCGCTCTCACCGGTCGTAGGGAAGTATGTGGCAGAAGACGGTCCCGTAAGTACCCTGGTCCAGTAAGTCAAGGATCCCCTGTAATTTCTCTTTCTGAAAGTATACTGGCGTGCTCAGTTTCTCCTCCATCCTTGCTGCTTTCAAGAAATGCCCGAGTTGTAAGGTTTCTAAAGACTTCTTTCAAGGAATGGGAGAGAGGAAGAGGGAGAAGGAGAGAAGGGACTGGAACAAGTTTGCGCAAAGTTTACTTTAATTTCAATTTTGAAAGATTGACTTGTACCCGCCGGAGCCAGGAGAAAAGAGTTTAATGAGTGTTGTTTAACTAATTGCCAATTATCTCTAAGCAGAATGGTAATTTCCAGCAGCTGCGTACACAGCAAGGTTATATTCAATTTATACTTTGGTGTTGCCAAATTGGGTAGGCAGAGACTTGTGGAAGCATCTTGGCACCATGTCTGTGACTCTTTTTGTTGATGTTTTTTAAAGAAACAGGTCTTTGGAAAGGGAGCAGGGAAAACTGGATAATGTGGGGGTTTTTTTTCATTCGTTCACAGATTATACTTATAGAAGTTGAAGAGTGATACCATAAATATCTGCCCAGATATAAGACAGTCCAGTATTGCCACATACCTGCGCATAGGATCAGGCAATTAATTAATGATGATCACTTTTGTCAGATTGTGTCCTTTTCAGTTTCCACAAGGGTGAATGACATATTCTTCTGTTGCAGTTGTTGACTGATACTATATCAGGAAAAAAGTATAAAACTATCTCTGGTAGCTGGTCTGGGGTCCCCCAGTAAGGGGGGGTCTTTTCCGGCATGGTTGTAGAGAGACCACCCCCCATGCCACCTGTCTCTTGTTTCTTTTAGTTTTTAATCTTTCTTCATTTTTAACATTTTTAAGATTTAACATTTTTGTGTTATCTTCTTATTATGCTGTAAGCCACTCAGAATTGTTGTAACAGTAAAGGGGTGGCATATAAATTTAATAAATAAATAAATGATTATATATGTGCATGTTCTATGAACTAAGGTTCCTGGCTACGATACTTCTATCAAGACATTTCATATTACCTTATTTCATATAACTTTATTCTATGAGATTTAACAGTTCTGGAAGTTTAGGGCAGGGGTGTCCAACCTTGGCAATTTTAAGATCTGTGGACTTCAACTTCATGGTTGGCTGGCAAATTCTGGGAGTTGAAGTCCAAAAGTCTTAAAGTTGCCAACGTTGGACATCCCTGGTTTAGGGGAAGTTTGATTGTTTATTAATCCGAATTGATGGGTTGTCAAAGACTCAAAACTTTATATCTTTACAGGGTAATAACCTATTCAGATGATCCATATGACCCATAGGTCAATTCTGGTACCATCATGAGACTTTCTCAATGAAGGATACAAAACGTCATTCAAGAGCTTCCTTCAAAGAAGTACACAACACCAGATCAAGAAAGAGGGCATGGTTCAAATGAAAATAAGGTGAGTACAAATTAAATTACCGGTACTTTGCTATTTCCTTCCCATAAAAGAGGTGAATGGTTCTCTTCTGTTACACTTTAGAATTAACTTTGGAGGTGCTTTGGAGTCTATAAATGTTCCTTTCTACCCTGACCTAAATCCCAGATGATGGTCCATCGAAAGGGGGAAACCATCGAAATAAGGTCCCCCCCTTCATTTTTCACACCTTCCTGGGACTAAAAGCACTCAGAGATACAAATTTTGGCAGCTCTTCTGGCTGAATAATCATTAAAACATCAGTTGGGGAAACCTGAGCTGGGCAGAAATCCTTCTGCTAAATTGTTTAACAGCAGCACTTCTCTTGCAGAATGCCCATTTGTGAACACTGTGTTGAAAACCCTCTTACCTAGTCCAATGTGAACGTTGCTGAGAAGCAAAACGCAATCGTTGAAAATGTCATTTCCATCCTGTCTCCCACTAAACCAGCCCTTTTCCTCCAGCAGGCATCCTGACATCGTTTTTTGTGCTGTAGGGTATATCTGTCTAATTTAGGCATGCCGTAACAACTCATGTTTCGCCTTGTTTTGTCTGTTAACATTGTAGACCATGTTTCTAGGCTGATAATAGTCAAAGGTTTAATTTTTTAAAAAAAATAGACTCAAATATGAGTTTATATACAATGCCACATTTTGTTAAGCACTGGGGAAGATTTTCACTGCCAATTTATTATTTAAACGTCCCTCCTGGCTGTGTCTCTTTGTCTCCTTGGAACAGGCAAAGCTACAGATCACTATAAACGTTAATCTTATATATGCAGGTATCAGATTCTGTTTGATGTTACCAAACATGCTGACTCCTATCTCAGCTGAGTGCACAATCCAGACGTTGTTAGCATTAATCATGTTTTGTCTAGATGCTTTTGCTTGCAAAAGTCTGTTTCTCTGATCTGTTTTATTTCCCCGTCTTCTGTTTTGAGGTGAGATGTGAACACCCCCATTTCAAGCATTGGATGGGACGTTATAGTTCAGGAGTCTCCAATCTTAGCCATCCTTAAGACCCGTAGACTTCAACTCCCAGAATTCCCCAGCCAGCCTGGATGGCTGGGGAATTCTGGGAGTGGAAGTCCACAAGTCTTAAAGTCGCCAAGTTTGGAGACCCCTGTTATAGTTCTATATACTACTACTACTAATAATAATAAAGTTGGAAGGGACCTTGGAGGTCATCGAGTCCAACCCCCTGCTCAGGCAGGAACCCTACACCATTTCAGACAAATGGCTGTCCAGTCTCTTCTTAAAAACTTCCAGTGTTGGAGCATTCACCACTTCTGGAGGCAGGTTGTTCCACTGGTTAATTGTTCTCACTGTCAGGAAGTTTCTCCTTAGTTCTAGGTTGCTTCTCTCTTTGGTTAGTTTCCATCCATTGCTTCTCGTCCTGCCTTCAGGCGCCTTGGAGAATAGCTTGACTCCCTCTTCTTTGGGGCAGCCCCTGAGATATTGGAAAACTGCTATCATGTCCCCCCTCATCCTTCTCTTCGTTAAACTAGACATACTCAATTCCAGCAACCGTTCCTTATATGTTTTAGCCTCCAGTCCCCTAATCATCTTTGTTGCTCTTCTCTGTACTCTTTCTAGAGTCTCAGCATCTTTTTTACATCGTGGTGACCAAAACTGGATGTAGTATTCCAAGTGTGGCTTTACCAAGGCGCTGTAAAGTAGTATTAATACTTCACGTGATCTTGAGTCTATCCCTCTGTTAATGCAGCCCAGCACTGTGTTGGCTTTTTTGGCAGCTGCAGCACACTGCTGGCTCATATTTAAGTGATTGTCTACTAGGACTCCGAGATCTCTCTCACAGTTGCTACTATTGAGCAAGGTGCCCCCTATACTATATCTGTACATTTGGTTTTTCTTGCCTAAATGTAGACCCTTACTTTTTTCACCATTGAATTTCATTTTGTTAGATAGCGCCCAGTGTTCAAGTCTGTCCAGATCCTCCTGTATCTTAAGCCTGTCTTCTGGAGTGTTGTTCCTGCCAGCTTGGTGTCATCTGCAAATTTGATGAGTTCCCCATCTATCCCCTCATCCAAATCATTGATGAAGAAGTTGAAGAGCACTGGGCCTAGAACAGAGCCCTGGGGTACCCCACTACATACTTCCCTCCATGTAGATGCAGTTCCATTGAAGTTAGTTCCATTAGTTCAGAGAACCTAAGCTTCCAAGAACACTTGCATACAGTTGAGTCATACTAAGAGTCACTTAGGTGAGATGGATGGTGTAGAAATTTAATATATGATATATAAATATTGTCCTATAGCATTGGGGCACTGTTCAAACCCAGTTTGGCCCTTTCTTTAAGACAACCAACTTCCTTCTAGTTTGTAGGAGTGAAATTAACATTGATCTGGATTATCAAAAAAGACCATTCCTACTGGGACCAAGAACTAATTTCATTTAGCAGCAGTCAAGAATCACAGATTAGTATCCTGCTAATTTTCTCTCCACCCATCTGCAGCATTCTTCCATGCAGCCCAAAGAAAAACATAGAATATAGAACAGTAAGGTTAGAAGGGACCTCAAAGTCTATTAATCCAACCCCCTGCCCGTGGCAGAAGTTCCTATACCATTCTGGATAAATGGTTGTCCCATCTCTTCTTTGGTCACCATGTCACAAAAAAGATGTTGAGAGTTTGGAAAAAATTCAGAGAAGAGCTACTAAGATGATCCAAGGCCTGGAGACTAAAACATAGGAAGAAGAACGGCTACGGGACTTGGGTTTGGCTAGTCTAAATAAAAGAAAAAATAGGGGAGACATGATAGCAGTGTTCCAGTATTTGAGGGGCTGCCACAAAGAAGAAGGGGTCACGTTATTCTCCAAAGCACC
Organism: Bothrops alternatus; assembly: GCA_034064705.1. Classification (NCBI taxonomy): domain Eukaryota; kingdom Metazoa; phylum Chordata; class Lepidosauria; order Squamata; family Viperidae; genus Bothrops; species Bothrops alternatus. The sequence continues at coordinate 177,174 of JARGCV010000729.1, forward strand.
AGAGGGAAGGACAAGAAACATTGGTTGGAAACTGATCAAAGAGAGAAGCAACCTGGAATTAAGGAGAAACTTCCTGACAGTGAGGACAGTCAACCAGTGGAACAGCTTATCCCCAGAGATCTTGAGCACTCCATCACTGGAGATTTTCAAGAGGAGACTGGACATTCACCTGTCTGAGATGGTATAGGTTCTCCTGCTTAAGCAGGGGGCTGGACTAGAAGACCTCCAAGGTCCCTTCCAGATTCTATTCTATTCTATTCTATTCTATTCTATTCTATTCTATTCTATTCTATTCTATTCTATTCTATTCTATTCTATTCTATTCTTAAAAACTCCAGTGATTGAGCACTCAAAACCTCCAAAATTAAGGGATCCTACTGATTGTTCTCACTGTCAGAAAATTCCTCCTTAGTTCTAGTCTGGATCTCACTTTAATGATATTCCACCAGTTATTGCTTGTCTGCCCTCAGGTGCTTTGGACACATCCCAAGGGAATCATAAGGGAATGTCTTCCAAAAGGTTGGAGAGATAGGGCCCACTCATGGAGGTTACAGAGGCTTTAAAAAGATGTGCAACTTCAAATTGCAAATAAATTCATAGCCCCTCTTGGAACAAGCAACAACACAGAAGCCGTGTCTAAATGGAAAGAGCACTTGGGGATCACAGGAAGATTAATTCCAGAGGTTTATTAGACAATTCTCTCTAATATCACTAGGTTAGATGTTTAGAAAGTGAACAGCTATCTCACATTTGAATGGCAGCCACGGTTTATTTGTAACCGTTTCTATTTTAGGGTATCTCTGCTTTTGGTGTGAACGGTATATTGGACATGGGTTTATGTAGCCCATGCCGCCATCCTATTCTCTGTCTCCCAGGCCAAATTCAGCTGTTCCTCACCACAGCTTTGCGAGGAAAACAAGACTGAGAGAGAATAACCGATCCGAGTCAAGCTTTGTAATATGATGCAGAATTAAACATGAGGTAACGTAATGGTCCCAGTGCATTGACAATTTCCAGCATGAAAGATAAATCTTCTGTGAGTTCATAAAATTGTGTTTTTGTTTACTTTCAAGTTCTATGCTCTCACTTCCAACGTGGATATATGTACTTACATTCTCCCATGTTAATTAGCGAGAGGCATGCTTTGAGCCCTAATCTCTCTTCCAAGAACTTGGCTTAAAAAAAAAAACCTTTCTCCTCAATTACTTGATCATTGCTGAGGCCTGCTAATTAACAAGCAAATGTAAATAGCAATAAATTATGCTCAATTTTGATGTTTTCCATTTAGCAGAGTATTATGTTGCAAATGATATAGTGCATGCTTTAAGATCTCATTAATTTTGATGCAATAATGGAGAGGAATCCCTAAAGGAGCTTTTTAAGGTCTCCAGTATGAAAAAGTATTAACTCAACAGTTGTGATTTAAGCCATTCGCTCTGCTGAGGCAGGCATTCGCTGGCCATGATTGATGACTGTAATTGATTGACAGACAGAGGTAAAGTCCAGGGCACCAATTTACAGGTTGGGTTGTTCAGATTCTGGGTGTGCCCAGTTGGTACATCTAATGACTATGCCGGTCAAAACTTCTGTTGAACCCTCCTAGGGGCTTTTCAATGTGAGAGTGGTCATTTTTAATTGGCGTGAATTATTCAAGGTAGGGCCCTCAGCCAAAAAAAAAAAATCTATTTTGGAATAAAATATTATAATGTTCCATTTGGTTCAACAGACAGTTTTGAGGTTAGCTCATCTACACCAAAGTCTTCTTCAGGACTCTAGATCTCTCTAAATCTCATTTCTCAATGATCTTCCCTGCCATGATTATGGGGATGTCAATGGAGAAGCCAGATTTACTTAGCAACCTTGTTCCTAACTTGACGACTGTGGCAAGAAAGGTCGTAAAATGTGGCAAAACTCACTTAACGAATGTCCTGCTTAACAACACCCTCATAAGTCGAGAATTTATTTATTTATTTATTTATTTCTTAAATTTCTATACCGCCCCTCTCCCATAGGACTCGGGACGGTTTACAGCCCAATTAAAACAGATAATAATAATAAATATTTAAAAATAAATTAAATTAATACATGGCTGTTACTAAAACCTGTTAAAATCCCAATTCTAAAACCTGAACAACCTTGTTTTTTAAAAAATGTACATAGAGATTTACATAAAACCTGAGGAGGTCTAGGCCAGGCCGGCTTGATTGAAGAGATGAGTCTTCAATACTCTTCTGAAGGTGCGGAGATCATGACACGTCCGGAGTTCTGGGGGGAGCTCATTCCACATCGTTGATGCCCCCACAGAAAAGGCTCTCCCCCTGGGCGCCACCAGCCGACACTGCTTAGCCGATGGCACTCTGAGGAGGCCCTCTCTGTGGGAGTGAACTGGTCGATGGGAGGTATTTACTGGCAGAAGGCGGTCTTGTAAATAACTGGGTCCTATGCCATGGAGCGCTTTAAAGGTGGTAACCAATACCTTGAAGCGCACCCGGAAAGCCACCGGCAACCAGTGCAGCTCGCGCAGGATGGGGGCCATTCGTACCCGCCATGGTGCCCCCACTACCACCCGTGCGGCCACATTCTACGCCAGTTGAAGCCTCCGCGTGCACTTCAAGGGGAGGCCCATGTAGAGAGCATTACAATAGTCCAGTCTGGAAGTGACGAAGGCATTGGTGACCGTGCATAGCGCATCCCTATCTAGGAAGGAAATTACCTGCATTTACAGATGTCCCTTGATAGCAGACACATGGGACCTGTGTGGCTTGCCTTCAGAAGTTGTGGATGCTCTGTCACTGGAGATTTTAAAGAAGAGATTGGATAGTCACTTGTCTGAAATGGTATAGGGCAGTGATGGCGAACCTATGGCATGCGTGCCAGAGGCGGCACTCGGAGCCCTCTCTGTGGGCACATGCGCTGTCGTCCCATCCCTGCCTCCCTTCATGGCCCCCTCCTCACTAGCAGCCTCCCCCAGAGGAAGGTCATCACCAGGCGCGGCCTGTGCAGAGCAGTGCAGACAAGGACATGGCAGCTGGGCAGCAGGGACAAGACTCTGCCCTCATACCCTGTCGTGCACAGATGATGCTCTGGGGCACGGGCAGAGGGTGTGGCCGCCATGGTGTTGCAGGGCTGCCTGGGCAATCTGTGGTGGGCCATGGAGGTGGTGGGTGGCCCTGTGGGCAGGTGGGGGTGTGGCAGAGCAGGGGTAGAGTGGGGGTGGACCAGGGCAGGACAGTTTTTGGGCACTCGGTCTCTAAAAGGTTCGCCATCACTGGTATAGGGTCTCCTGCTCAAGCAGGGGGGTTCGACTGGAGGACCTCCCCGGTCCCTTCCAATTCTATTATTCTGCCTTCTCTAAATGTCAGGGTTCTCTTTTCACTTGCTCCTCGCATTTTATCTTCTAATAATGTTTTATCAGCACACAATTGTCGGCAAACGCCCTGTGACCTCTTTGTTTGAATTAGACTGGAGAATCCAAAAACAGGCGGACCAACTTGGATTTTAGTGGGGTGAAAGGACCGAAGGATGGACGGTGCTGAATGCCGTTGCCTTGAGAGTTTTCAAGATGGCACCGCAAAAGGGAAAGCCTCTTTTCAAGCATTCCTGTGTGGCTTTTCTATGGCATAAATAACACCAAAAGGTCACCTGCACAGCAGGTTCGCTCTTTCTTTTCTTCCTGAGCATAAAGTCATGTGCGTTTTCCTATGATAGAGAAATCCTATTTATTTTCTTTCACTTTTCTTCCCAGCAGTGAATGTTGGAGCCCTTCCTGTGATCTTTTCTAGTCTCAGGTTTCACACGACTGACTCCTGTATCAGACGTGCAGTGCATTTTTGTCCGTTTCTAAGCTGGGCAACATTTGGGCAATGTCACTCAACAACTTCGTTGGGCCAGGAACTTCATCCACGAAGAAGCACCAGAAGGCAGGACAAGAAGCAACGGGTGGAAACTAACCAAGGAGAGAAGCAACTTAGAACTAAGGGGGAATTTCCTGACAGTGAGAACAATTAACCAGTGGAACTCCTTGCCTCCAGAAGCGGTGAATGTTCCAACACTGGAAGCTTTTAAGAAGAGACTGGACAGCCATTTGTCTGAAATGGTCTAGGGTTTCCTGCCTGAGCAGAGGGTTGGACTTGATGACCTCCAAGGTCCCTTCCAACTCATCTCTTATTCTGTTATTCCACTCAGGCACCCTTCTTTAATTCCCGATGTCTTTTGCAAATAGATGCCTTTTGCAAATCCTTCTTTTGCTCCTGGAACGGCCTTCCAAAATTTGAAAAGAAGGGTGAATTTCTGAAGTGCCCTGTGGTTCACACATGGCTTCCAAAATGCAAATGAGACAAATCTGCCTTCTGAGTTAAGCTACGGTTTTCTCTGCAATAATGTTCTTAAGGGATGCCTCACTGCAGGGACACCAGAAAATCCACACAAGAAACAAAATGGGATTGGATGCCAGGAGGGCAAATTCAAGCTCTCGTTCCATATCCTTTCTTTTCTTTCTTTATCTCCTCCTGGGACTGGTGGATGGAGAGATTCTCATTACAAGAGGAAGAGTCACCTCAATATCAGAACAACAGAGTTAGAAGGATCCTTGGAGATCTTATAGTGCAACCCCATACTCTATATCATTAAACTGGACATCCCCAATTCCAGCAACCGTTTCTTATATGTTTTAGCCTCCAGTCCCCTAATCATCTTTGTTGCTCTTCTCTGCACTCTTTCTAGAGTCTCAACATCTTTTTTACATCGTGGTGACCAAAACTGGATGCAGTATTCCAAGTGTGGCCTTACCAAGGCATTGTAAAGTGGTATTAACACTTAAGGTGATCTTGATTCTATCCCTCTGTTAATGCAGCCCAGCACTGTGTTGGCCTTTTGGGCAGCTGCAGCACATATCCAGAACATATGTTGTTGCAGAACATATATTGAATCTACCACCAGTTGCCTTTGGGGTCAAAATTCAAAGATGGTTGTTGAAGCAAGTCTTGGCAGTTGCCACGAGGACAGTTTGGGCAAGGCCGAAGAAACTGTTTTCATCAGTTCAGGAGACCCTTTGAGAAACACCTGTAGCCTCTACCATCCCTGCCCACTCCTTAGCCAGCCGAGCCGAAGAAAACCCTCTGATCATCTATTAATCTCTTTTGTTGCTCAAAAGGTACCACAAAGGCTTCAGCTGCGCAAGCCATCTAATGATTCTCTTAAGATCAAAAGGCAGGTGTCATAAAGGTTATTAATATTTCCCAAGTAAAATAGTGTTTGCTTTTCAAAGCTCCTGCCAAATCTCTCTTGAAGTGTGTTTGCCATTCAGAAAAAAAAAAGAAAAAGAAAAAAGGGGAAAAAAGAACGTGGGGGGTGGCGGGGGGGAAAGTGCGCCTGGTGCCTTCATCCAATATCCGGGAAGATGGATTCCAGACCAATTTGTGATGCATGATTAACAGATCAGAGAAGGCATTAAAAAAGAAAGGAGGGGGAAAAAAAGAGAAGCGAAAAAAGAGCATTCTCTCTGAAATGTTACAAGGTAGAATGGCTGCTTCACTCCTGGAATGACTCTGTTTCCAGCAGGCAGCAAATATTTTATTTGCATTTTTAGGGCGACTCTATGGAGCCAATGCAAAACCATCTGGAAATTGTTTGGCCGTGTGCTCCATTTTGCAAATTCCCGTGTTAAATGAAGAGATGGAGTCATCGCAACACGCTTGCAATATTTGGGGACTCTGCCTTATTCTTGACAGTGACCCTCAGTAAAATCCTAGTACTCTACACCGGATCTCTCTGGAACGATGAAATAAGCAAAAGAATTAGGGCTATCTGGTCTATATAAGCCAGGATCTCTATGATGCAATGTCTTGGAGGAACTATTATGATTTTCAACACCGGATTCCAGCCCTTCTGTAAAACTGAGATACAGCTAAGAATATAATTTACAAGAACAATAAGATGGACTTTTCTGGCTTTATCTGTGGTGCAGTGAATGCAGCACGGAAGTGTTTTGTACAAACAATCCATCAATCCATGAAACTCAGAGCTGCATTCTTATTTAAAATATATGTTGGGATCCCTAGGTGAATAAGAATCAGAAACTCACCTAGGTTTATTCATCCCGATGGTCAGACAGACCCAGAAATTGCACAGCTCAAACCAACATTTTATTACAGTCCAAGACCAGATCATAAATGTTTAAAAAAACTAAGTACAATTTCGGAAATAATAAAATCCCAGAATGTTAGCTATTGTACTGATGATTTCAGATTGCTTATCTTTTAGGGGAAAGATACTAAATGCTATTGGTCTGCACAGACAGGCAGTCTATTAATAGTTGAATTAGTTGCACGTATCGTTGCAACTAATTAGTTGCAAGAATAATTCCTTGCAGAATCTACAAGGGAATCTCTGGAAGATAGTTTCTAAGATTTCAATTACATCAGAAGCATCTTCTATATGAAAAGGATGTCTGGTTAAGTCCACCATCCATGACTGCAGATGGAAGAGCATTTGAAGTGTGCTCTAAAGAGAAAGTCAAGCAACTTTTGGCATAGCCTAACTAGTTTCAGTATTGTGTGGTTTGTTATCCCCTCCTTTTGTTAATGAATTAGTATAGCAGCTGTAAAGTTATTTTGCAGTTCCCCTAGTAGTTGGTGTGACACTCAAGTTGGACAAAGCTCTGAAGATACCTCATGTACTTTAATAGTCTTTACTGATTGCAACTGATGTTACAATGAGTAAAAGATGAGATCAAATGGGTAAACTAATCCCTTAATATTCTGGGGTTAGTATAACCATTTGATCTCATCTTTTACTGTTTGTAACATCAGTTGTTGACAATATTCTCTCAGGATCTTTAAAGTTAGAATGTCTACTGTTGGGAAGTATCTGCAGAAGAAGACTATTGCTTTCAGACCTTCTCTGGGAACCTTCCAGAAAAAATCTAGGTGTCCACTGTGATAAAATAAAAAAGATGGAGGTTTAAATAATTTAAATAATTCGGTGACACCTGAACTCAATAATGTTCAAGTGAGTTGTTCACACGTTCAACTATGAGTTTAAAAAATATTATTTATCATGCCTAAATAAATGTCATAAAGGGGCTAACCCAAGGATGTCCATCCTTGGCAATTTGAAGACCGGTGGGCTTCAACTACCAGAATTCCCCAGAGAGCATGGATGGGCTGACAAATACATTATTTGAAAATTCAGTTACAAGGCAATTTAACTGAGACTGAGTCAAACTGAATTTTCAGACTAAATCTACATCTGCATTTGAATTCTCCCAATTAAATCCCTTTAAATCAATTTGGAGGTTTCCACTTGTGCACCAAACAGCTTTTTCAGAATTGACCCAGCAATCCAAATTCAGCTGACTTAGTTCAGTAATTCAGTGTAAATTCAGTAATTTACAGTAATTCAGGCTGAATTGGATTAGGGTTTCAAATTCCCTTTCTTTGCTGGACATGATTGATTTGCAAACGAACTGCATAATTCAGACTCAGATTTTCCATGATTTGCACATTGTGTTCAGACTACATGTGAATGTATATCGGCTACTCATTTCTCTTAAATATTTCAAGAGTCCCAATAGAACGGAATGCATACTGTATATTTTTCAGAGATGATGGAAAATATCTATATTCAAAAATTGACATTTCTGAATAGCCATGATGTTGACATAAGAAGCAGTTACTATTGTGAAGCAATGTAGTTTGCAGCAAAAACAACGCAGAGATCAGGCTGTTCCTTGCAAAAAAAGATACCGTAAATTATAACCTTGTATAATTTAGCTTTTCTACTTTGGACAGGTTAAGTATAGAGATTTAAACTTTTATTTTGATAACATGAAAGAGTTTTACCACTGGCTTTCTAGAGAGGAAATAAATAATACCTAAGAATATAGCATATAATTTCAACACAACTGCTGATGGTTATGTACCTAGATTTAAAAATCACCTTCTTTGGATATTCTGTGTCCCTCTAAATAGTAGTTAGTATGCAGTGGTCAAGTGTAAACATTTGAAGTAACGTTCTTCAAGACAGGAGGAACATTTCAGAAATGCCCCCCTCCAAATTGCTACCCAGTTGTTGAGCTCTGGTTAATCGGTTGGCTGGTTTGCTTTTCTGATATTTTTGCTTTGTTTTCAGTGCTTTCTCCTTGGAGGTAAAAAAAAAAAAACCACACAAAAATCTCTAAATCTGATGACATTGCATGCATGCTTGTAATTACAATTTTTCATGTCTGGACCAGTGTTACATTTGTGCATGCAGAATCCAAAGATTTCTTGGTTATGATATTGAGCATAGATTCATCAGCAAGCACCTGATACATTTTTTCCAGAGATTCTTTTCCTATAGTGTTGAAGTGAGGAATTACCAGAAAAACACAGTACAAAAGGGCCTTTGCTGAAAACCTATGGATTTCCAACAGAATGGTTGTTAGTGTGCTTTGTTTAATGTTTTTACATGGGCTAGAAAGCAAAAGAACCTCAGGGAGGGAGGGAGATGATAGATATATGGTAGATTGATAGATGATAGATGATGGCTGGCTGGAGATAGATAGATAGATAGATAGATAGATAGATAGATAGATAGAGAGAGAGAGAGAGAGAGAGAGAGAGAGAGAGAGAGACAGACAGACAGACAGACAGACAGACAGACAGACAGACAGACAGACAGACAGACAGACAGACAGACAGACAGACAGACAGACAGACAGACAGACAGACAGACAGACCGACCAGAAATACATGATAAAGCATTAGGGCACATATACAACTTTGACAACTTACAGCAGAATGGGGAAACTAATTCCACTGTAAATTACATGTTCAGTTGGCCGCGCAATGTTGCAGCCATTAAAATAATAATAATAATAATCAGACTGTATGTCCAAAACTGTCTTGAAGTAGTGAATCATTGGAAGAAGAAGGAATGTCGATTTTTTTTTAAAAAAAGGCAAATGCTTTAGTTTGTTCAAGAACATCTGGCAAAAACTATTTAATAAAAAGTTTTGTAATTTAGTCATTTCATTATTAAAGGAAATACTTAGCAATTGGGGGAAATTGCTCATCCTGGAGCAAAAAAAAAAGAAGGTGACGTTTGAATCTCACTCTGTTTCTCTTTGACCCGTTGTGTTGCTGAAGTAAGTCTTTCAAGGAACATTTCTTCAGATGAAAGATTCAGGCCCAGAGTTTATGTTAAAAGGTTTTGCCTGCAAAACATTGCCTGACAAGTACCTAATAAATCTTCAAAGCACTTCGTAAGTGGCAAAGAAGTTGTTATCAGGTGAACTGTGTCATGATAAAGGAGGATTAAGGCTCAACCTAACACGAAGATCAAGAAACTCCAGCTCATTCACGAACTTTGCGGCCTCCAGCTGCCTGAAATATGTACTTCTCATCTGTTCCTTTGAGATGAATGAGCGTCTTCGGAAATGAAGGCTACATAGATCTTTCTGACCTGAGGACCACCATTTTGTCTGGGAAAGGCAAATCGTTATATTCCTAAGGGATGTTTTTACATGAGGAAAAAGATGAGCCCGGAAAACTCTTACACGAATCAAGTCATCGGTCTATCTAGCTACATTATTCGGCAAGATGTTTAACAGAAGAAGCTGGGTCCCTTTTTTGCCTATGCTAAGGTGACGCAAAAGTTTTAGTTCACAACATTGGGTAGGTTGTGATTGCCTGCATGAACTGGCAGGATTTTACTTGGGAGTTTCCAAATCCACCTGACAGGTCAGAGATTGAATGGATCTTCTCTGCAGGCAAAGCAATGCTCCATTCCTGAGATATGATGGAGTTAGCCATGCTGGTGAGTTTCTGTTACATGCAAAGAGAACAGGACTAAGTCCACAAAAGCTGGAGAAGAGGTTGATACTTTCAGAATTGACGGCACCAATGTATGATGAAGACTACTGTACCCATTTACTTCATGACCAGCATTTGGCAGCCATTGTACGCCTAGCTGTGCATGCTGAGTACCACCTTGCACCCTATATTGCACCTTGATGATATAATAATAATAATAATAATAATAATAATAATAATAATAATAATAATAATAATAATAATAATAATAAAGTTGGAAGGGACCTTGGAAGTCATCGAGCCCAACCCCCTGCTCAGGCAGGAAACCCTACACCATTTTGGACAAATGGCTGTCCAGTCTCTTCTTAAAAACTTCCAGTGTTGGAGCATTCACCGCTTCTGGAGGCAGGTTGTTCCTCTGGTTAATTGTTCTCACTGTCAGGAAGTTTCTCCTTAGTTCTAGGTTGCTTCTCTCCTTGGTTAGTTTCCATCCGTTGCTTCTTGTCCTGCCTTCAGGCGCTTTGGAGAATAGCTTGACTCCCTCTTTTTTGTGGCAGCCCCTGAGATACTGGAAGACTGCTATCATGTCCCCCCTCGTCCTTCTCTTCATTAAAATAGACATACCCAATTCCAGCAACCGTTTATTTATTTATTAAATTTTATTTATTTATTAAATTTTTATACCGCCCCTCTCCCGTAGGACTCGGGGCGGTTCACAACAGAGTAAAAACATAAAAACAATAAATATTTAAAAATAAATTAAATTAATATTAATACAAGGCTGTTGCTAAAAACCTGTTAAAAACCCAATTCTAAAACCCAAACAGCCTTGTTTAAAAATTTTAAAACCCGAGGAGATCTAGGCCAGGCCGGCTTGATTGAAGAGATGAGTCTTCAGTTCTCTTCTGAAGGTGCGGAGATCATGACATGTCCGGAGTTCTGGGGGGAGGTCGTTCCACATCGTCGGTGCCCCCACAGAAAAGGCTCTCCCCCTGGGCGCCACCAGCCAACACTGCTTAGCCGATGGCACCCTGAGGAGGCCCTCTCTGTGGGAGCGAACTGGTTGATGGGAGGTATTTACTGGCAGAAGGCGGTCTTGTAAATAACTGGGTCCTATGCCATGGAGCGCTTTAAAGGTGGTGACCAACACCTTGAAGCGCACCCAGAAGACCACCGGCAACCAGTGCAGCTCGCGCAGGATAGGGGCCATTCGTACCCGCCAGGGTGCCCCCACTACCACCCGCACGACCGCATTCTGCGCCAGTTGAAGCCTCCGCGTGCACTTCAAGGGGAGCCCCATGTAGAGAGCATTACAATAGTCCAGTCTGGAAGTGACGAAGGCATGGGTGACCGTGCGTAGCGCGTCCTTATCTAGGAAGGGGCGCAACTGGCGTACCAGACGAATCTGGTAAAACATCCTCCCGGCCACGGCCGTCAGATGGTCCTCAAGGGACAGCCGTGAATCTAGGAGGACTCCCAAGTTGCGAGCCCTTCCCGTGGGGGCCACTGACCCGCCCCCAATAGACAGCGATGGAGTCAGCTGGTTGTACCGGGACGATGGTAACCACAGCCACTCGGTCATGGAGGGGTTGAGCTTGAGACCGTTCTTTCCCATCCAGATCCGCACGGCCTCCAGGCACTGGGTCAGCACGTCAAGAGCTTCATTTGGGTGGTTCGGGGTGGAAATGTACAGCTGAGTATCATCAGCGTACTGATGGAATTCCACCCCAAAATCTCGGATGATCTCACCCAGCGGCTTCACATAAATGTTGAACAACAAGGGCGAGAGGACCGGCCCCTGAGGTACCCCACAATCAAGGGGCCTCGGGGTCGACCTCTGACCCCCTGTCAACACAAACCGCGTCTGGCCAGAGAGGAAGGAAGAGAACCACCGAAGCACGGTGCCCCCTATACCCAGCCCCGCCAGCCGGCGCAGCATGATACCATGGTCGATGGTATCAAAAGCCGCTGAGAGGTCCAATAGCACCAGGATAGAGTTGCAACCCCTGTCCCGGGCCCGCCAGAGATCATCCACCAATGCGACCAAAGCTGTTTCCGTGCTGTAACCCGGCCTGAAGCCCGACTGGAATGGGTCCAGGTACGACGATTCCTCCAGGTGCTGAGGGAACTGTCGAGCAACCACACTCTCAACAACCTTCGCAACAAAGCGAAGGTTGGAGACAGGACAGTAATTAGATAGAACAGCCGGGTCCAAGGCGGGCTTCTTGAGGAGGGGTCACACCACTGCCTCTTTCAGGGCGATGGGGAAGACACCCTCACTCAACGAGGCGTTGATAATTGCCTGGAGCCAGCTTCGCGTCACCTCGCTGGAGGCCAGTACCAACCAGGAGGGACACGGGTCCAATAAACATGTGGTTGCTCTAAGACCTCCCAGCAACCTGTCCACGTCATCAGGTGTCACGTAGTCAAACTCAGCCCAGATAGTAGTCTCAAGACCGGCCTCAGCCACTTCTGCTGGACTGCCTTCGTTGAAGTTAAAGCCTTCCCGAATCTGAGCAATTTTGTCATACAGATATTGCACAAAATCCTCAGCTCTTCCCTCCAAGGGGTCCCCCCTCACCTCCCGATAAAGGAGGGAGCGGGTTACCCTAAACAGGGAGGCTGGGCGGTTATCTGATGATGCAATAAGGGCAGTGACATAAGAACACTTCTCTGCCCTTATTGCCACTAAGTAAGTCCTAATATGGTCTCTTACTCATGTTCGGTCAGACTCAGAGCGACTCGCCCTCCAACTGCTCTCTAGGCGTCTTTTCCGGTGCTTCATCTCCCTCAGCTCCCCGTTAAACCAGGGAGCTGAACGAGAACCACGCCGGTTCAGAGGCTGCAAAGGCACAACCCTATCCAAGGCATCAGCAGCTGCCCTATCCCAGGCAGCTACCAGCGCCCCGACCGAGTTGTGTGTTATATATGTTAGAGCCTCCGGTATTGGCCCAAGCTCCGTCTGGAACCTCTCGGGTTCCATCAGTCGCCTGGGGCGGTACCAAACAATTGGTTCCGCCTCCCTGCAGTGGGGTGTAGTGGTCCAAAAGTCCAGGCGTAGGAGAGAGTGATCTGACCATGACAAAGGTGTAATAACTATATTTCTCGTATCCAGATCACTCAGACACTGACCAGAGACAAAAACCAGGTCAAGCGTGTTTCCCCCCGTGTGTGTGGGACCTTGAATTACCTGGGTCAGGTCCATGGCTGTCATGGAAGCCATGAACTCCCGAACCTCCCCAGACGCCTCGCCCGCAGACCGTTCCTTATATGTTTTAGCCTCCAGTCCCCTGATCATCTTTGTTGCTCTTCTCTGTACCCTTTCTAGAGTCTCTAGAAAGGTTGGGCTATAAATCCTTTGAGCTGCAGAGGAAGGGGGCTTCTGTAGCCTTCCTTCTCTTTGTATCCATAACCCACAACCCGTCCTGATCAGTTATGGAACTTGGATCAACAGAGATAGAAGATTTGGACAATTTACACCAACTTCTCCAGTATGCTTTAAGTGGAGCAACCTTTGGAAAATGTTGACCATTTACATTTTGTACAAAGCCCTACTGTATATCCAGGCTGTTTACTCGTTCAAAGCACAGGGGGCAAACGATGCTTTTACTGAAAGATCGCACAAGCTCCCAGGTGCCTGACCAGCATGGTTTAAGGCAGAGGTCCCCAATCTTTTGAACACCAGGGGCCGGTTACGTGGAGAGAGATTTTTCCGCAGACTGGAGGGTGGGTAGTTTTTTGTACTGTCTACATCCTGTGGATGGGGCTTTGCTTATTTGTGTGGACCAGTTGCTGGCATGCCATGGCCTGGTACTGGTCCATGGACCATGGGTTGGGGACCCCTGGTTTAAGGTGTTGGTGATACTCTTTAAAACCCTAAGTGGCTTGATGTCAGGTGTAGGAAACCATGAGCCAGGATAGCGTTTGAAAGCACTATGAGTTTATTTCATGCAATTTATACCCAAGAATCTGATCTGCTAATGGTCAAGATCAATTGGTATCAGATAAGAGTCAACAGACTTCAAGGAGGCTGTACTTAGATCTTTTCTGGGGACATAGGGACTCCAGACTAATGATACACTTGACCCAACCCTCGGATTCAGCCTGGTTATCGCCACAAATTGAAATCTTAACTCACCAGTAGGTTACCTAGATTACCAGGCTAGGCCATTCTGAGAACGTTCCCCCCTTCCAGAAGCTCAATTGTCAGGTCTTTAGAGAAGGTCTTTCTTCTGGGCATCTCCCAGTCACTGGAATGTTTGGTACCAGTATTTAAGAAGGTGGTGAAACTATAGCTCATGGACCAAATTATTGTTAATGGCTGGTTTTCATGTTAGCTTAGATGTTAATGATAGTTGGAATTAATGTTAGAATTAACAGAAAGGCAGGATATAAATTGAATAATATATCACACGAAGGAGATTTGTCCATTACGGAGAAGGTTTTCAAATTGCCCTGTTGCTGATAAACTGGAAGGGTGACTTTTCCAATATTCTCCAGCTCACACGGAGGAACACAAACAGCTTAGTCCTGCACAAATAGCAGAGACTTAGTGCATGTTCCAAGAGAGATAATGGTAAAGTATTTTGCCTTTGGGCTAGAAGTGAGTTATGGGGTGGGGGGGAGAAGGAGAGGGAGGGGGAAAAGGGAGGGGAAGTTTGCAAAACGATATAGAAATATTTTCTTCAAAGGTCTCTTTAGCCCCCAGGAGTCTGCGACGTTCAGCTAGGTCTTGTTTCACCAACATAATATCAATTTATGAATAGCTAGAGGGCAGATCACAAATGTACTCGTTTAAGCCAGGGAAGAGATGCTTAATAGCCATTGAAACCACAAACAGCTTGACAACTGTTTGATCAATCAAGATGTCACCTGGAGAGATTAAATGATGCAATTTGTCTTCAAAAAGGACTAGATCATCCAAGAACAATGTGTCTCATTTCATTGTTGAGTTGAGTATTTGTGGAGAAGAAATATTTCCAAGAACAGATTTGTGGATCCTTCTTGGCCACATTTATTAGGCCTGTTGTTGTTTTGTTAGGGGACATTGTGTGAATGCCACACTCTCCTGTATTGTATATCTTATAGCCTGGACTTTTGGGCCAACACAGATAGCTTGAAACTCATCTCTACCTTTTATCTGAGAAGCAACCTAGAACTAAGGAGAAATTCCCTGACAGTGAGAACAATTAACCAGTGGAACAACCTGCCTCCAGAAGTGGTGAATGCTCCAGCACTGGAAGTTTTTAAGAGGAGACTGGACAGCCATTTGTCTGAAATGGTATAGGGTTTCCTGCCTGGGCGGGGGGAGGATTGGACTAGATGACCTCCAAGGTCCCTTCCAACTTTATTATTATTATAACATGGCAACTTCATCAGTTCCCAATCCTAATTATTTGGCCAATGGCAGGGAGGCAGGAAGGAATTCAGCTTCTGCTCCTGACAGTTATCTGCTAAATTAGGCATGAAATACAACGCCCAATGTCCATTTTTGATTTAGCAATCTGGAGCAAGGCCCTCCATTATTATACATTGGTATGTTGTTTTTGCTTATACTGGGAGTATCTGTAAAAGAATCTAGAAGGTCAGTATGCAGTCACAGCTCTGTGATTAAAACCATCCCCTTTTTAATGTCTGTTGGTGCACATTTAAAAATGGCTTTTAATTTCGTGGTCACAGCCCTGGCATCTACCAATTTTCTCAGAACTGACTTTGTTCAAATTGGAGTAGGGGCTACCATATTGGGCTTCTGTGTGGTCATGATCAAAACTGATCAGTCTATTCCAGGATGAATAATTATTCTCAATTTCCAGAAGGGAAATCAAGACTCTCCTTTGGTCCTTCCTTCTCACAGGCATTGTCTGCTGCAACTCGAGAGAAAAGGACATCACCCCAAACAGAAAATTAGAGTTTTGATCCTCTGCCAAGCAATTTGTTCTGCCTTTAATCAGGATGCCATCTTTTAGCTTCGAATGTCACTATTTGTTATTGTTGTTGTTTTAATCCTGTATCAAAACTTTGAACTCTGGGGTGAATTAAGCCTATCAATCATTTAAATGTTCAAGAACGCTTCAAAGACTTGCAAATGAGCGAGAGTCATTTATATTAAATATTATAGCTAGAGCCTGAAAGAGAAAAAGTCATCAGAGTAACATAGTTAATAAGCTTGAAAACGACAAAGCAATTAAGGGTAAAGAAATATGTGGGCTAGGTCTTTTGAATTGTATAAAGCCAATGCCAAAATCATACATTATTACTGTTTTGGGCCAGTCAGCCAGATGTTTAGCCTGGATTGGACATATCGAGTCTTTCCAAAGGATCTGGGATAGGCAGATGTTGTTTGGTGTTGTTAAAGGTATCATTGTAGGATGCAAGCACTTCCAAGTAAAGCTGCCTTTTGCAACTGACTGATGGTGTTCAAGTGATGCTCCAGATGTTTGGGTACTGTTATTATCGTGGTTGGTCACAGAGTCCACCATGTCTTTAGATTGGATTTGGCAGTTTTGTCCAACCATCAAGTCTTTCCCAAGGACCTGGACTAGGCAGATGTTGTGTGATGTTGTGCAGATGTTGTGTTGTGTTGTTGTTGTTAAAGGTATAATTGTCACACAATGTAAGCGGTTAACATTTTCGCACACTCTTTTTCTATTTTGAACTGTTTGACTCTTCTCACAACAGGAGAAAAAAATATCCTTATGTTGCACACGCAACATAAAGAACCGATGATCATACCAATCGTCATTTTCACTACCACCATTCTACAGTCTTTGGCAATCTGCATTCCTTGTCTCAAATAAAAGCAAACATATATGAACATCCCAAAGGCGCTTTTTCATGAGACAATTGGACTTTCTTGTTTTTTCTTTGAAGACGTTTTGCTTCTCACCCAAGAAGCTTCTTCAGCTCTGACTGGATGGTGGGGGAATGGAAAGATTTATACTCCTTGCAGACAGCTGGTCATTTACCTTTTTTTAGAGCAGGGATAGTCAGCCTTGGCTCTTTTATGACTTGTGGACTTCAACTCCCTGAATTCCTGAGCCAGCCATGCTAAGGGGAAAGGGAGAGGTTTCCAAGCTGAGCCATGCTGGCTCAGGAATTCTGGGAGTTGAAGTCCCCAACTCATAAAAGAGCCATAGTTCCCCCATGCTGGCTCAGGAATTCTGGGAGTTGAAGTCCACGAGTCATAAAAGAGCCAAGATTGACTGCCCCTGTTTTAGAGAGTTGTTGAGGCCACTTGGATGTTTGTCTGTATCATCAGAAGCTTCTTGGATGAGAAGCGAAATGCCTTCAAAGAAAAACAAGAAAGCCTCGCAAAAAAGCACCTTTGGGATAACTATGACCTGGATGACTGAGAATCTCCATAGACATATATGGACATTCTTTTTTTCCAAATAATAGTACTACTACTACTACTACTACTACTACTACTACTAATAATAATAATAATAATAATAATAATAATAATAATAATAATAATAATAATAATAATAATAATATTGGCTCTGGCTACAGAATAGGCCATATGTTCTTTTTTTTCTCCTGCTTCACACCTTTGTGCCCTTTCCTGTTGCCAGGAATGTCCACAGAGTATGATCAAGATGGCAACCAAAATGGTGTATTTATAATTCCACCCTTTTTAAATGTGTGTGTTTATCCATGAGGTGTTCCAATCACTCCCATTGTGACTTCTTGGGTTTGCTGACCATCCCCTGGAGACACCTCTGCCTTAGTTTCTCTCTCCTTCCTGGGACATCACTAAGAGCTCTAACAGGCATTCTTCTCTTTCTATTTTTCTCAGAAGAAATTAAGTTGCTTTCCAAGCCTGAGTTAAGAGAATCATTTGATTTCCTAACCCAGTTAGGAAGTTAACTGAAAGAGCTGCTGTTATCACTGTTAGGTAAGATACATCCGGCATTTTATAGTATTATTAGATGTTCCACTTGAGCGGCATGGTACCCTACTGGTGAAGACGCTCGCCTCCCACTCAGAAGGTTGAGAGTTCAATCCTAGGTAGTGGCCAATATTTCTCTCCTAGGTCACAAAGAAAAAATATCTACTGTGAACTCCCTATGGGCATCAGGAAGGGCATCTGGCCAGTAAATGCTCAGCTCCATCCTACCTCTACCCCAAATTAAGGCATTACGTGGTCTTAAAAAGGGACTTTTTTAAAAAAAAATAGGTATTGCATTCATGAGCCAGCTTCTTCTTCTTTGTCTATCAAAGTACAAATTCTTTTTTTTTAATTATGAAACAAAATTGAAGCAGCCATCAAAAAGGTGCTAAAATTCATGTCTAAGTCAAAGCAGTTTATTTTTTTATTTTATTGATTTATTGAATGTATTAACCGCCCAACTCCAATGGGTTTAGGTGGTCCGCATTCATATGTGAAAGGTCTGCGAAGTGAGCAAACCTTTATTTTTCAGGCAAAATACACATGTTTTTCATCTTACCACCTAACCGCAACCTCCTCCACCCACACAGTACCAGTCCCCCCCCCCATGCCATTACTCCTCACCTCTGAACTGGGAAAAACTTAACAGGGTGTCATAATTTATCAAATCGCTTCCTCAAAAGAAGGTCAGAGATTTTATCATTCGATCAATAAGAAGCAACTCACAAATCGTGCCCAATTGATCATTGTAATGTTTCAGGGGAATGTAAGACAGTCAGTAAAACTACATGCACTTAGTCTTAATTGCCCACATTAAAGCAATTATACTTCAAAACTGTCATTGTCTAAGGTTGCAGGAACCATTCTGTTGCATACATCTTTATAACCGTGCATGTAAAAATCATAAGGCCTTAAGATATTGCCAGGATTATGGAAATAGGACAGGGGCCTCTTTTCCACAAAAAGGAAGAATGTTGAGGGTGTAATCCCAGGAGGAAAGGAAGAAGAGAGCAGCCAGACACATAAAATGCACACTTTGGAATAAATCTTTCTTCCTTCCATCAGATTAAAAAAAAAAAAATCACCAGTTCCACAGTATTCAGAACAGGTTTATAACCAGGACTTCTTTTCACAGATTGCAAAAATGCTAATTCTCTTATTTCATTGATGTTCCTTTCTATTTTTCAGTGTCTCGGTCAGCAGTCATTTTTCTGACGTGTGTGCCCAGACACTAAAATTCACAGGAATATGTGCTAAATATCAATTAATTTGTCTCTGATCATCCCCTAGCAACTACCTTTCCAAGATTTAAAGAGAATATCCCATATTGCTTGGGGGGGGGTGTCACTCTAAAATGTTTTGACCAAGGTGTTAAAGATCAATATTTGCTTATGAGTTTTCAGCATAGAAAGGAACTCGGTTTATTCAATAAAAAGATCCTTTTTGTTGCTTATTCTTGCAAATATGGTCTGGGAAACAAGAGGAGGCATTTCCTGCAGGACTGGGACAGAAGAATTTTTTTCCCCTTCGCACTTATTTTTGGGTAGAATCATCATGAGCCCAATTTCGCCATGTTTGCTATGGGTAACAAACTTATTTCAAAAGTTAAAATCTCCTTTAAAGAGCACCGACCTTAGTAACCATGGGAGTCTTTCCATTGTTCTGAAAGAGACTGAATCTTTCTCAGGTATATCACAGTAACTTTAAGGTCTTTGGCATTCAGATTATAAGATTCAAGGAACCCATACTCTTAACTTCATTGAATGACCTGCACAGCTGGATGTTCTGCTCTAAAGGGCCCTCTGGACAACTCTGTTTTAATGTATCCATTATTTTTAGAAGGTATATAAAAGGATATTCCCCACAAACATATAAAAAAAAGCTAAGTTGAGGCTTAAAGTCTTAACTGTTCCATTTCTGTTATGATAGACATTCCTTGTCTTTCAGCTAAAGCGATGCTTTTGATTTTAGCATATCTTGGACCAAACTTGTCTTATAATTTTAGGTATTGAATTTATTGTTTTGGGGTAATTGGGTATTATGTGACATTTTGAAACCTAGGTTGCCTGTAACTTTTTCCTGAGATGTAACTAATGAAGAACAAGGGCTGTATTGCTCCATAACAGAGAGAGACATCGCAGGACACCAAGGCTAATTAATCCTCTCTTTTTTGTGTTCCCCAAAGTCCTCACATTTTGAAATGATTAGAATAGGATAGGATAGGATAGGATAGGATAGGATAGGATAGGATAGGATAGGATAGAAATATAGAATAGAATAGAATAGAATAGAATAGAATAGAATAGAATAGAATAGAATAGAATAGAATAGAATAGAATAGAAAATATGGAATAGAATGAAATAAGAATAGAATAGAATAGAATAGAATAGAATAGAATAGAATAGAATAGAATAGAATAGAATAGAATAGAATAGAATAGAATAGAATAGAATAGAATAGAATATGGAATGGAATGGAATGGAATGGACTAGAATAGAATAGAATAGAATAGAATAGAATAGAATAGAATAGAATAGAATAGAATAGAATAGAATAGAATAGAATAGAATAGAATAGAATAGAATAGAATAGAATAGAAGTGGATGGAGGTCTTCTAGTCCGGCCCCTGCTCAAACAGGACAACCTATAACATTTCAGACAAGTGACTGTCCAGCCTCTTCTTAAAAACTTCCAGTAACCCACAACTTCTGGTGCTAAGGTTGTCAAATGGGATGAAACTCTCCCGTCTCGCTTAGCAACATAAATTCTGGGCTGAGTTGTCGATGTAAGCTGAGGACTA
This sequence comes from Bothrops alternatus, assembly GCA_034064705.1. Lineage (NCBI taxonomy): Eukaryota > Metazoa > Chordata > Lepidosauria > Squamata > Viperidae > Bothrops > Bothrops alternatus. The sequence continues at coordinate 197,660 of JARGCV010000729.1, forward strand.
CCTATATTTCTCCTTCTCATTTCTCACTCCACAGCCAACGAAGGGGTCCTTTGTCTCTCACTTTCTCCTGATGTGGCCTTGTTGCAGCTCAGGTGTCCTTTGGGTCAGACAGGGGAGAGTTGGTGGAGATCCCAGGGGGAAAGGAAAGGAAAGAAAGAAAGAAAGAAAGAAAGAAAGAAAGAAAGAAAGAAAGAAAGAAAGAAAGAAAGAAAGAAAGAAAGAAAGAAAGAAAGAAAGAGGAAGGATGGAAGGGAGGGAGGGAGGGAGGGAGGGAGGAAGGGGAGGAAGGAAGGAGGGAGGGAGGAAGGAAGGGGAGGAAGGAAGGAAGGAAGCAGGGAGGGAGGGAGGGGGAAGGAGGAAAGGAAGGAAGATCTTAATAAGGAAAGGAAGGAAGGAGGGAGGGAGAGAGAAAGAGAAAGAAAGAAAGAAAGAAAGAAAGAAAGAAAGAAAGAAAAAAGGATGGATGAAAGGGAGGGAGGGAGGGAGGAAGGGGAGGAAGGAAAGAAGGAAACAGGGAGGGAGGGAGGGAGGGAGGGGGAGAGAGAGAGAGAGAGAGAAAGAAAGAAAGAAAGAAAGAAAGAAAGAAAGAAAGAAAGAAAGAAAGAAGGAGGGAGGGAGGGAGGGAGGGAGGGAGGGAGGGAGGGAAGATTTGGCCTTAGCTCTTTCCCTAAAGCTCCGGGAGCTGACGTCCAGTGGAGAGGCAGAGATCCCATTCCCCTGCTTTTGATGAGCAATGGGCCAAGAGATGCGGTCGTCATCATTTCATGCCTGATCAAAGCCTCCCCCGGTCCCTGCATGGGACTCACACAAATTAGCCCAGGAAAAAAGGCCTCCTTTTAGTTTCGCTAGGTAAGTGTTTTCTGATTGCCTTGCTCAACAATAGTTCCCCTGACAAGCTAATAAATCAGGCTTTTCGGGAAGCCGGGGTAGCTTGGCGAGAACAAAGATTTCACGGGGTCTTTGTGAGCCGATTTGGTCCAGGGAGGGTCTTCACACCATCACCATCACCCCCCCCCCACTCTACTGAAGAGGATGGTCTGAGGAACCAATCCTGTTCTTAAATACGGTACTTGAGGCAAAGACTGTCTTTCGCATATATCGTTTCTTCTCCTCTTTCCTTCCTTCTTTCCTCCTCCTCCTCCTGCTCCTCCTCTCCTTCTTTCTTTCCTTCCTTCCTTCCTACCTTCCTTCCATCCATCCTTCCTCCATCCTCCTCCTCTCCCCTTCCTTTCTTCTTTCCTTCTTTCCTCCCTCCCACCCTGCTTCCTTCCTTCCTTTCTCTCTCTCTTTCTCTCCCTCCCTCCTTCCTTCCTTCCTTTCCTTATGACCTTCCTTCCTTTCCTTCTTCCCTCCCTCCCTCCCTGCTTCCTTCCTTCCTTCTTTCTTTCTTTCCTTCCTTCCTTCCTACCTTTCCTCCATCCATTCTTCCTCCATCCTTCCTCCTCCTCTCCCTTTCCTTCCTTCTTTCCTCCTCCTCCTCCGGCTCCTCCTCTCCTTCTTTCCTTCCTTCCCTCCATCCATCCTTCCTCCTCCTCCTCTCCCCTTCCTTCTTTCCTTCTTTCCTCCTCCTCCTGCTCCTTCTTTCCTTCCTTCTTTCCTTTCCTCCATCCATTCTTCCTCCATCCTTCCTCCTCCTCCTCTCCCCTTCCTTCCTTCTTTCCTTCTTTCCTCCTCCTCCTGCTCCTTCTTTCCTTCCTTCTTTCCTTTCCTCCATCCATTCTTCCTCCATCCTTCCTCCTCCTCCTCTCCCCTTCCTTCTTTCCTTCTTTCCTCCTCCTCCTGCTCCTTCTTTCCTTCCTTCTTTCCTTTCCTCCATCCATTCTTCCTCCATCCTTCCTCCTCCTCTCCCCTTCCTTCCTTCTTTCCTCTTCCTCCTCCTCCTGCTCCTCCTCTCCTTCCTCCTGGGGTGGGAGCTGTTGTCATGAATTGAATGTGGAAGCTTCCACAAAGTAAAGCTTGCAAGTGAATCCAGCTTTCCCCATTGACTTTGCTAGCCAGGGGATGGTTGGGCAGGTCACAGGACCCCCCCCCCATGCTACAACTCTCTCGTAAATACCTTCCAGTTGCCAAGCGCCCGAAGTTGATCACATGACCTTGAAGCCGTTGCAACGGTCATCGGTATGAGTCAGTTGCCAAGCCTTTGAATGTTGATCACGTGACCATGGGGATGCTGCCAGGGTCATGAGTGTCCAAAAAACGGTCCTAAGTCACTTTTTTTCAGTCCCATCATAACTTCTAATGGTGACTCAACACAAATTGAGGACTACCTGTAAGAGAGTTGGAAGGGACCTTGGAGGTCATCGAGTCCAACCCCCTGTTCAGGCAGGAAACCCTATCCCATTTCAGACAAATGGTTGGCCAGTCTCTTCTTAAAAACTTCCTGTGTTGGAGCGTTCACAACTTCTGGAGGCAGGTTGTTCCATTGGTTGGTTGTTCTCACTGTTAGGCAATTTCTCCTTAATTCCAGGTTGCTTCTCTCCTTGGTTAGTTTCCATCCATTGTTTCTTGTCTTGCCTTCTGGTGCTTTGACCTGGATGACTGAGAATCTCCATAGACCAGTGTTTCTCAACCTTGACAATTTTAAGGTATGTGGACTTCAACTCCCAGAATTCCACAGCCAGCAACGCTGGCTGTGGAATTCTGGGAGTTGAAGTCCACATGCCTTAAAATTGTCAAGGTTGAGAAACACTGCCATAGACAATGGGACTCAAGGTTGACTCAGCCTTCCATCCTTTTGAGGTTGATAAAATGAGGTCCTTCCACTGCCTAATTGTTCTCGCCTTCAGGAAAGTTCTTCTTAGTTCTAGTTGTAAGTACCTCTTGTGGGGCCCATTGTACCTTGCAACACTTACTTGGACCACAGGTCCCATAGTGTCTTCCCTCACATCTGTAAGGCCTTGCTGGGGCACAAGGTTGTCAGTTGAACAAAACCTGGACAATGTCTTTCCCTATTTTTTTTTTTTGAAAGATTAGGGTTTTAATTTTCTCAAAACAATCTGTTCAGTTCAAATAGGAAACACCATATTGCAAGATGTGTCATGTCCCCAGTTTGCCATTTCAGGACTTCTTGTCGGGTTTTATTCATCTGCTTGTTGTACTGTTCCCATCTCGGAGACGTAGATACCATCCAAGAATTTTCTTATGTCTTTATTCTTGACAGTTGTGGCTTGCTGGATCAAGGCAGCAGAGTTAGATACCAATTCAATGTCATTTCCTTCAAGGATCAGCTCATCCTTCTGGGCTTGCGACACTGCACAATTAACACCTGCCCTCATGCGTACCCGTCGGATATATTTCTCCCCAAGGAAGTTTCGGATCTCGACCAGGGATCCACTTTCTTGAATAACTACGTTGATGGGGAAGTGGGCATACACCGACCTCATCTTATAACGAAAGCCCAATGTAACCCCCTTGATCATGTTTTGCACATGGCTGCAAATCGTGCGAACGGTGGCCAGTTCCTTTCTGTTACCCCACCATTTGTCCACACGCAGCTTCTTGTGTTTTTTTCCCAAAAGGGAGAGTTCCACATTGATATGGTTGAAGTCCCTTTTCAAAGTTCCTCTGGGGCCTTTGACAGTGACTGTCCTCCCTTTCAGGATAATGGCGACTTTCTTAGGGATGTCGACTGTTTGGTTACTAAGAATAGTCTTCATTTTTAATCTTTCGTGTTGACAGGAAAGAGGAAAGGACAATGTCTTTCCCTATTGATGCTCCACCCACAGCTCTTGTGGCCCCATCCTCCACTCACTCCTCGGGGCCAAGGCTGCCCACCTGTCTGTCTGCCCTTCCGGGCTGTGACCTGGGGTCCCTCTGCTTGCTGTTTGTGCCAATTCCGGGTGTGTGGGGGGGTGTGTGAGGACTGAACATCGCTTTGCCTAGCAACCTCTCCCAATTGCCCCCTCCAACTCATTTCAGCAGGGTGGGTGGGGTGGTGGGGGGCTCCCCCACCCCACCCCAGCAAGCAGGAGCTCAGCCAATTTTCTTCAGCCGCTGCTGCGCTGTGAAATATACCCAGGGTTAGCCATGTGGACAGGTGAGGGGCACTTACATAAATCTAGAGGCTGCTATTGTCAGAAGTAACAGATTACCAGGCCAAGTCATAATAGAGACTGTATTTAATCTGTGATCAATTGATTGCTGCCCTGTTCCGGGCTGTTTTAGAATGGAGTTTTTACATTTTCCTGGGGCTGGTTTCCGCAGGGGGGGAAAAAAAAGCCTCCAGGAGGGGGGGTTGGGGCTGTTCTTATCAGTCTCCCAAAATTGTTGCTTTTTAAACAGGATCTTCCCTTCCTCTTCTTTGATGGCGGGGCGGGGGGGGTCGGTAAGAGAGGAGGGGAGGGAGAAGAAACTTAGCCGTAAATCATGGCCCTTAATCAGCTGCCACCAGCGCTACACGCAGGCTTGGCATTCAGCCGGCAAATATTGGCCGGGTCTAGGGCTGGGAGGGGGCGACGAGCGGGGGGGGGAGAGAGAGAGAGAGAGACTGGCTGAGCAGTCGAAATGGAGTTTTGTATCAATCACCATCTGTTCGGGTTTTCCAACACCAGGATGTACAACACCAGAAGAGCAAGAAGTTGGGGGGAGATGAGAATTAATTAGAGGGGGGAGGGGGGCAGGAGAAGGATGGAGGAGGGTAGATTGAGCAGGGAAGGCCAATAAAACGGCCGTCCTCTCCCCCCCCCCCGAAGTCGCTGCGTTAACTAGACGGCCGTTGGCCAAAGAGGCGGGGCGGGGAACGGGGGGGGGTTGGGAAGAGACCCGGGCCGGCTGGATTTTGCAAGAGCTGCTGGTTTTTTCCTGCCCTGGGATAGATCTTTTTAAAGCGGGAGGAGAAGGAGGATAGTGAGGGTGCATTAGGGTGCAAATCCAAAAGCTGTCTTGGAAGGGTCCGCGGGTGGAAACTCTTACAAAGGGTCCAGCCGGCCCGTGGGGGTTTACTCCGGGTGTCAACCCTGCCGCGTTCACGGGGTGTACAGTAGCTGGAAATCCGCCTTTCCAGGGAAGCGTTGGGGGTCCCGGATAAGCAGAGGAGAATTCCAGCCAGCATGTTAGGTGAATGGCAGAGAAATATCTGTCGGATGGTCCGCGAGCGGGCGGGCGTCGGTATTACAGCGGTGCGATTTATGGGTACCCCCACCTGTAATGCCTGCACAAAAGCCCTCGGGCTCTGTTGGCTTGGATGTGGCCCTCGCTTTATCCAGAGGTCAGCTTTAAGCCGCGCGGCCTTTCCGGATAGGGGAGAGTTTTCGGTTTTATCTCCGGACCCATTGAGAAAAGTGGACGTTTATATTGGCATTTGGCCAAGGCCGGAAAGTGGAGAGAGAACGCAGGGGAAGGAAGGAAGGAAGGAAGGAAGGAAGGAAGGAAGGAAGGAAGGAAGGAAGGAAGGAAGGAAGGAAGGAAGGAAGGAAGGAAGGAAGGAAGGAAGCAGGGAGGGAGGGAGGGAGGGAGGGAGGGAGGGAGGGAGGGAGGGAAGAAGGAAAGGAAGGAAGGAAGGAAGGAAGGAAGCAGGGAGGGAGGGAGGAAGGGAGGGAAGAAGGAAAGGAAGGAAGGTCTTCATAAGGAAAGGAAGGAAGGAGGGACGGAGGGAGGGAGGGAGGGAGAGAAAGAGAGAGAAAGGAAGGAAGGAGGGAGGCAGGGGAGAGAGAAAGAGAGAGAAAGGAAGGAAGCAGGGAGGGAGGGAAGAAGGAAAGGAAGGAAGGAGAGAAAGAGAAAAAGGAAGGAAGGAAGCAGGGAGGGAGGGAGGGAGGGAAGAAGGAAAGGAAGGAAGGTCTTCATAAGGAAAGGAAGGAAGGAAGGAGGGAGGGAGAGAAAGAGAGAGAGAAAGGAAGGAAGGAAGGAGGGAGGCAGGGGAGAGAGAAAGGAAGGAAGGAAGCAGGGAGGGAGGGAGGGAAGAAGGAAAGGAAGGAAGGAAGGAGAGAAAGAGAGAAAAAGGAAGGAAGGAAGGAAGGAAGGAAGCAGGGAGGGAGGGAGGGAGAGAGGGAAGAAGGAAAGGAAGGAAGGTCTTCATAAGGAAAGGAAGGAGGGAGGGAGGGAGGGAGGGAGGGAGAGAAAGAGAGAGAGAAAGGAAGGAAGGAGGGAGGCAGGGGAGAGAGAAAGAGAGAGAAAGGAAGGAAGCAGGGAGGGAGGGAAGAAGGAAAGGAAGGAAGGAGAGAGAGAGAAAAAGGAAGGAAGGAAGCAGGGAGGGAGGGAGGGAGGGAGGGAAGAAGGAAAGGAAGGAAGGTCTTCATAAGGAAAGGAAGGAAGGAGGGAGGGAGGGAGAGAAAGAGAGAGAGAAAGGAAGGAAGGAAGGAGGGAGGGAGGGGAGAGAGAAAGAGAGAGAGAGAAAGGAAGGAAGGAAGCAGGGAGGGAGGGAGGGAAGAAGGAAAGGAAGGAAGGAAGGAGAGAAAGAGAGAGAAAAAGGAAGGAAGGAAGGAAGGAAGGAAGGAAGGAAGGAAGGAAGGAAGGAAGGAAGGAATTCCGCTGGATTTGGGCCCACTCTCCGTTCACTTGTCCTACATATGTATGGACCCAAAGGTTCCCTCATTCCCAGCGCCTGGCCAATGCTGTTTCCAAGATATTTGGAAATCCCCAAGATATTGGGAAATACTATCTATCTCCACTTTCTTATTCCCCCTCCACCCCCGTTTTCTTCCACCCCTCGCCCCGCCACCTCGTTTCTCGAGGAAAGGAGAAAAGGGGAGTGAAGGAGGAGGAGGAGGTGGGGGACCGTCAAGAGCCCCCTAAACTGAGGCTAAAAGTTCTTTCGGCGGTGAGCGGATAAACCAGGCGCTGAGCGCTCTTTTGCTGCCGCCGCCGCCGCCGCAATTCGCCTCCTGCAAACTCAGCGCTGGAGACCAGCCTGAACACTAAACTAATAACCGTTGAGTAAGTGGGTAGATGGGTAAGTGGAATGGGGGAGGGGCGGAGTTTCTGTTACAAGAGGGAGGGGGGCTGCGTCGAGCCACGACTCAGAAAGCACTTTGTGGTTATTATGTTTATTATCCGGTATCAATGCAATGGTTTTCCCTAAGACATTCCTGGGTGTGGCTCCGAATTTCGCCTTTTTCTCGCCCCCTCCCCAACCTTTCTTTTTTCGCGCACTGGTTGATTGATTGAACGATGGATTAAACTTCTGCGCCGCCCGTCTCGCCCAGGCGGCTCTCCAGGCGACTTACAGCCACCAGTAAATGCAATGATGGATAATAGCTGGGGGTTTGGTCCGTTCAAAGCCCCATCAGGCCTGGCAGTTCCAGAAGAGTCAAGTTCGGCAGATTGGGGCCGGTGGGGGGGGAGGGAAGGGAGTCACCAGATACTGCTGAACTACAAAGCCCATCGCTCCAGCCCCATTCTCCACAAAAGGGACGAGAGGAGAGTTTCAATCCAGTAACGGACTGGGCCCAAGAAGTGACATCTCCAATTTAGCCAGGCGGTGAGATTCTGGCACTGTTCACTCTTGAACATACATCGTCTGGGAGTAAGATTTATTTCTGGTAGAAGATGGCCAGGGAGTGGGTAAAATTCATGACGTTGCTAATATTTCATCTGCTACCGTATTACTACAACTCGAAGGAGCCTTTAGGCGGGGAAGTTTAGGATTGCAGTTTTCTTCGAGCTAAGTTCTCAGAAAGAAACTCGGTTTGGGAGAAGATTGGGTTGACATTGGAGAGAAAGTTGGGGTCAATGCGCGGCCGTTTCCAATTCTTCCTGTCCTCGAATTCCTCTCGAAACAGGAACGGAGACAGAAAGGAGGACAACGAAACCGCTGCGAAACCGCTGCGAAACACCTTTGCTTTCCTGAAAGTGATAGCAGGACAGACCCCTTCGCAAAGGGATGCGCGTCTCTCTAAAGGAAAATCCCTACGACCACGGAATGCTAACAAAGAAGAATAGCTCTCTCTCTTTTTTTTTTTTTTTTTTTTGCTGGAGTCTGGGGCTTATCCCGGGTTTTGTAGCCCGGATCTGCTATTCCTAACAAACCCGGCTTTCTGTTCTGGAGATGTTTGCACGGCCTGCCGGGTGGGAACGATTGCAACGCTGCGCTTCCTTACTCGGAAATAAATCCGGATGAAGAGGAGCGCAGTCGGGACGGAAGCGTTGCGTTTCGGGGAAATGGGGGAATCGTCTGTGAAGCCGTGTTTCTCCCCCCCCCCGACGGAGATTTTGTAGGCTGCCTTCTAAAAGCACCACCTTCTCTTTCCCCCCCCCCCGGGGAGGGGGTTCTTCGCCATCCGGAATTCCTCATCCGCGCAGTTTTAAGAATTTTGAAGCGACTTTTAACTTTTTATTTTTCCGGGCCAATGGAAGGAAATAAATAAACCATAGTAATCCCCCCCCTCGTCCCTTAAAAGCAGGAGAGAAAATGTGTGGGGTTACTCCAGAGTAAAAACGCAGTTCAGAAGGCTGCCCGGTCGTGCAACCCCCCCCCCTCTAGGATTAAACAAAATGACCGACTGGTATTATACTTCCAGTGGGGCCGATTCCTTGGAAAGGGGGTGTAAAATTGCCATTTGAAGGATTTTTTTTGCAACCAGTAAGGCGCTGCTGCTGGTTCGGCATGGGGTCCTCCCTTCCTCCCGTCAAAGGTCGGGAAAGGATTTTTTTAAAAAATAAAATAAAATAAAATTCATTTACAGTTTTAAAGGAAATTCGGGGGAACTGGAAGCGAACATTTGCTAGGCCTGGCTTTGTTTTCCTGTAATGGATTAGAGGGAAGGGACTCCCTTGGGGTCCTTGTCGGGGTGCGGGGGCTAGGCACTAAGCCCCCCTCCGTTCAATTTTTCTGGATGCTGGGGAGCCCAGTGGTCGCGGCAAATCCTACGGGTTAGGTACGCTCGACAGACGAATGCGGGGTTGCTTCTGCGTGCCGTGGGAACTGGACACCGCTCGCTCGCTCGCTCTGCCTCTGGGAGGCCGAAGGCAGGCAGCGGTTTATTAATAGACCAGGTCTGGCTGGAGGGAAAAGTTTTTGTCCTGACCACGGGGTCTTCCAGCTCATGCCCACCCACCCCCCCACCCCCCTTCCCCCCTTCCCAGGCAGCTGCAAGAGTCATATGTTTCTCTCTTTTGCAGGGCGTGATTTTATGTTTGCTTTAAGGCTTAGTTCCTGGCTGGCGTTATTTAAGGCAAGGCTGGGACTCTAATCTGGGGTTGAAAGCGGAGGGGGAAGAGACAAAGCGGCAGTGCTGCGTTCTTCCAACTTGGCAGGTCGAAGACTTGCGGACTTCAAGCCATCCCCACGTTGGCTGGACCATCCCCCTCCTACGCTGGCTGAGAAATTGTGGGAGTCGAAGTCCACGCACCTTGAAAGTCGCCAAGCGTAAAGAACGCTGAGAGAGAGAGGACAACAGCCCAAATGGGGAAGGAAGTCCCGCCGGGTGAACTGGGTTTCAAGACAGCTTGTTCTTTCTAGGAGATCGTAATCCGGCTAGTCTAGCTGGGAAGCTAGGCAGGAATGAGCTTAAGGTAGTTAACTCATCTTAATGGGAGATCAGTAGAAAACTTTGAGGTTGTCCGCCAGGCTAGGAAGTCAAGAAAACACTGTGGATAAAAGGAACAGCAAAACTCTTTGTGCAGTCTCCATGAAATCACCAGGAACTCTCATGCATGAAAGTTCAGGTCCACACCTGCAGGTTCAATTAAACGGATTTATTGTCACTTGTGCCTATGCCTGGGAATCTTCTCAACTAACAGTTAGCACCTGCTTGGAGTTAGATAAAGAATACAAGGGAGATTGGACTTAATCCACTTCTGGCTACGTAGGGATTCTAGGTTGATCCCTCTTTTAACGCCGCCCCCAGGTTCTGCCACTCCTGCAGGAGATGAGCTGGCAAGGCTGTCCACAGGATGAGTCAAAATGGCCCCACCATTATATGATCAAAGCTCCACCCCTTTTTAAAGGGTGTGGCTATAGAAAAAGATGGGGCCTTTGGTTGCACTGATGTGCCTGGCTGCCATCTCAACTTTTTCCACTGTCTCTTGGGGACAACTCTCTGGGTTTGACTGGAAGGCTCCTGGGAACTCAGGCTGTCACGTAAAGCCACAACATGAGTCATTTTCTGAAGCTTGGCTTGTTTATATGAATGTCTTGAGTTGTGTTTCTTAAAACCAGGACTGGTCTTTTGTGTGAACACCACCTTCCCTGCCATGGATCAGCTCACCAACTTTTAACCTATAGAAATATAGCATAGTGGTTAATGTATTGGCTTGGAATAGTGTGTGGACCCAGAAGGTTGGGCTGAGTTCATTGTGGTTTGGGCAGACATTGAGAAAGTTGTCAGAATCCAGCCTCTGCATCGTTGATTGAATAGAACGACAGGAAACAGTATCTCCAGGGGGGTGAACGGATTCCCACCAGCTAAAGAGACAAGTCTTTAATAGCTGGCTTCATATAAACTAAGCCATATTGTGGTTGGTTAGTTTTAGCCTGCTGTGGGAGTCCAGCCTATATTTGGACCAAAATAAAAAAAGTCTGCCAAATCTGAAGTGGCAGAGAATCCCTGAGTTACTTGGGAAACCATCAAACTTACCGATCCAAGAAAGTTCTCAAAAGTGGCCTTCTGATTTATATGGAGAGGGGTGAAAGAGAGACAATGAAAGCTCAGACTTGGTTTCCACATTCTTTTATTTTATTCATTTTTAAAGCACCGGAGCACAGGTTGCCTTTTCAAAACAAAAAACGAGGAAGCCACTTACAGAAGAAGGAAGGAAGGAAGGAAGGAAGGAAGGAGAGAAGGGGAGGATAGAGGAAGGAAGGAGAAGAGGAGGGAGAGAGGGAAGAAAGAAGGAAAGAGGAGAGAAGGGGGATGACAGAGGAAGGGAAGAAGGAAGGAAGGAAGGAAGGAAGGAGAGAAGGGGAGGATAGAGGAAGGAAGGAGAAGAGGAGGGAGAGAGGGAGGGAAGAAGGAAAGAGGAGAGAAGGGGGATGACAGAGGAAGGGAAGGAGGAAGGAAGGAAGGAGAGAAGGGGAGGATAGAGGAAGGAAGGAGAAGAGGAGGGAGAGAGGGAGGGAAGAAGGAAAGAGGAGAGAAGGGGGATGACAGAAGAGGAGAAGGAGGAAGGAAGGAAGGAAGGAGAGAAGGGGAGGATAGAGGAAGGAAGGAGAAGAGGAGGGAGAGAGGGAGGGAAGAAGGAAAGAGGAGAGAAGGGGGATGACGGAGGAAGGGAAGGAGGAAGGAAGGGAAGGAAGGAAGGAAGAAAGGAAGGAAGGAAGGACCTAAAATTTAAAAACAATTTTACAATCCATCGTGGAGGAAAAAATTCCTAGGACTGCCATTTTAAGCATTCTTGGTTGCATTGAAATGGGGCTCAAATTGAAGATTGGCGTTGACTGACAGTTCTCACCTGGAAATGTGGCAAGCAGGTTTGCTGTAAATTTGGACTCCTTCGTTTTTTCCTCATCAGGACATAATTGTCCCCGCACCCCCCAGTTGAGTCTCACTGTCCCGCATTTTCATTTAATTCCTCTGTCCCCCTTCCTTCCAGCTGATGCAATCTCCTTGGCACTGCAGGAGTATTAAACTAGTTAAGTGGAGTCCGCAGATGGCAGTTCCATGGCTGACTTTCTGTGGCTCAAAAACAAAATCAAATCAGACCCTGGTTGGGGCTTGGACAGGAGTCCCCCCCCCCAAAAAAGAACCCCAGCAGTATAAGCTAGAGGCAAGCTTTGAAAACTACCCGGGACACTTACAGACAGTCCATAAAACCAGGTGTGGGAATGGAATTGCGAGGACCTTACAAACTGGGAAAGTACAGGCTGGTACATGACTGTCGGAGCATGTAGAGCTGACTTTTTGCACACTCCGGATTCCTGGGAGTGCTCCCCTTTCTTTGATTGTGCAAACCTTGTTCTCTAATTTTATTTTTTCTTCTCCTGGCCCTTCAAGTCAGGCCAATCTTTAACCAGTTTTCCATCCGTTTCCCTCCCTTCCTTTCCATCCAAAAGTAAAGTAAAAAAGCTGCCTGCCAGTTAACCAACCAATCTACCTTCCTTCCTTCCTTCCTCCTTTCTTTCACTATTTCTTTCTCTCTCTCTCTCTCTCTCTCTCTCTCTCTCTCTCTCTCTCTCTCTCTCTCTCTCTCTCTCTTTCTTTCTTTCTTTCTTCCTTCCTTCCTTTCTTTCTCCTGGGGGAGGCCACAAAGGCTGAAACATGCTGAGTGCCCTAGAGAAAAGGGGAAGGGTCGCTCTTGGGAATAACACTCTGAAAGAAAACAGCTGGGCTGAATTTCTAGCACCCAAAATTAATTAAGCGCCCCGATTGTGGGATTTGGTGGCTCAACACAAGCCCCTCTTGCTTAATCCCCTCTGCGTCTGCTGGGGTGCTTTCTCCTTCCTTCCTTCCTTCCTCTCTCCCCTTCTCCTCCTTCCTTCCTTCTTTCCTTCCTTTCATTCATTTTCAATTTATTTCTTTTTTTTTTTTTTTGCAACGGGAGAGGGAGAGGAGCTGATAGAACAGATTCGGTCTTTTTCCGCACAACCCCCCCTCTCCTAAACGTGAGTATGAAAGGCTTGAGAAGAAGCGTGTCTAAGACCCCTCGTCTCCAAAGGGTGAATAATTTTATCTGAGTCTTCTCCTAACCAACCAGTTTTTTCTCCCTGACAGGGTGTTTGTGCCAAAGTTTTCTGAAAAAAAAAAAAAAAAAGCAAAGGGGGAAGGAGCCGTGGAGAAAATTTAGGTTGGCTCCAGGGACCTCCCGTTTCGGGGGACCTCTGTGTGTGTGTGTGTGTGTGTGTGTGTGTGTGTGTGTGTGTGTGTGTGTGTGTGTGTTAAGGAAAAGGACAGAAAGGGCTCGAGAAAGTTTTTCTCTCCCCCCCCCATCAGTTTCTTAATTCGAATTAAACTAGATTGGTTTTTCTCTAGGCCGCCCACTGCGTGACACCACCGCAACTGATGCCTGCAACCGGTGGGTTAATTGCTGCACAACAAGACACCCACATACACACCCTTTGGTGATTTCAACAACCCCACCCGTGGGAACGGAAGCTTTCTTGGGGGAGCTTTCCTGGAGGCGGGGGAGGGAAACAAGCGGGTGGCTGCGCTGACTCCACGCGAGCCGGCCCAATCCAAAGAAAACCCCCCCAAGTGTTGCGTTCACACGAGACGAGACCACCCTCCCCAGCCACGTCCGTCCGACCCATGAGCCAACAGCGTCCGAGCCACGCTTGGGTCAGCAGGAAGGAAAGGGGTGGGATGTAAAAAGAAGTCGTTGGATTACTTTATACTTGGGAATAGACCACCCCGATTCTTCCAGGCTTCGTCCTGCAGGGTTAACACCCTTCTCCCCTGCCGAGGCTGAAAATGGCAGAAGCTGGAAAGCATGGCCTCGTTCACACGACGCCCAAGATCCTCTTGAACGGATCCGTTTTGGACGCTCTGCAGACTGGGCAGCAAGCTTCTGCCCCATCAAGGCTGGCCCTGAGCAGGTTTAGCCAGAGAGAGAACAGAGATGGTGGGCTGCTCGTAACTTGGTTAAGCAGGTTGTGTGAAGCTTTGGGAATTCTAGGTTATTAAACCAGGTTTATTTGGTGTGAGAGAGCCAGTTTGGTGTACTGGTTAAAGCCTGTTAGAAACTGGGAGCCCCGTGTAGTAACTCCGTTGGTTTGAATGCCAGAGATCCTGCTTGTTAAAAAGAAAAGGGTTTCACTCCTTACTTACCTTAAGGCCCTGAACGTGCTGTGTACGTGTGTCACCCGGACACGGAAGAATGTTTAGGAGATCGTGGGTATTCACTCACCTCCTGAAGCGAGAAGAAGCTCCTTCTGTCGCCCCCAGTGTTAGAGAATCCACCTGGAAACTAACTCAGACGTGTGGGAACTCAGAAAATTGAGCCAGATATTCTTAATCCCAGATTAAGCCATGTTATCAATGAACACCTTTTGGGAAGAGAGAGGCTGATCCACTGAATCACACACAACACTCCAACTCATTTTTCAATTGGCGTCTGGTGTGAATTAGTCGTAGATCGGCCCTTGAATTCTCTGAATTAAATTTTCTTTTCTCAGAGAAGAAGGATGGAAAAAGGGAGGGAGGGAGGAAAAGGAAGGGAAGGAAGGAAAGAATGGGTGGGTGGGAAAATGTCTGTACACATTGCTTGGTTTTAAAGGCATCTGAAAGCCAAATAGGATTAAATAACTCAATTTTTCTTCCCTTTCCCACTAACGTCCCCCCTAAAGCTGCCATTTTAATTGATTCCTTTCTTAAAACGTGTTATCAGCCCTCATGAACTCAAAGTTACAAGAATTGTTGCTCTGCCATGCCTGAAGGAGGGTGTTTGGTTTTGGTTTTTTTTTAAGGCTGGTGTGCATTTCTGATTGCTGTGTGATTGTTCAAGAAGTTTACGGTTGTCGTTTGCCCGGTTCTTCCTGAAACCAACAACAGCATTTTCATGCCAATGCTTTTCCACACCCAGAGGCAAACACGGTCTTCAGAAAGGGTCACGAAAGCAGGTTGCTCTCTTGCTTTTTTGTCCCAGCAAAAAACTAGAAGATTCTTTTTCTGACTTGTATTATCCTAGTTGGTTTCAAGATTGCAGCAATAGCCAAGGATGTTTGCATTGACTAGGCATACTTGTGGAGCAATCCTTCTTGTTCAAATTCATGAAGGATGTGATCAAAACCCAGTCTTTACGTCTCCAAACATCTGCCTAGGCTTTAAATGGCCAATTAATACAAAATTCCCAAACTCAAGCATCTTACTCTGGCAATTTATTTTATTTTATTTTATTTAAAATGAAAACTGTGGTGGGAAGAGGGCACCCATAAGCCTAAAATGGATTGGGCAAATCCTTTTTTTCAATTCAAAGGGACTGTGGGGGGGGTCAACTCTTCCCTGAAAGTAACATGTGAGTAAAACTTGGGGAGAATCAGAGGAAAGTGACCCATGCTATCAGCATGACCCAGGATAGACAGAATTAACACCAGCTCACAATAATTGCACAAAACATAGCTAGTCCTGGATTTACATCCATTTGTTTAGTGACTGAAGTTATAAGGGCACTGGAAAATTATTATTATTATTATTATTATTATTATTAATTTTATTTCTATGCCGCCCTATTCCAGGAACTCAGGGCGGCTCACAGCATAAATAGAAATCTAACATAAAATACATATATAAAAAGTCAATTTTAGTCAATAAAATGTGACTAAAGTGGTGGTTTTTCACACTCACAACTGCTGCAGCGTCCCCATGGTGCTAGCAACTGGCATGTACTTATGACGGTTGCAGTGTCGTGTGACCATTTTTTGCTGATTTGCTTAACAATTGTGGCAAGAAAAGTCGTAAAATGCAGCAAAACTCACTTAAGCACTGTCTCCCTTAGCAATCGAAATTTGGGGACGTCAATCAGTTGTGGACGTAAGTCGAGGACTCCCTGTAATGTAAATAATTCCCTTAGTAACTCCCAGTTGTCTTCCTGTTCTCAGCCTCAGTGACCCCTGTCACCAAACCAGAGTGACTTCAGATTTGAGATTCAGTGAAGTTCACCCTGGGGAGCATGGATTCGGATGGGATCCAACTTCCTGCTGGTTTCCCCATGGATTTTGCTTGTTGGAAGCTGACTGGACAGTTGCAAGTTGCGGAGGTTAGTCCTTACTTAACAACAGATCCAGATCCCAGCCAGGCCTGCTTGTGAGTAACCAATCTCAAATGTTGCCTTTTAGAGTTCGGTCCATGTGCCCTTAGGGAAGGTTTGCGGACCTTGTGGTCTTACTAAGGCTGTCACTTCCATCCTCCTCGACCTGCTGGCTGGGCCTGGTGGGGGTTGGAGTCCAAGCAGGTTTTCCCTTGTGCTTTCCCCAATTCTAGGAAAACTCTTGCTCTGCAGACTGAAATCTGCCCCCCCCAACACACAAAAAAGAAACTCTCAGGCAACAAGGTCAGTCACCATGGATTATGGGAGTCAAGGTCCAAAGTAACAGCAGGGCGGCTAGTCTATGGGGACTGCAGCTCCCATCATCCCTTGCCATTACATCAGTCATTTTGGAAAAGGCAATCCAATCAGAAGAAGCTGTGTTAGTAAGAGAAGGGGGACTTGTGAGCCTTTTCAAATCCTAACAGCCATGGCAGTCACTTGATTCCCCCCCCCCCATATCAAGGGGTCTCTCCAGAGCAGCCTACCTCCCCGGGACGTTGTGAAGATGGCCTGGTCAATGGAGGGGACAGAGAGCAGGCAAGAACCACAATGATTGCTCTTTGCACATAAAGTGGAGCTGTGTGCAACCAGATCTGGAGCTTTTTATCCAGAAATCCCTCCCACAAATTCTCTCAGATCCATTGCTGTTATGTTAAAAAAAAAAAAATGACCTCCCCACTCCAGGTTTTACCCAGGAGCCGTGATCTGCCACCCTCTCATTCCAGGGTGATCCTGCCGCCTTCTCTAGAACTTGTCAACAAGCAACTTTCCTCTGGCATCTAAACTCTGTTGGGCCAGAGAACCCTCAGTGCATTTGCCCCAGGCAGGAAACCACAAAGCAGTCAACTCCCAGGCTAGTTTTGCCTATCCTGAGAGCAATCCCTGACCCTGTGGTTAAATGGTGGTTTAGTGAGCTCTGCAGTCCCAGCAAATGGAATGTTGTACAATATCTGGTTTATGAAAGATTGTCCAGGGAAGGAGGTAGGTAGGTAGGTAGGTAGGTAGGTAGGTAGGGAGGAAGGAAGGAAGGAAGGAAGGGATGAAGAGAAGGAGGGTGGAAGGATGGGGAAGGGATGAAGAAAGGAGAAGAGGGAGGGAGGGAGGGAGGGAGGAAGGGAGGGAGGGAGGGAGGAAGGAAAGAAGGGGAAGGGATGAAGAAAGGAGGAAAGGAAGGAGGGAGGGAGGGAGGGAGGGGAAGGGATGAAGAGAAGGAGGGTGGAAGGACGGAGAAGGGATGAAGAAAGGAGAAAAAGGAGGGAAGGAGGGAGGGAGGGAGGAAGGAAGGAAGTCTTCCTAAAGGTTGAGGAAGGGGCAGGATAATCAATCCAGTAAGTTATTATGCTCAGAACAACAGATCTTGCTTTTTCTCACCGGAAGCAAGCCACAACCCGGGCCTTCATTTACTCAAGAGTCAGAGTCTGACCAGTTACCAAGTCAAGACATTTGCCGGCTTCAAAGAAAGCAGCCAACATAAACCCCCCTCACTCTCCCCAAGACCAGGATCCAGAAACACTCCCAAGCAGCGCCATTTCCATCCTACCCCAAAGGCCTGGCTGGCCTAAAGTCAGGCTGAGCCTATTCAAAGGTGCAAGTGGGACAGGATCCAAAACAGCCCTTTACTCGATGTAAAACCCACTGCACCCAACTCGAGAGCGTGAGTCCTCCATCCTAAACCCCTTCCTCAGATTACTTCAGGCCTCCCCATCCCGTGTTGCCACCCACCCCAAGAAGGCAGCTTGTGGATTAATGGCTGGAAAAGTAGATTGGACCACTTTTTTACATGAAAGTCCCATTCAAGTTCCATAACGTAAATAAAACAGACCTAGAAAAAGACTCACACTCTTTTTTTTGGGGAGGGTTAAGTGGAACTCTTAGGGTGCGAACCTCACCGTTAAAGAGAGAAATCAACTCGTACATGACTTTGGTTTATGGGAAACTCCCGACTTGTCCTAGAAACAAGAAACGCTTGGAATCCAGGAGTTTGAGCTGAACGGGTTCAATTTTCTGGACTGGATTTCTTTGATTTTAAAACTAAACAGAACAATTTCTCCCAGATCAGATGGGTTTGGAAGCTGACATCAAAATGAGTCAGGTCCTCCCTTTCTTTGCCATCCAGTTTGGCCCCTGACCGCTCCGCTTCCTCCACCCTTTGGCAAAGAAAGGAGAGTCCGGCTGTCTTTTTTCCCTTCTCTCTCTCTCTCTCTCTCTCTCTCTCTCTCTCTCCTCTCTCTCTCTCTCTCCTCTCTCTCTCTCTCTCTCTCTCTCTCTCTCTCCTCTCTCTCTCTCTCTCTCTCTCTCAAGCATATTTCAACTCCCCTCTCCCAAGTGACGGAAAGAGGCCAAGAGCCATTGGGGAGGCCGCACAAGTCAACCCAAGCGGGTCTACCCTGCAAGGCCTCCTTGCCTTCCTTTAAAAAAAAGAGAAGAAACTGACAGTGAGTCCTTGATTTATGACCACAACAGAGCCACAATTTCTGTCACTAAGCGAGATCTCAGCTCAGTGAGTTTTTGCCCCGTTTTAAGGTCTTTCTTGCCCCAGTTGTTAAGTGAATCGCCACAATTAAGTTAGTCACACAGTTGCTAAGCGGGATCTAACTTGGTTGCTAGGCGGGATCTGCTTGGTTGCTGAGCGGGATCTGGCTTGGTTGCTGAGCGGGATCTGGCTTGGCTGCTGAGCAGGATCTGGCTTGGTTGCTGAGCGGGATCTGGCTTGGCTGCTGAGCGGGATCTGATTTGGTTGCTAAGCAGGATCTGGCTTGGTTGCTAACCAGGATCTGGCTTGGTTGCTGAGTGGGATGTGGCTTGGTTTCTAAGGGGGATCTGGCTTGGTTGCTGAGTGGGATGTGGCTTGGTTGCTAAGGAGGATCTGGCTTGGTTGCTAAGCAGGATCTGGCTTCCACATTGACAGGGTTTCTCAGAAGGTCGCAAAGGAGATCAGGTGACTCCCCCAGGACACTGCAGTCATCACAAAAAGGAGCCAGTTGCCAGTTGTCTGGATGTGGATCATGTGACCAGGGGAGGCTGCAACTGTCCTTAAAACAGTCAGGAGTGACTTATTTTCAGTGCCCTTGTAACTTTGAACGGTCCACTAAACAAAGTGTTGTAAGTCAAGGACTACCTTTATATGCTTGTTGGGTTTTTTTTGTTTTGTTTTTGCAGGCTTTCAAACCGTTTGATCCAGAGCATACATGCACGTGTGCACACACATACACACACACACACACACAGAGAGAGAGAGAGAGTTTGGAAACCGACTTCTTTCATGGTCTGATGAAGCTCAGGAAAAAGCTCCGCAGATGCTGGGTTGGAAATCCATAACAGCAACAATTTGGGAATCCCCGGACAGAGAATTAAAGCTTTAACTTTCTGGTTCTCAACCTCGGCCACTTTAAGACTTGTGGACTTCAACTCCCAGAATTCCTCAGCCAGCAAAGCTGGCTGAGGAATTCTGGGAGTTGAAGTCCACAAGTCTAAAGTGGCGAGGTGAGAACCCCTGTAAGAGACTGTAGAAAACCCTGCATTTCAAACTGCGGAAGATCACAAAAGATTATGAACAAAACTTCATTTTGCCTGGAAAATGTCTATGGAGCGTCTCAGTCATCCAGGTCATAATTGTCCCAAAGGTGCTTTCCCCCCCCCCCCACGAGGCAACTGAACTTCCTTGTTTTTCTTTGAAGACGTTTCCCTCTCCTCCAAGAAGCTTCTCCCGCTCTGACTGGGGAAGGAGGATGCAAGGAGTCTCAATCTTGCCATTCCCCACCCTCCGGTCGGAGCGGAAGAAGCTTCGGGAAGGAGAAGCGAAACGGGAAATGATTCAGAAATCTTTGTATTGGCGTTTCGGAAAACGTCGCGGCGCCGCTTTTTTCTGCCCAGGG
The DNA here is from genome assembly GCA_034064705.1 of Bothrops alternatus. Lineage (NCBI taxonomy): Eukaryota > Metazoa > Chordata > Lepidosauria > Squamata > Viperidae > Bothrops > Bothrops alternatus. The sequence goes on from JARGCV010000729.1 coordinate 217,150, forward strand.
ACGGAAGACCCATAGCGGCGGTGTTGCCTTCCTAAACTGGATTTCAGGCCCTTTGCTCCGGTTGTCAACCTTTTTCTAAACCTTGGAAAACCCGAGCCGTGAGGTCAACCACTAAAAGGAGAATTTCTGTAGCTCGGGGTTGAAATGGGGGGGGGGTGTCCGCGATGCTCTCTGAGCCTGCTGGTTTTCTTTGCAGACGTTTCATGACCCAAACTGGGTAATTCCAACAGGTGAAATGTTCACCTAGTTTGGGTCAAGAAAACAACCAACCTTACTTGGATGTAAATTGAAGCCCCAAGGAACCTCCAAAAGTCAACACCTCCGATGTTGGGCCAGGATCAGTTCTGGGGTGCCCGAACCGTTTCGCCCTTTCTAATTTGCCCCGTCTAAATTCGGATTGGAGTTCGCTATTGCGGGACCCACCCTGCGTCTCTTTGCGGATACTGTGCCGATATGCTCAAGGTGGGCTTTTTTGCAGCCCCCACCCCCCCCGCGTCTTAATCCCGTCGCTCCCTTTTCGTAAAGCCTTGCTACCCCTTCCTTTCTTTTTAACACCAATCTGCGTTTCCCCCCCCCGTTTGAAAATCAATTTGCCTGGCTCTTTGGCGCCGAATGAAACATTATAAACGTCTTCATCCCATTTTAGAATCGAGTTCTGGGTTAAGAAAGGAGAAAAGGTTGGACAGCCATTTGTCCGAGGTGGTCCGACTAGAGGATCTCCGAGGTCCCTTTCAGCCCTAGGGTTCTGTGTCTATATTTAGTGGCTTCTGCCCAACGAGGACGCTAAAATGTAAGCAGTGCAGTTTGTAGTTTTGCCTGCTTACCAACCCGGGGTCAGTGCTAGCAGGTGGCATGAACTTCACGCTTACTTATTTATTTTCCCGTGGATCAGAAGTTAAACATAGCGTAGCTGTCAAGTCGCCTCGCCAACGGTGACTTCTTAACCCGTGTTCCAGGTTGACGTGGACGGTGGGAATCTTTCCAATTAGTACGTCTCTCTCTCTCCTGATATTATTCACTGCTCGTAAAGCCCAAACCTTCAACCTCACCCACCCTCACAGGTCCAAAATGTTGAAACAGTCTCGCTGCCTTTTAAAATTATTCTGCTCTGCGATAACTCCACTAAATCTAATTTTTCCCCTGGTTTTATCATGAAAGGACATTTTCTTCTTCGGCTCCTGGGTCCTGCGTTCACACGTCGCTTCTGCCACTCAAGAGCCTGCCTCGCATTTGTGACAATCGCGCCCCAATTTCATCCGGACCAAACTTAACCGCCCCGGGGGATTTATTAGAAGTTTTCTGAAGATTGCTTTCGGGGAGAACCCGAGGCGCTCAAAGGCCATTTCAACAGGGAAGCAAAACTCTTCAGAAAAAACTAAATTGCGGGGTGTGTGTGCGGGGGGGGGAAAGCAGATCCTAATTTGATAGACTTCGGACGGTTTCAGGTCAGAGGAGAAATGCGATCGGCGGGATGAGGTGTCCCCGTGTTTCTACGCACTACGAAGCCCATCTCCAAAAGATCAGTAATCTCCCCAAAACACTTAATGCGGTTTGTTAGATGTAGGCAAGGGGGCGTCGTGCTAATTAAGTTTTCACTGGGGGAGGAAGTCCATAAGAGGAGATAATAAATCCTTTGCAGCAATTCTTGTTAAGCTTCGATTAAACAAAGCGGACCCAGGCCACGAAGAACAGAAAGGAAGTGGGGTTATTGCCATAGAAAGACGGCGCATTAAGAGACAATTCGGTCTAGTAGTACCGGTAGTTAAGGCATCAGTCTAGAAAGCGGGAGATCCTGGATTCGAGTCTCGCTTTAGCCATGAAAGCCAGCCTGGGGGATCTTGGGCCAGTCACTCCCGCTCTGCCCAACTCTCCTCACAAGGGTTGTTGTGGCGGCAAAACAGAAGGGAGGAGGAAGGTGTGTGGGAGAGTTCAACGCCTTGAGTTATTTGTAAAAATAATAACACAGGCGTGATACAAGTCAAAACACACATTCAACGCAGACGGCTAATAGGAGCCATTTCACACGTATTATATGCAAAAGTTTCCTCGGCTTTCCTGGGTACCACCAATCTTGCCCTCTGGGTTTTGAATCGTTTCCCCGAATTTGGAAAGGAAGGGTACACCCACTCCATTCCCTACCGGGACAAGCAACCGCGGAATTAAACGTGCTTCCTTTTGCAACATCCTTCGCATTCAAACGCGCGCCGGTACTATTTTTTTTTAAATTTATTTTAAACAGCTTGACTTTGGCCTCCCAAGGTGTCCATCTGAATTGCCACTGGACGCAGGTCACACACACACACACACACACACACCCGTTCCTTCGGAGAAAAGCGACGTTTCCCTCCTTCTTCTAAGAAAGGAAAGCCATCCGATTCGCTTGGGACGAAGCCGAATTCTGAAAGTCTGTATATGTTTCTTTGGCTACTGACTCCCCCTCTCCCCTCCCCTCCCCCCGTGTCTTTTCTCACACTTTTTAGACAACCGATTTGGCATCGCTTTGCGGTCCTTCTTTAAATTTGTATAAACAGATCAGAATAGTCTGGACAACGCCGCTCCCGTGCAGCTCCAACTAGTCTAAAATTTCTTTAAAGCCGGTTTGCAGGTTGAAATCGCTCTGCGTTCCCACACTACTTTAACTCGGGGTTCACTGAATCCCGGTTGACTCAAAATAGTCCGAGGAGGAGGAGGAGCTGGACCCGAACGTAACCTTCAGCGCTTCGGCCCCCCCAACGTTTTAGGTTGAACCTGGGGTGGGGGGGAGGGAATTGCAAGTCCCTGCGTCGTGGGAACCCGACCCGGCATTGTGCTGGTGTGACAAATGGCTTCACAAGCCACCCTGAGAGTTAGGGAAAGAGCGGTGGGACGCATGGGGTAGTTTGAACAGTTGAATAGCCGAGGCTCAGCTAATTAACAGCTCATTAGGCGGGTCGGGGAACCGTTTGAAGCCACAGCTGAGCATTTCCCCGTCTTAGGATAAGCGCGCAAACGCCCAGTCGACGCGCGAAGGATCTCAACGAGCCAAGGGACCGCCGTGCTCCCAGAAACGCCCCAGAGCAACGAAAGGGGCGGCTAAAGTTGCCAGGAACCGACAACCGCCCAACCCCTCCCTTGCACAAGAGCGGCGTTGCTTCCTGGGTCACTTTTTGGGGGTGTGCGGAAATCCATTGTGGATCCTAAAGCAGGGAGGCGGGGGACGAAGCCCGAAGGCACCCGGTCCTCTGCTTCTTTACTCCAAGGGAACGGGGGTTATTTTACACGCGCGCCACACTCACACGCCAGGAGTCGCGCTAACCTAAGCTAGGACTATTTAGAGCTAACCGCGACGGCGTTCGGACGTATTTTCCACAGCGAGGGTGTTGGCTCGCCTCCTCCTACACACGAACCCAAGACAAACTTCAGAGCCGGCCGCCAGGCGTTCAATGGAGGTTTACTCTCAAGTAAAGCGGCGTCTCTCAGGCCGCCGCCTTAAGGGAAAGAAGCACAGGTCTATTGCCTGAAGAATAGATCCCAGTAGAACAGGGGTTCTCAACCTTGGCAACTTTAAGACTTGTGGACTTCAATTCCCAGAATTCGGGAGTTGGAAATCCTTAAGTCTTTAAAATTGCCAAGGTTGAGAACCCCTGCAGTAGAATGAACCGAGGCTGGGATCTGCCTCTACTGGGGTCTGTTTGCAAGGCCATGATCCCTCTTCCTTCTGTTTCTTTGGGGCCCCAGCCGGACCCCTTAACACACAAGATCACCCCATTTTCTGAAAGAAAATCTTCCTTTCCTTTCCTGTCTCCCCCCCCTCTCCTTCCTTCCTTCCTCTCTCTTCTTCCTTCCTTTTTTCCTCTTGTTTCCAGGAAAAGGACGGATGGTTTTCAGCCTTCCCTTCTAAACTTAGGAAGCAGCAAGCATTTGTGGTCTCCAAGAAACCACAATTTAAATGGTCTGCGGGGGAGGCGCACCGCGAGGAAAAACAGACCCACAAATAGAGGGGTCAAACCAGCCCATAAAACAACACCCGGACTTCATTTCTGATCACTTCTCAACTTATTATTCAATGTTGTAAAGACGGCCGTCCGGGCCTGAGTTTGGTCTTTTCCCTCCCTTCAGGGAAATAAATAGATAAAGCCTCTGAGAAGGCCTGGGGGTTGCCCTCAAACGGGGTTTTGGGGAGGGGCCGCATAAAACCTTGAGGTTCCGACCTGCGCCCCTCTCAGAAAAAAAAAGTGAGCGAAGAGCCGAAGGCAACTGGGGGAGCCTCAGATGATCTTGCAGTGTGTGTGTGTGTGTGTGTGTGTGTGCGAGAGAGAGAGAGAGGAGAGAGAGAGAGAGAGAGAGAGAGAGAGAGAGAGAGAGAGAGAGAGAGAGAGAGAGAGAGAGAGAGAGAGAGAGAGAGAGAGAGAGGTTAAATAAGAACCGAAGGGGTTAATGTTTGCCCTGTTCAAACGATTAAATAAATCGGAGATTTATCTTTCGGATCTCCCTCTCCCTTCCAGTCTCAACCTGCCGTTGGAGAGAACTGGATGGCAAAGGCGCTTCTTTTTAGTTCCATTATTTCGGGGGCGGGGGGGGCACGGAGAGGGACGTTTGTGTGTGTGTGTGTGTGTTGTGTGTGTGTGTGTGTGTGTTGTGTGTGTGTGTGTGTGTAACCTGGGCTCTGTCTCCCTTGCACGGACTCGGAAGGCTCCGTTTGAAATTCGGTACAAGTCTGACACCTACCTGTGAATTTGGAAGCGGTCCAAGGCGACCCTTACTCACCCTCCATTTGCGCGCACATCATCTGCGCGCCACCCCCCCCCCCACCGCAGAACTCTCCGTCCGCGCCTGGGGCGGGGTGGAGCTAATGGGGCGGAGGGCGCAATCGTTTCAGCCTCTCCCCCCCCCGCCCCTGATTTTGCAAAGTTGAGCCGGACCCCAGAGGGGGAAAGAAAGACAGGCAGCCCCGAGCAAGGAAAGGAACGGCGCTCCAGCCCACGTGGGCACCGATTTACACAACCTCGCGGCTCCTCCGTGTATTCTAGCGCAGGGAACCACTCGAGAGAAATCGGCTGTAAAATCGAACCTGCTTCGCGGCAAAAGGTTCCGCAGAAAGGCCGGCAGAGATGGCGGGGAAGGATTAAATTAAAAGACGGCACTCCTTTTGGGGGGGGCGATTCCCAAAGAATCCGCCTAAAGAATCCGTTAAAAAAAAAAAGAAGCGGCGGCTTCTTCCGTTTTTAGCCCCTCTTACAGCGCTTCTCCCCTCCCCCCAACGGCCCCCAAATTTAGGCAGGGGACCGGCGTCCCGAAGCGGGCACCCCCGTCGGTTCCCAAGAAGCGATTCACCCTCAAAATTTTGCCCAGATCGTATCAGAAGTGGAAAGCTGAGGCTTGGCCACCGCGTTCACACGATCAAAACGGTAGTAGCCCCCAGGCCGTTTCAAATGATGTGGCTTAGGGGGAGGGGTATCATTTCAAATTGAAATCAGCACCGTTTGAATGAGTCCCTTGGCCTGTGTAAAATCCGCCCAGGTGAAATATCTCTCAGAACCGTCACTGGCCCCTTACACACACACACACACACACATACACACACACACACCAAAAATCCATTACCGTACTTGGTCAACTTTCCCCAAATCTGGTACTACCAACACCCCCAAATTTACTTTCTGGCTACTGGCAATAATGATAATTTTTCGCGTTCTCGTCTAAACAAGGTGGAAGAATTGATTAGAATATTTCCTTTGTTCTCCCCCCCCATTTTTTTCTTTGTTTGTTAAATTCGGATTGCCACCCCCTCCCCAAAATGGTCGGTATTCTTTCCTTTTCAAAATGTATTTTTCCCCTCCATTTTAATGCATATAAAAATAAATCTATGGTTTGGACTTCACACTGGACTGAGGAGCGCTGTGATTTATATACCCAATAGCACAGCCTGACTAGCTTTCCGCATGGAAAGCAATTATTTCAGATAATATTCTGCTACTAATAATTCAATATGCACACACACACACACGCAGGCGCGTATATAAAACCAATTCGGGAGAAGTCACCAACGCACGTGTGTGTGTGTATGTGTATATATCTATATTTATAGATAACTATATAGAGGACCAAAAAGCGACATGGTGCTGCACAAGTGGTTGCATTTCATAATTTACTTCAAAGATACCGTATAACCGATTTAAATACAAAAAAAAGCTACATTAAATATACAGAATAAGATTTCATACAAATAGTCTCTGGTTTCTCCCCCCCTCCCCTCCCGCGTGCGAGAGTTTCTCCACATACCCATCGCGCCTTGCAAGTTCTGTGTAAGACTTCTAAAATCTGCGTTTTCAAATAAATTATAAAGCTGATTGGGAAACCGGCCAGAACTTTCTTTTTTTAAAAAAAATCTTTCTTTTTTTCTTTCTTTCTTTCCTTTCTTTCTTTCTTTCTTTCTTTCTTTCTTTCTTTCTTCTTTCTTTCTTTCTTTCTTTCTTTCTTTCTTCTTCTCTTCTTTCTTTCTTTCTTTCTCACGCTCTCTTTCGTTCTCCTCTCTCCCCTCCCTTTCTCTCTCTCTCTCTCTCTCTCTCCTCTCTCTCTCTCTCTCTCATCTCTCTCTCTCTCTCTCTCTCTCTCTCTCTCTCTCTCTCTCTCTCTCTCTCCTCACCCCTTTCTTCCCCCTCCCCCATTTTGGCAGTGGATTGAGGGGGGGAAACCACCCAATCAAGACCGGGTCGATTGGAAAGAAACGTCGAAAATCGCCCCACGATTTAAAAAAAAAAAAAAGAAAAAAAGAAAAAACATGGAAAGGGGAAAAAAAATCACCGAAAGAGCGGCGGAAAGGGGTGGGGGTGGGGGGAATGGGGGTGCAACTTTCTCTTCCCTCGACTCAAGGGCGGGCCCGAATCCAAAGTCCCCAAAAGTCTCGGAGCTGAGCTCAAGCCGGAGATTAAATGTGCGGACGTACCTTTTTGAGTTCGTAAGGCGACTCTTTGCTAAACTCGTAGTGGCTCTGATTTCGGAGCATTTTCGCGTCTTTCGCCAAGCTTTCGGCTCTGTTCAAAAGGCTCTGTTTAATCCGTTAAAGTGGGGGCTGGGGGCGCCCGCCGGGGGGGCCGCGTTGCCGTGAAGGTGTCCGAAGGAAGCGTAGTTCGTGTAGCCGGGGTAAAAGGGGCTGGTGGCGTAGTAAAGGGGTCGCGGAGCACCGAGGCCGCGCCGTTGGGGAAGGGGGCAGGGGGCGGCGGAAGAAGAAGGCGAGCGCGCCGTCGGGGACTGGGCCGCCGGCCCGCTTAAGCCCGAAGGCGTTTGCGGGGGGGTCTCGCCGCTGGCCCCCCCTTCCTTGGCTTTGTCCACGGAGGTGGCGATCTCCGCAGGGACCACAGCTTGGGCTTGGAAAGAGCCCCCGGCCCCGGCCGCCTGCGGAGGCGCCTGGGGCGTGTGGATGACCGAGGTGCCGTGGCTGGGGGGCAGGTCCGTCGAAGGGGGTCTGTATTGGGCGGGAGGAGGAGGAGGAGGAGGAGGAATGAGGGAGGGGGGCGGCGGCGGGGGGTCCTCGGCCCCGGCCTGGAAGAGCTGCTGGTGGTGAGCCTGGAGAAGCAGGCGACCGGCCGAGCGCAGTGCGCCAAAGGCGGTGAAGCGGCGCCGGCGGCTTCTTTCCGAAGCGTCTGCTCGGGGCTTTCCTTACAATCCGAGTCGCTGGAGGCCCCGTCGGCTTCTTTGCCCCCTCCGACGCCTTTCGAGTCCGCGGCGCCTGCTGAGGAGAAAAGTCCGGAGAAACGGCCCGGAGCCGCTGTCAGTCTGCGCTCAGCGCTTCGCCTTCACACAACCCTGAAACCTGACACCTGAAGACGTTCCTCTTGTCTGCTTCCCTCCCCCTCCCCCTCCCCATCCTCACCCCCACCCTCCACCCAGCAGACCGCCGAGAAAGGTTGACCCCCAGAGGCCGGGTTGGCAGAACCGGCTAAGCCGTCTAAATTACCTCCCCTAGGAAAAAAAAGAGGAACGAAACCCGTTCCTCTCTCAACCCCAAGTTTCTCGGTCGTGTGAACGAAGCCCCTCACTCGACCTGCTGGAGCGGACCGTGAGAATCCAGAAAGCCCCCAGGCCTCTTTCCTGGGCTACTAAAAGCTGTTCCAGGACAGGCCGCTTCGCTTTTTCTTGCGCCTTTCAAGTCACCAGAGGCCTAACATTCTCAGCCCCCTCCAGAGGACCCTCCCCACCAAGTGGGGAGGCCCACCACCCATGCATCTTCTACACACACACACACACACACACACACACACACACACACACACACGACACACACACACACACCGGTCCTATCTAAGCGCATCCGGGGAGGAAACGGTCCTCTCCAAGGCCTCCAAGCGCCGAAGTCACAACCCAGCTGCGTTTGGGGGTCAGGGGTGGTGGTGTTGTCTCTTACCATGCTGGCCCGTCTCGGGGTCGCCCTTCTCCTCCAGTTTGGTGGGGTCTTCGGCGTCGTTCTTCTCCAGATCGATGTTCTTCCTCTTCTTCCTCGTCCTCGCTGCGGTTCCTCGGCGTCCAGGTCATCTGTTCTCCTTCTTGAGGCGGCGCCGGGCGTTGGCGAACCAGGTGGAGACCTGGGTGAGGGTCATCTGGTGATGATGGCCAGCATGATCTTCTCGCCCTTGGTCGGGTAGGGGTTCTTGCGGTGCTCGCTCAGCCAGGCCTTCAGCGTGGCCGTGGCGTCCCGCGTGGCGTTCTTGCGGTAAGCCGGGTCCCCGTAAGGGTAGGAGCCCAGGGGAGCGGCGTAGGGGTGGTACCCCCAAGGAACCCGCCATGCCGGGGCTGTGGTCGTAGGGCGAGGCCTGCAAGAAACGAGAAGGAGAAGGGAGGAAGAGGAGGAGGAGAAGCAGGGCTGAGGAGGGAGAAGGGGGGCCGAGGAACGCTCCCCCCGCCGCCGCGCTTGCCCCAAAGCCCCACCGCTCGGGATGGATAATATTACGACCTCTGTTTTTAAGGGACCTTTTCTCCTGCCCACCCACCCACCCTCCCCTTCCACTCAAATAATAACTATAACTATAATAACGACCCACACAGGAATAATAATAGCAACTCATAAACCGGCCTAAAAAGAAACAAAAAACCTTGATCAGGTCCATCCCGCGGGTCGCCCCGAACGTCTGAACGCAGGCAGAGAAGAGCCCGCTCGCCCCCTAACAGCATTTTTGACACCTTTGCTACAGCTTTCCTGACCCCCCCCAAACTCGCCCACCTCTACGCCGGATTATCCGCCTGTAAACAGCAACAAATTACACCCCGCCTCTCTCCCCCCACCTTTAATTAAAGGCAACCTTTCGCCCAAACTCTCCCGTCCAGGTTTTGTTTTCATTTACCCCCACCCCACCCACTAACCCACCACCACTGGGGGAGCTGGTGGCGATCAAGCGGAGGGGGGGGAAGTGAAAAGGAATCCTTGCAGATGAACAAGGACGAGGAAAAAGTCCGGGCTCAGCTACTCGGATTCAAACGGCGTGGAGTCTCGGGGTTCGCTTCCCCCCCCCCGAGGCCTAAGGCGGTATCCTTAAAAAAATGGATTTGGGTTGTGCGGAGCCCAGGAAAGGCAGGCAGACAGGCAGGCAGCGCCGGAGGCCAGGTCCGCAGGGCGAAAAGAAACGCGGGCGGTTTTTGCTTCATTTCTCTGTCTTCCTCCCGTGCAAAAAAATTCCCGGGTACACTCGGCAGTGACCCCCCTAACTCAGAGCAGTATAAGTGGCTTCGCAAATCTCCCCCCCCTTTTTTTTTAAAAAAAACAACAACTATATTTTAATACGACCGAGGCGGTGCTGATGTCTTCACCGACCTGATGCTGCGGGAATCTTGGATTTAACAGCAGCAGAAGAGGCGGCAGCGGCGGCTGGAAAAAGGGCGAGGGGCGAAATCTGACCGGTTCCCCCCCCCCTCCGCTGCCCTCCCCCCCCGTCCCCTTCTCGGCAGCCAAACTGGTGAGCGTCTAAACTGATTGACCTGACTTGAATTCAAAGGAGGTCAGGGGGATGGGAGCGGGTGGTGGGAG
>JARGCV010000731.1:0-40000 GCA_034064705.1 Bothrops alternatus
CTTGATACTGGTCTGACAGCGCAGAGGGACAGACTTGTAAAAGACAACATGAGCACCAAAGAAGAGAGCTGGGAAGCTAGCCACATAAGAGCAACAGCACTTAGACCAGGGGTTCTCAACCTTTAAGACTTGTGGACTTCAACTCCCAGAATTCCTCAGCCAGCTTTGCTGGCTGAGGAATTCTGGGAGTTGAAGTCCACAAGTCTTAAAGTTGCCAAGGTTGAGAACCCCTGACTTAGACTCATATACCGCTTACAAACTATTTTACCGCATCTCCAAGCGGTTTACAGAGTCAGCCAGTTGACCTCCAACCGTCTGGGTCCTCATTTTATCCACCTGAGAGGGAGGGAAGGCTGAGACAACCTTGAGCCGGTCAGGATCGAACTCCAGGCTGTGGGAAGAGTTTTCCTGCAGTACTGCATTCTAACCACTGCACTACCACTGCCTTCCCTCTCTCCCTCCCTCCCTCCTTCCTTTCCTCCCTCCCTTCCTTCCTTCAGACTTAGCAATAGGCCTTACGCTTATATACTGCTTCACAGTGCTTTACAGCCCCTTTCTCATGGACTTCAACTCCCAGAATTCCTGAGCCAGCATGAGGGAACTATGGCCCCTTCATGACTCGGGGACTTCAACTCCCAGAATTCTCGAGCCAGCATGAGGGAACTATGGCCCCTTCATGACTCGGGGACTTCAACTCCCAGAATTCCTGAGCCAGCATGAGGGAACTATGCCCCCCTCATGACTGGTGGACTTCAACTCCCAGAATTCCTGAGCCACCATGAGGGAACTATGGCCCCCTCATGACTCATGGACTTCAACTCCCAGAATTCCTGAGCCAGCATGAGGGAACTATGGCCCCCTTATGACTGGTGGACTTCAACTCCCAGAATTCCTGAGCCAGCCTGGGGGAACTATGGCCCCCTCATGACTCATGGACTTCAACTCCCAGAATTCCTGAGCCAGCATGAGGGAACTATGGCCCCTTCATGACTCGTGGACTTCAACTCCTAGAATTCCTGAGCCAGCCTGGGGGAACTATGGCCCCCTCATGACTCGTGGACTTCAACTCCCAGAATTCCTGAGCCAGCATGAGGGAACTATGGCCCCTTCATGACTCGTGGACTTCAACTCCCAGAATTCCTGAGCCAGCCTGGGGGAACTATGGCCCCCTCATGACTCGTGGACTTCAACTCCCAGAATTCCTGAGCCACCATGAGGGAACTATGGCCCCCTCATGACTCATGGACTTCAACTCCCAGAATTCCTGAGCCAGCATGAGGGAACTATGGCCCCCTTATGACTGGTAGACTTCAACTCCCAGAATTCCTGAGCCAGCATGGGGGAACTATGGCCCCCTCATGATGGCCCCCTCATGACTCATGGACTTCAACTCCCAGAATTCCTGAGCCAGCATGAGGGAACTATGGCCCCTTCATGACTCGTGGACTTCGACTCCCAGAATTCCTGAGCCAGCCTGGGGGAACTATGGCCCCCTCATGACTCGTGGACTTCAACTCCCAGAATTCCTGAGCCAGCATGAGGGAACTATGGCCCCCTCATGACTGGTGGACTTCAACTCCCAGAATTCCTGAGCCAGCGTGGGGGAACTATGGCCCCCTCATGACTGGTGGATTTCAACTCCCAGAATTCCTGAGCTGGCATGGGGGAACTATGGCCCCCTCCTGACTCGGGGACTTCAACTCCCAGAATTCCTGAGCCAGCATGAGGGAACTATGGCCCCTTCATGACTCAGGGACTTCAACTCCCAGAATTCCTGAGCCAGCATGGCTGAGGAATTCTGGGAGTTGAAGTCCACAAGTCATAAAAGAGCCAACCCTAGCCCAGACCCTCTTCCGCCAACAATCTCATCACGTCTCCAGAAAGTATCAGGGTAAACCGATGGCCCGTCCTCTCGCTAGAACTAATTGTATCCCCGGGTGCCATTGTTCCCTAATGATCTGCCCACTTAGGCGAGTTTGGGCCATCTGGCTTCCAGGAAGCAAATTTTCCACTTGGGTTAAGGATAATAAAGCTTGCCTAGGAGAAATCGACGGGCCGAGGAGGAAATTCTCTACGCTGGGAAATGTCAACTCCCGAAGGATTGGTCGGTGAGAAATGCCAGGCCCGATATAAGGCAGCGGTCCGGGCACCATAATTTATATAATGAAGCTTCATTCCGTATTCAGTCCTTGGGGAATTCCGCTCGAAAGAATCAAAATGTTGTGTTGCTTTTAAAAAAAATAGAAATGCAGGCAATGTCTTCTTGTTGGAGTCACTGGATAATTCCTGGAAATGTTACACCAAGATAATTTTACCAAAGAAAGGCTTTTTGCCACCACTCTCTCCATGCATTCCCACAGCCACATTTATACAGGCAGAAGCATGCTACTCATGGCTTTGCCTCTACGCTACCTGTGTATTAAGTATTCAACAAGGATGTTTCCCCTTCCTGGAAAAAAAACAGGTTCCAGGTCAAAGGGAAGAGTCAGTTTGGTCTAATGGGTTAAGGCATCAGGCTAGAAAGCAGATGATGGTGAGTTCTAGTCCTGCCTTAGGCGTGAAAACAGTGGGGTGACTTTGGGCCAATCACCAGGAGACGGTTTCTAGCCCCGACTGAGGCTTGAAAGCCATCTGGGTGACTTTGGGCCAATCACCAGCAGACTGAGAATTCTAGTCCCAACCGAGGCATGAAAGCCGGCTGGGTGACTCTGCGCCCTTCACCAGGAGATAGCGAGTTCTAGTCCTGCGTTAGGCACGAAAGTCGGCTGGGTGACTTTGAGCCAATCACCAGGAGACAATGAGCTCTAGTCCGCCTTAGGCACGAAAGCTGGATGGGTGACTTTGGGCCAATCACCAGGAGACAAGGAGTTCTAGTCCCGCCTTAGACACAAAAAGCCCACTGGGTGATTTTGGGCCAATGGGCCAATCACCAGGAGATGGTGAGTTCTAGTCCTGCCTTAGGCATGAAAGCTGGTTGGGTGACTTTGGGCCAATCACCAGGAGACGGTGCATTCTAGTCTTGCCTTAGCCAGGAAGGAAGGAAGGAAGGAAGGAAGGAAGGAAGGAAGGAAGGAAGGAAGGAAGGAAGGAAGGAAGGAAGGAAGGAAGGAAGGAAGGAAGGAAGGAAGGAAGGAAGGAAGGAAGGAAGGAAGGAAGGAAGGAAGGAAGGAAGGAAGAGAAGGAAGGAAGGAAGGAAGGAAGGAAGGAAGGAAGGAAGGAAGGAAGGAAGGAAGGAAACACCTACAAGACTAGAATTCACATTCACAATAGAAGCCCCACCCACCTTTTTTGAAAGGCGTCACATGCAGAATGTACACATAAAATGGTGTGGGGCTTCCATTTTGCCGCTGTGGCCCCCATCTTGACTTTTTTGAAGCCTCTAGGTCAGTGGTGTGGGCCACGACGGCAACTTGGCAACCTGTGATTTCAATTCCCAGAATTCCTAGCTGGCTCAGGAATTCTGGGAATTGAAGTCCACAGGTCACGAAGACAACACTGATCTAGGTTATCGTACATCAATTTTCCAGCGCTTACGATCCATCGTGCAAGAAGATCATTGTGGAACACATTTTAATCTATTTTCAGACGAGGTGAAGCGATTCTATTTTTTTCTATTCTTCCCTCACCCCCTCTTAAAAAGTTGTGAAAGATGAGAAATCACGGCTTGGCTATCCGACCCGGTCTTTGTGTTGAAGTTCTGTTTGTCTTTCTTTTCGGGAGTTGACCTTTTCTCTTTAATATTTCAATCTGTGTCGCTCGTTGATATTTGCTGGAACCATCTGCCGTTCCAACTCCAGTCTGCTCCACAATTACGTTCATTTCTTCCCTGTCGACGGATGGAATGGAGGGTAGGCCCACCCAGCGAGGAGCTGCACAACTTTGGGTTTTAGATCACAAAGAGCCCTTGATTTACATTTAGTAAATTGTGTCTGTTCAAAGTCGCAATAGCCTTTAAAAAAAAAAAAGCAACGTAGGACCACTGTACCACTGTTGCAGCGTCCCCACGGTCACGTCATCAAAATGACTCGGGTTTGTATTTACGACGGTTGGCATAAATGGTTCGTATTTATGATGGTGGGCATAAACGGTTCGTATTTATGACGGTTGGCATAAATGGTTCATATCTGTGATGGCTGCAGTGTGCTGGGAAATCACACAATCAAGTGTTCCAACACTGGAAGTTTTTAAGAAGAGACCGGACAGCCATTTGTCTGAAATGGTATAGGGTTTCCTGCCTAAGCAGGGGGCTGGGCCAGATGACCTCCAAGGTAATAATAATAATAATAATAATAATAATAATAATAATAATAATAATAATAATAATAGTAATAGTAGTAGTAGTAGTAGTAGTAGTAATAATAGTTGGAAGGGACCTTGGAGGTCATTTAGTCCAACCCCCTGCTCAGGCAGGAAACCCTATACCATTCCAGACAAATGCCTGTCCAGTCTCTTCTTTAAAACTTCCATTGTTGGAGCATTCACCACTTCTGGGGGCAGGTGGTTCCACTGGTAATTGTTCTAATTGTCAGGAAGTTTCTCCTTAGTTCTAGATTGCTTCTCTCCTTGATGAGTTCCATCCATTGCTTCTTGTCCTGCCTTCAGGCGCTTTGGAGAATAGCTTGACTCCCTCTTTCGGGTAGCCATGAGAGATTGGAAGGCTGCTATCCTGTGCCCCCTCGTCCTTCTCTTCATTGACTATTACTATTATTGTCATTATTAAGTTTTGTGACAAGCAAAGTCAATGGGGAAGCCAGATTCACCGAACAACCGTCTTATTAATTTAACAACTGCAACAATGTCCTTAACCACCTGTGGCGAGAAAGGTCGAAACTGGGGCTTAACAACCATTTCGCTTAGCGACAAAAAATTTGGGCATCGCTTGCGACAGTAGGACTACCTGTGCCATTTCAGACAAATGGCTGTCAGTCTCTTCTTCAAAACTTCCAGTGTTGGGGTCACCCTCAACTTCTGGTGGCAGGCTGTTCCACTGAAGAATTGATCTTGCTCGATGACAGAAATTCTGGGCTCACTCTGGTCGGTCGTATGCCGAGGACTGCTGGTTGCTTCCACTTGATCCTTCCTTTCTCTGTCGAACCTGACAACTCTGTGTACGGATTGGGTACAAATCCTGGATACGTCGTTGAGGTTTTAATTGAATCTATGAATATTCACGGTCATTTGGGTTGCTCTTGAGGAGACAAGCACCAAGAAGCGAAATCATTCTGGCATGCAAATGGGATCCTAACACGGTCTCGGTTTACAAAACTGCAAGCATTTTCATGTCTTTTATTATTTATGTCATCCTTCCCGTTTGTTTTTCAGCTTAACAAGTGGTCATGAAGGCAGGCAGCCTTCTCTCGAATTGAGGACACGGTCATTATGAAGAATATCATCAGTTGTGTGTCCCCCCCCTCCTCTGACATCCAGGAGGGGAGGGTGTGTGTGAGGAGAGGCGTAGCTTACATTTTTATATTTCCAAGTTATTTCAACAGTATCCTAGTGCCTGGTATTTACCACAAGCCCGGGGGGAAAAACATGCATAGGCAAAAAAAAAAAAAAAAAGTTATTAGGTTTTTCATCATTTTCAAGCCGGGAGAAAGCTTCAGGAAAAGTTAAAAAAAAAAAAAGAGAGAGAGAGAGAGAGAGAGAGAGAGAGAGAGAGAGAGAGAGAGAGAGAGAGAGAGAGAGAGAGAGAGAGAGAGAGAGAGAGAGAGAGAGAGAGAGAGAGAGGGAGAGAGAGAGAGAGAGAGAGAGAGAGAGAGAGAGGTGGAGAGAAAGAGAGGCAGAGAGAGGTGAGAGACATGGGGGAGAGACAGAGAGAAAGAGAGAGAGGCAGAGAGGCGGGGAAAGAGAGAGAGGGGGGAGAGAAAGGCAGGGAGAGAGAGGTGGAGAGAAAACGAGAGAAAGAGGTGGAGAAAGAGGGAGAGAGAGAGAGAGAAAGAGACGGAGAGAGAAAAGAGGGAGAGAGAGAAAGAGAGAGAGGCAGAGAGAGAAAGAGAGGTGGAGAGAAAGAGAGAAAGATAGAGGCAGTTCTTTTTCTTTTTCCTTTCGTTGTGGTAACTAAATAATCAGGAAACAGGCACGCCTTGTAGCTTGAATGAGTAATGTTGATATGACTTCTCTCGTGGGCTAGAATTGTTGTTGTTGGTTGTGAAGTCGTGCCCGACCCATTGCGACCCCATGGACAACGTTCCTCCAGGCCTTCCTGTCCTCTACCATCTTCTGGAGTCCACTGAAGCTCACGCCCCCTGCTTCAGGGACTCCGTCCAGCCCCCTCCTTCTCCGTCGTCCCCTTCTTCTTCTTCTCTTCCCCTCCATCTTTCCCAGCATCAGTCTCTTCTCCAGTGAGTCCTTCCTTCTCATGAGGTGGCCAAAGTCCTTGAGTTTCAACTTCAGGATTTGGCCTTCTAAAGAGCAACCGGGGTTGATCTCCTCCAGGACCGACCAGTTGGATCGCCTTGCAGTCCAGGGGACTCGCAGGAGTCTTCTCCAGCACCAGAGTCCAAAGGCCTGAATTCTTTGGTGCTCAGCCTTTCTTACGGTCCAACTTTCATAGCCATACATTGCAACTGGGAAAACCTGGAATTAGCGGTCACCAATTCTACCCAAAGGGAAACCGAGTCAGCGAAGATTCCTCTTCTTGAAAACAAAAGTACCTCGTTTATGTCTGCCAACGTCCGTAACTTCATATAACTTCGGAGGCAGGCAGCATTCCCTGTCATGTATTACACAGGTTGGCTTTTCTCAGATGGAAATTATCCTTAACCTTCTTGCTATTGGTCAAATTTGGAACAGGAGAATACTTTCTCCTCTTAAGTTCTAGTCCCGTCTTACACATAAAAGTCAATTGGGTGGCTTTGGGGCCAATCACCAGGAGAGGGTGTGTTCTAGTCCTGCTTTGCATATGGAAACTAACTAGGTTACTTTGGGCCAATCATCAGGGAACTGTGAGTTCTACTTTCATCTTAGGCATGACCGTCAGCTGGGCGATTTTGGACCAATCGCCAGGAGATGGTGAGTTCTAGTCCTGCCTTAGGCCGGAAAGCTGACTGGGTGATTTTGGGCCAGACCCCCTCCTTTCAGCACAATCCACCTCACAAGGTTGTTGTTTTGGAGAAAACACCTTGAGTTAGATATAAAATAATAAAGATGGGATAAATATATATAAATAAATGCAGAAGGATCTAGCACAGTGTTTCTCAACCTTGACAATTTTAAGGCATGTGGACTTCAACTCCCAGAATTCCATAGCCAGATTCTAGCATGTGATCTGTGTATTTATTCAGTTTTTGTTCTGAACCTGCTAATTTCCAGGGAAGCCCACTCAAAATTTGAAGTCATTGTTCCACTCTGCAAAAAAGTAGCTCTCCTCTAGTGTGATGGACAGAAAGCTGTTTCAACAGCCTGCCAGATAAAATCCACTTAAAATAATCTTGATAAAACTGTAGGCTCACCTTCCTGTTACCCCAGTCTCCTCCTGTTGGGCCTTATGCAGGCCCTATATTACCAGGCCAAAAGAGGTTAAAAAAAATAAAACCATTAACTCATCCATCAGATCAGTTGGCATTTGCTCTGCATGCAAGTCTGTAATAACATATTGATTCTTTCTTTGACGGAGAGAGAGGGGTGGCAGGGAGAGAGAGAGAGAGAAAGGGAGAGAGAGAGGCGGAGAGAGAAAAAGAGAGAGAGATGGAGAGAGAGAAAAAAAGAGAGGCGGACAGAGAAAGAGGAAGAGAGAGAGAGAAAGAGGCGGAGAGAGAGAGAGAAAGAGAGAAAGAGATGGAGAGAGAGAGGCGGAGAGAGAAAAAGAGAGAAAGAAAAAAGAGAGAAATGGGGAGAGAGAAAGAGAGAGAGAGAGAGAAAGAGACAGAGAGAGAGAGGGAGAGAGAGAAAGAGGCAGAGAGAAAGATAGAGGCAGGCAAGAGAGAGAGAGAGAGACAAGGGGGAGAGAGAGAGAGAGAGAGAGAGAGAAAGAGAAAGAAGCAGACAGGCCGGGAAAGAGAGAGAGGGAGGGAGAGAAAGGCAGGGAAAGAGAGAGAGGCGGAGAGAGAAAAAGAGAGAGAGAGAAAGAGAGGCGGAGAGAGAAAGAGGAAGAGAGAGAGAGAGAGAGAGAGAGACGGAGAGAGAAGGAGGGAGAGAGGGAAAGAGAGAGGCAGAGAGAGGCGGAGAGAAAGAGAGAAAGAGAGAGAGAGGCGAGAGAGAGAAAGAGAGAGAGGCAGGGAGAGAGAGAGAGGCGGGGAGAGAAATGCAGGGAGAAAGAGAGGTGGAGAGAGAGAGAGAGGCGGAGAAAGAAAAAGAGAGGCGGAGAGAGAAAGAGGAAGAGAGAGAGAGAAAGAGATGGAGAGAGAAAGAGGAAGAGAGAGAGAATAAGAGAGAGAAAGAGATGGAGAGAGAAAGAGGAAGAGAGAGAGAATAAGAAAGAGAAAAAGAGAGAGATGGAGAGAAAGAGAGAGAAAAAGAGAGGTGGAGAGAGAAAGGAAAAGAGAGAGAGAGACGGAGAGAGAGAAAGAGAAAGAGAAAGAGAGAGAGAGGCAGAGAGAGAGGTGGAGAGAAAGATAGAGGCAGAGAGAGGTGAGAGACATGGGGGGAGAGAGAGAGAGAAAGAGAAAGAGAGAGAGGCGGGGAAAGAGAGAGGGGGGAGAGAAAGGCAGGGAGAGAGAGGTGGAGAGAAAAAGAGAGAAAGAGAGGTGGAGAAAGAGGGAGAGAGAGAGAGAGAGAAAGAGACGGAGAGAGAAAGAGGGAGAGAGAGAAAGAGAGAGAGGCAGAGAGAGAAAGAGAGGTGGAGAGAAAGAGAGAAAGATAGAGGCAGAGAGAGAGAGAGGAGAGAGGGAGAGAGAGGTGGGGAGAAAAATGCAGGGAGAAAGAGAGAGAGGCGGAGAGAGAAAGAGAGAGAGAGAGAAAGAGAGAGAGAAAAAGAGGCGGAGAGAGAGAAGAGAGAGAGGCAGAGAGAGAGGTGGAGAGAAAGAGAGAAAGATAGAGGCAGAGAGAGAGGAGAGAGAGAGGGAGAAAGAGAGAGAGAGACGGGGGAGAGAGAGAGAAAGAGAGAGGACAATTTACTGTAAAAAGAATAAAAGTTTGCAACAGTCTGTTGAAAGACTGGGGGGGGCAAGATGTGGGGAGGCTGCCCCCCTCCAATTTTGGCAAATCTTGGCACTGGGAAGCAGAAGGAAGCATCCAGAGGTCTCCGACGTTTGAAACATTCAGTGTGACCATCTGTCAGCCACCAAGTCGCAGAACAGAATGAGCAATTAATGGAGCCCTTTTCCAATGGAAGCCATCGGCTGCGAGGGGCGCCGGCTGCCAGGAGGCAGGGGGCCAAAGTGCAGGCAAAGCCCGCCGGGCTCTGAGGCGGGAGCGGGGAAGGGGGAGGCAGGATGGCTCTACCTGCACAGGTAACGAAGGAAAGGTAAGCCTCCAACTTTCCAGATGGAAACACCCGCACGTCTTTTTAAAATAAGCTGAAACAGGGGTCGTCTTTCTAAAACCCCTATTCCAGTCTTTGGGGGGCTGCCCCAAAGAAGGGGGGGTCAAATTATTCTCCAAAGCGCCTGAGGGCAGGACAAGAAACAACAGATGGAAACTAATCAAGGAGAGAAGCAACCTGGAATTAAAGAAAAACTTCCTGACAGTGAGGACAGTTAACCAGGGGAACAGCTTGCCACCAGAAATCATGGGCGCTCCATCACTGGAGGTTTTTAAGAAGAGACTGGAAAGCCACTTGTCTGAAATGGTATAGACCAGGAGTAGGCAACCTTGGCTCTTTTATGACTGGTGGATTTCAACTCCCAGAATTCCTCAGCTAGCATGGCTCAGCTTGGAAATCTCTCCCTTTTCCTCTCAGCACGGCTGGCTCAGGAATTCTGGGAGCTGAAGTCCACCAGTTATGAAGGGACCACAGTTCCCCCATGCTGGCTCAGGAATTCTGGGAGTTGAAGTCCACGAGTCATAAAGCGGCCTAGGCCTAGACCAGGGGTAGGTAACCTGGGCTCTTTTATGACTCCTGGACTTCAACTCCCAGAATTCCTGAGCCAGCCACGCTGAGGGGAAAGGGAGAGGTTTCCAACCTGAGCCAGGCTGGCTCAGGAATTCTGGGAGTTGAAGTCCACAAGTCATGAAGGGGCCAAGGTTGCCTAACCCTGGTCTAGGAGACTCACCGCTTAGAACATGAGGACTTAGGACAGGAGTAGGCAACCTTGGCTCTTTTATGACTGGTGGACTTCAACTCCCAGAATTCCTGAGCCACCCATGCTGAGGGGAAAGGGAGAGGTTTCCAAGCTGAGCCATGCTGGCTCAGGAATTCTGGGAGATGAAGTCCACCAGTCATAAAAGAGCCAAGGTGGCCTACCCCTGGCGTGGGGTATCCTGCTTGAGCAGGGGGTTGGACTAGAAGACTTTCAAGGTCCCTTCCAACTCTATTTTGATTGACTGACAGACACACTAAAACTCCCTTTTTTATGACCCTGAGGACACACTGGACATTTTTGCTACAATCCTCACTTCATATATCTCCTTGGGAACGGTATATACATATACATATACGTTTGTTTTTGTAGGGAAAAGACCCGAATACACCAAGACCTGCATATTTTTATATATCTATCTATATCTATATCTATCTATCTATCTATCTATCTATCTATCTATCTATCTATCTATCTATCTATCTATCTATCTATCTATCTATCTATCTATCTATCTATTCGGACAAATGGCGGCCTAGTCTCTTCTTAAAAACCTCCAGTGTTGGATCATTCACCGCTTCTGGAGGCAGGTGGTTCCACTGGTTAATTGTTCTAACTGTCAGGAAGTTTCTCCTGAATATATATATATATATATATATATTTCCTATGGACTTCTCTCTCTCTCTCTTTTTTTCTCCAAAGCAAAGACCTGCTCAACATGAACTGCAAATGTCAAATAGAAGGGGAACACTGGTTGAACAGAGGAATATTTTACTGATGTACACACAATTCCTCTTATCACCCCGTCTCAAAGCCACAGTGTTAACCTCCTTGTCTGCGAGGTGAAAAAAAAAACAAAACCATTTTCTGCAACCTATTCAGAGCTCGTAAAGTAACAGATGCTAAATCACGGGCATTAAAGACCCTCTTGAAAAACAAGATTTATTTAGCCCAAGTTTCAAATTACAGAGGTTTCTCTGCATTCGGAACACTTCAAAAAGGGTCTTTAACTGCTCAAAGGCAAAGTATTACCACCCAATGGAGAGCCTGAATGTTTATGCTTGGTAAAGAATGTTTTCTGAAGAAGTTCTCTTTTCTGCATCTAAATCTTTACATTTATATCAAGTATGGGCCCATCAATCAAAGAGCTCTATTGCAGATATCCCGGCTGAAGGACTAGGGGTGACGTGATAGCAGGGTCCCGATATTTCAGGGGCTGCCACAAAGAAGGGGGGGTCAACCTTATCTCCAAAGCACCAGAAGGCAGGATAAGAAGCAATAGATCAGGGGTTCTCAACCTTGGCAACTTTAAGACTTGTGGACTTCAACTCCCAGAATTCCTCAGCCTTAAAGTTGCCAAGGTTGAGAACCCCTGCAATAGATGAAAACTAACCAAGGAAAGACCTAATCTAGAACTAAGGAGAAATTTCTGGACAGGAGAACAATTAACCAGTGGAACTCCTTGCCTCTAGAAGCTGTGAGTGCACCAACACTGGAGGTTTTTAAGAAGAGATTGAACAGCTATTTGTCTGGAATGATATAAAGCAGGAGTTTCAAATTTGGCCCTTTGTTGATTTGTGGACTTCAACTCCCAGAATTCCTCAGCCAGGCATGCTGGCTAAGGAATTCTGGGAGTTGAAGTCCACAAGTCATCAAAGGGCCAAGACCCCTGTCTTAAATCTAACAAACAAAATGGAGGCTGGCTGAGGAATTCTGGGAGTTGAAGTCCACAAGTCATCAAAGGGCCAAGTTGGAAGACCCCTGTCTTAAATCTAACAAACAAAGTGGAGGCTGGCTGAGGAATTCTGGGAGTTGAAGTCCACAAGTCATAACAGGTCTAAGTTTGAAGACCCCTGGTCTAGGATTTCTTGCCTGAGCAGGGGGTTGGACTAGATGACCTTCAAAGTCCCTTCTAACTCTATTAATGTTATTGTTATTATAAGAAACTTAACAGCTGTCTTGCCTAGCAATGAAAATTTTGGCTCAACTGTGGTCATAAGTCAAGGATCACCATTAGCATCCTTGCCTTAAGGAAAGATTTGGCAGAGAGAATAAAAAAAAAACCCCGTAATTCATTGGGGATCATTGAATTGAATTACATTCAATTTTCAACTGTAAATTCACGTACATTTTACAATGCACTGATATTAAACCAAAGAATGAATTGAGCAGCAATCCAAGGGCTGTATTTATTAATCATACTTTGAAACGAACTCGGTTATATTTTTTAATAAGGCTCTAACAAGAGGGACCAAAAAGTTTTTTTTATTGTTGTTTTTTTTCCAAACCTAGAAAATGAAGTTTCTATTTTAAAAAAGTGATCAGCGCTTATGCTAATGGCTTTTTAAAAATTAAATAAATCCCCTCTTCCCCGGGATCAAATGACTTAAAGATAAATTTCTTTTGACTTTCCTTCAAAGTGAGGTTACCTTTTCTGATTTTTTATTTTTTTTCCTTTCCAAGTGAAACAAAAGGGAAGAAAGAAAAGGTGGGTGGAAAACCAGGAAAAAACAAAACAAAAACACGCAATCTGTAAAAACAAACAAACAAACAAAACAACCCCAACAGGTTAAAATTACTTTGCACATAGATCAACGATATCTTTTGGGTGCAATCTCTATTTCGAGAGATAAGATAATTTAATATGTACCACGGTGCTTGCAAACAATGCTTCTATGAACTGCTGCTTGGGAACAATATGTACTTACAGATACAGGTGGGGGGGGGAAGCAGAGATAACACTGATGAAAAGGAAATCACCTTTGTAAATTGAAAAATGAGCTTTGCATGTGTGAGGAAATATCCTTTTAAGGAAAAAAAAACAGCAACAGGGACCAGCCAAGAGAGCTTGTTTGACATCAAACTCCAGCCAAGCTAACAGAAAAATAGCTGTAGACAGGAGTATTAGGTGCAGATAATTAGTTCAGAAGGCATTTGAAAAATGAATATTTTATAACGCATTGGGAATTATCATTCTGGAGAAGAATTGGAGATTGGAAGAGAACTAGAGAACTGATCGATCCCGTCTCAACCGAGAACAAACCAAGAAAAAGGGATGCATTTATTGAGTGAAAATTTGTTTCAAGCTATAGTCTTCAACTATAGAGTCAAGATCACGTGAAGTATTAGTACCACTTTACAAGGCCTTGGTAAGGCCACACCTGGAATACGGCATCCAGGTTTGGTCACCACAATGCCAAAAAGATGTTGAGACTCTGGGAAGAGTGCAGAGAAAAGCAACAAAGACTGAAGAAAGTGACATGAATTTGTTCTTACTCCGATTCCAAGTGAGCGGTTGCCTTCGTCTCACCGGCCAAGATATTTCTCATTTTAAAGTACCTCCTGCAGAAGGAGACCTGACTGCACCTTGCTATTTTTTAAAAAAAAAAATTCTCGGGAGAAATTTCTTTCAAACATCGGCAGTAAAATTTCAACTTCTTCGGTTCTGTCACCCTAATTGACAGACGGCTCCTGACTGATTCGCCGTTCTTTATTCTGAGAAAAAAGGAGAACCTGTTTTTCAAAAAGTAAATTCAACCGATATACCCAGGTCCTACAACCGTTCTTCATCGTAAGTCTTCTGTTGGACTGATCTGTCTGTCTTTATCTGTCTGTCTGTCTGTCTCACCACATCCATCTATCCACCCACTCATCCATTCGTGATCGATCGATCTATCTATCTATCTATCTATCTATCTATCTATCTATCTATCTATCTATCTATCTATCTATCTATCTATCTATCCATCCATCCATCCATCCATCCATCCATCCATCCATCCACTATTTGTATCTATCTATCTATCTATCTATCTATCTATCTATCTATCTATCTATCTATCTATCTATCCATCCATCCATCCATCCATCATTTGTATCTATCCATCATATCTCTCTCTCTCTCTCTCTCTCTCTCTCTCTCTCTCTCTCTCTCTCTCTCTCTCTCTCTCACCCTGCTTCAAATGGCATTACCAAGATTATTTCCCCTTATTTCAGCATGAGAGAACCCACCCGAAGGCGTAAAGTTCAACTTTCTAAATGTAAATTCCCTTTTTTCATGCAGCTCGCTTTCAACCAGAATAGGTACTTCACAAGGACCTCTTCATAGCTCAGAAGCTTCCTGGATATGCCCAGCTTTAGAGTTCAGAGCTTTTTATCAGCAACTGAAGGGGGAAAAAAATCACAGAGCATGGAAGGAAGGGCAAAAGTTCCTTTCCTAATGGTCTGAGCTAAGTCTCCATCTTCTTTTGGGTCGTTAAGTTCAAGGAACTGAGTGTATTCTGCCTTAAAAAGTTAAAAGGATGAAATATATTTCCAGCAGTTACCCTCCCTGGTTGCTTAGTACTTTTTAGCTGAATGTATTGTATTCTATTATTATATATTATATTAATTATATTATATTAATTATATTATATTTATTATATTATATTATATTATATTATATTATATTATATTATATTATATTATATTATATTATATTATATTATATTATATTATATTATATTATATTATATTATATTATATTATATTATATTATAACACATTCCTTGTGTCCAATCACATTTGACCAATAAAGAACATTCTATTCTGTTCTGTTCTGTTCTATTCTATTCTGTTCTGTTCTATTCTATTCCATTCTATTCTATTCTATTCCATTCCATATTTTCTACTCTACTCTACTCTACTCTACTCTACTCTACTCTACTCTACTCCATATCTTCTCTTCTCTTCTCTTCTCTTGTCCTCTCCTCTCCTCTTCTATTTCCATTCCATTCTTATTCTTATCTGTTCCATTTTATTGTTATTCTATTCTATTCCATTCCATTCCATTCTACTCTCTATAAAAATGATAGTAAGAGGAAGGAGTATTCGGTACGTTCATTCTCTTGAGATTTATAAAAAAATAAAATAAAGGAGGGATATAAACAACATACTAAAAATCTGTACGTTAATTTTCTTTCCATCCATTTGCTCTTTTTTAGTCAACAATTTACCACGCAACAGAAATCCGTTTCCGTGCTGAACTTTTCCGCAACTGAGGCATAACTCGCAGCCATTTACTCCCTTTTCCCTATGAAACTCCCCGCTTTGATCTTTGAGGCCTCCTCTTTCCAAGCCACCCTTCACTGTGGCATCACACAATCGAATACTGGCTGCAATTGGCTTAAGTTCTCCGATGAGAAAAACACTTTGTATTCACCTATTTCAATTGGCTCACCATACGCCAGTTGTTGCTGTTGGTTTTTCTAAAAAGAATTTAGGGATTTTTGCTCTGTAGATGCTGATAATTAAAACAATTCTGACATTTTCGTAAAGCACCTTAAGCCCAGATTGATGCCAACCTACGCAAAACATCAATAAATCGATAAAACAAAGTAACAAGAGGAATCGAGCAGGCATGAATTGGTGGATTAAACTAAGCTTAGGCCACCCTGGGAGAAATTTTAAAGACCTTTCTTCCGAGGGCTCGCTACCGTGTTTTATTTATTAAATGAACAATAACTGTGAAATTGGTCCAGAGTTTATTTGTTCTATTTCTGGCCCCGTTTTTCCTGGATCTGCTGTGTGCTGAAAATTCTTGGAAGGCTCTAGCAGTGATTCCTAGTTAAACCCGGAACCTGAAATTTTGTGATGAGGGAGAATAATAGGGTAGGGAATAATTACAGAACAGCCAGAGCAGAAATACAGCTAGTGGGTTATTAAAGTATATTAAATATGAATTAAGGATAATTGCCTAAAATTGAAAAATAAGAGCCAAAGGCTTGCCAGAGATCCCAGGACACTGGCATTTAGCAGCTCGTGTATTACTGGGTGAGTCGTAATGCAGAAAGCGGTTCTGATACAGAATTAACAGAATAGAATAACTCAGTTGGAAGGAACCTCAAAGGTCTTCTAGTCCAACCCCCTACTCAGGCAGGAAAGCCTATAGTATTCTGGACAAATGGCTATCCAATCTCTCATTAAAAATCTCCAGTGTTGGAGGCAGCCCCTCAGATATTGGAACACTGTTATCATGTCACTTTCTCCTAGCCTTTAATTTGGGGAAGGGGGCATTTTGGGAACAAAGAACAGTATGGGGTCTGAATCCAATCCAAACCCTATAGTAAATGGAATTTTCCTCCAATGGGATTTTCCCATGTATTTTACCAGGATACATAGATAGGGCAGCCTAGAAAAGTCAGTGCCCTCCTAACCATACCCGAGCACTCCGGGTTTGTTGGCGATGTCCATTTTGCTCTAGTTATTTCCACCACTGTACAAAACAAGCAAGATGGAGAACATCGATGGAAGATTCTGCAATGCAGGTAAAGAAAACAAAAGAGGTGGATACTGCCGGTGTATAGTGAACAATGAAGTTTGGCAGGTTTCTATCCATAAAGAGAGGCGGTTTGGTCCAGTGGTTAAGGCACAAGGCTAGAAACCAGGAGACTGTGAGTTATAGTCCAGCCTTAGGCATGAAAGCCAGCTGGGTGACGGTGGGCCAATCACCAGGAGACGGTGAGTTCTAGTCCCACCTTAGGCACGAAAGCCAGCTGGGTGACAGTGGGCCAATCACCAGGAGACGGTGAGTTCTAGTCCCGTCTTAGCCATGAAAGCCAGCTGGGTGACTCTGGGCCAATCACCAGGAGACGGTGAGTTCTAATCCCGTCTTAGCCATGAAAGCCAGCTGGGTGACTTTGGGCCAATCACCAGGAGACGGTGAGTTCTAGTCCCGTCTTAGCCATGAAAGCCAGCTGGGTGACTTTGGGCCAATCACCAGGAGACGGTGAGTTCTAGTCCCACCTTAGGCATGAAAGCTGGGTGACGGTGGACCAATCACCAGGAGACGGTGAGTTCTAGTCCCGTCTTAGCCATGAAAGCCAGCTGGGTGACTTTGGGCCAATCACCAGGAGACGGTGAGTTCTAGTCCCGTCTTAGCCATGAAAGCCAGCTGGGTGACTTTGGGCCAATCACCAGGAGACGGTGAGTTCTAGTCCCACCTTAGGCATGAAAGCTGGGTGACGGTGGACCAATCACCAGGAGACGGTGAGTTCTAGTCCCGTCTTAGCCATGAAAGCCAGCTGGGTGACTTTGGGCCAATCACCAGGAGACGGTGAGTTCTAGTCCCACCTTAGGCATGAAAGCTGGGTGACGGTGGACCAATCACCAGGAGACGGTGAGTTCTAGTCCCGTCTTAGCCATGAAAGCCAGCTGGGTGACTTTGGGCCAATCACCAGGAGACGGTGAGTTCTAGTCCCGTCTTAGCCATGAAAGCCAGCTGGGTGACTTTGGGCCAATCACCAGGAGACGGTGAGTTCTAGTCCTGTCTTAGCCATGAAAGCCAGCTGGGTGACTTTGGGCCAATCACCAGGAGACGGTGAGTTCTAGTCCCATCTTAGCCATGAAAGCCAGCTGGGTGACTTTGGGCCAATCACCAGGAGACGGTGAGTTCTAGTCCCACCTTAGGCATGAAAGCTGGGTGACGGTGGACCAATCACCAGGAGACGGTGAGTTCTAGTCCCGTCTTAGCCATGAAAGCCAGCTGGGTGACTTTGGGCCAATCACCAGGAGACGGTGAGTTCTAGTCCCACCTTAGGCATGAAAGCTGGGTGACGGTGGACCAATCACCAGGAGACGGTGAGTTCTACCGGTAGTCCCGTCTTAGCCATGAAAGCCAGCTGGGTGACTTTGGGCCAATCACCAGGAGACGGTGAGTTCTAGTCCCGTCTTAGCCATGAAAGCCAGCTGGGTGACTTTGGGCCAGTCCCTCTCTCTCTCAGCCCAGCCCACCTCACACGGTTGTCGTTGTGGGGGAAAACAGGAGGAGGAAGGAGTATAAGGTATGTTCGCCACCTTGCGTTATTGCTAAAAATGATAAAGGTGAGATATAAATAAAAATGCAATAGGGAAAGCAAACTTCCGGGGATGTTTGTAGGCCTGCTCAGGAAGAGAGTGTTATGTTCAGTTGCTAGTTTTTGCAAATGTTCTGAATTTCCCTCCGTCATAAATACGCTTTTATTTCAACATAGATGCTTAAATTTAAGAGAATGGTATTCCAAGTCCCCCTCAAATGCTGCCCAAGCTTCAAAAAAAAGCAAAGAAGAACCCTTTGAGGCATTTGAGACTGCTTCCTTGTAATTTCCCCCCCCCTCAGTAATTTCGCTAACCTGAGCAATACTAATATGGCCAGAAATCTGTAGGAACGCGTAACCTTTTCTAATGAATTGTCATGGTCGATAATGCTGACCAATTAATATTTATAATTTTACAGTTCACCTGTCACATGCTGTGTTAACACTGCAGCAATATTTAGCCATCACTGCCATTTGATCCCAGATCTCGGAGACTTTACATCCCAGTATAGAAATAGGAAGCAAACAAACAACAAATAAATATCTCCCTATTTATCTCCTGGTGATTGGCCCAAAGTCACTCAACCAGCTTTTATGCGTAAGGCGGGAGTAGAACTCACCGTCGCCTGGCGATTGGCCCAAAGTCCCCAGCTAGCTTTCAAAGTTACCCACCAGGCTTCCAGGACGAAGGCGGGACTCGAACTCATTGTCTCCCGGTGATTGGGTAAAAGTCACCCTGCTAGCTTTCATGGCTACGGCAGGACTAGAATTCACAATCTCCTGATCATTGGCCCAAACTAACGCGGGACTAGAACTCACCGTCTTCTGGTGATTGGCTCAAAGTTACCCACCTGGCTTTTATGCCTAAGGCAGGACTAGAACTCACTGAATCCAGGTCATTGGCCCAAACGTACCCACCTGGCTTACAGGATTAGTAAGGTGGGACTAGAACTCACCATCTCCTGGTGATTGGCTGAAAGTCACCCAGCTGGCTTTTATGCCTAAGGCAGGACTAGAACTCACCGTCTCCTGGTTATTGGCCCAAACACCAGGCTTCCAGGACTAAGGCGAGCCTCGAACTCCTACCCAATGTTTTAATCATGACACCAAACTGGCTCTCCGTGTACTGATATAAGAAAGTACATAATATCTAATCATGCAATTCTATCTTTGACAGCTTTCACAAAGCTCTTAAAACAAATGATTCCACTAACGCAGCGGTTCTCAACCTGTGGGTCGCGACCCCATTTGGGGTCGAACGATCATTTCACGGGGGTCGCCAAACGCCGCAGTCCGCCATTTGTTTTTTGGTCGGCCATTTTTTCCCCTTTGCAATGCGGGCCGTCGTGCCGCGCATGCGCGATGCGGGCCTGCCATTTTGGGGGGGGGTCGGCCATTTTTTTGGGGGGTTGGCCATTTTTTTTCGGTCGGCCATTTTTCTCCCTTTGCGATGCGGGCCGTCGTGCCACGCATGCGCGATGCGGGCCGTCGCGCCGCGCATGCGCGATGCGGGCCGTCGCGCCGCGCATGCGCGATGCAGGCCGTCGCGCCGCGCCTGCGCGATGCGGGCCGTCGCGCCACGCATGCGCTTCGTCGCACCACGCATGCGCGATGCGCCCCGTCGTGCATGCGCGATGCAGGCCGGGGTCGAGCCCTGGAAAAAGTTGAGAACCGCTGCACTAACGCTTATCATTTACCTGGGGTTTTTGTGTGTGTGTGTGTGTATTTTTGTTTTGTTGTTGTGCGTTATGTTTCTCATTAATTTTATTGTTTAGTTTATTTTTGGTATTTTCATCAGGCTGTGGATATTCCCTTTTTTTTTTAATATTGAACCACCAAGATATCTTGAGACTGCAGTGAGATGTAAATTTATGCAATCAATCAGGAATTTATGTGTAAACCGGGAGCTAGGGGCACTTTAATTATGAATTGCTGTACAGAGGATTATTACACAATATTGAAAGGACAGATCAACCCGGGAACCTGAGCTATCTTTTCCCTCTCATTACACGGATTGACTCTTTTCAACACAGAGAGAGTAATTTCGTTAAATTCCCTTTCACTTATGATTACACGGTTTCGAGACTTCCCCCCCCCTTTTTTTAAATTATACATTATACATTGTGTTTGCAGTAATTGTCTTGTTCATTTAGATCACATTGTCTTTCGGTGTTTGAAAAATCCCGAAATTCGTATCTGTAATTTGTAAGGGTTTTTTTCCCCTTTCTTTTTTACTCTAATTAAAAGTGAAAAGAAAAGAAAAAAAAAAAGAACTATATGCTTGCACACGGAACAATACCGCACCAAATGCTTTGAGGGACTTCTAATTATGGCTTATGATATCTACGTTCATTTCATTTTCATTAAACTTTTCAAGAGATGGAGATCTGTTCTTTGTTATGCCACGTTCTTGAAGCATGCAACGGAATTAAGTGGCCGAAATTGATAATCATTTCAGCTTGCAGTGGAAGATATCCATGGCCAGCTTCTGGGAATTTGAGCCTAAAATGCCATCACTGAGGAATTACCAAGTTCCTCAGAGACACAATAAACAGAATATGGGCAATTATAATCCCAGCATAATTCCCGGCTATCAATTACTTTTAGGATTAGGATGCTCTGAAAGTTCTTTTAAAATAGACGTTAGATTTATTCAAATAATTTATACACACGGTCACACAAGGAAGCGAATGGCTTTGGGACATATTTTACCTAGCTACCTCAGCCAAAGCGGATTACATAAAATCTATTTAAAACAACAAATGGGTCCGTTCACAGACTTGTAATCTTACTCAGGCTTGGGCTGGGTGGGAACGAGGGGGAGGGGGGCTGGGTGGTGCCTATGGGGAACAACAAGGAAAAAAAAACCCAAGGGCAGTCACGATCATAACCCTAAATTATATGACTTTTTTTTACATTTCAAAATGGCAGCCAGTGGGTTTAGCTTCCTTATTATTGCTTAGATCTAACCGGTTGAACTCATTTCAGAGGACAAGGTTCTTTCTCCCTCCCTTCCTTCTGCCAATTTTTAACCAATATGTTATTTATTTTATTTGGATGACAGTTTTGAGCCAGCATGTCTGTCTGTCTGTCTGTCTGTCTATCTATCCTTTTTCTATATTTCTATATCTCTTTCTCTCTGTCTGTCTATCTGCCTGCCTGCCTATGTATCTATCTATCTACCTACCTACCTACCATCCATCCATCCATCCATCCATCCATCCATCCTGTTTTTCTGTATTTCTATATCTCTTTCTCTGTCTGTCTGTCTAATCTGCCTGCCTGCCTGCCTGCCTGCCTGCCTATCTATCTATCTATCTATCTATCTATCTATCTATCTATCTATCTATCTATCTATCTATCTATCTATCTATCTATCTATCTATCTATCTATCTATCTATCTATCTATCTATCTATCTATCTATCTATCATATCTATCTATCTATCTATCTATCTATCTATCTATCTATCTATCTATCCTGTTTTTCTATATTTCTATATATCTTTCTCTGTCTGTCTGTCTGTCTATCTGCCTGCTTGCCTGCCTGCCTGCTTACCTACCTACCTACCTACCTATCTATCTATCTATCTATCCATCTAATCTATCATTTTCTCTCTCTCTCTCTCTCTGCCCGCCCGCCCATCCATCCATCCATCCTTTAATATTACAGGTAGCCCTTGACTTACAACCGTTTATTAGCAACCGTTCAAAGTGACAACGGCACTGAAAAAAGTTACTCTTAGGAGCTGCACTCCCGCTTACTATTGTTGCAGCATCTTACTTAGTTGGACAATGAAGCATCTGCAAGAAGACCACCAAGCTCAGAGAGCATCACGGACTCCCTCGGTCTGAGCCTGGGCTAGCCATCTTCTCTTCTAGCGACAGAAATGTTGTGTTTTTTAAACTTCACACAACGTGTAAGCCTCTAGGTTGGGCTAATACTTGCTCGTTGGTGAAAACGGACGCATTAATCCAAAGGCTATTTGCCCAACGTTTTTAAGTTCTCAAAACACGCTTAGATTTTTTTTTGGGGGGTGGCCACAAGTCAATCTGCCGGCCGGTGTTCGTGCATTGAGGAATAAACGTGGCTTCCCGCCCCCCCCCGTGAAGTCAAGCGCCAGCAGAGAAAGAGAGAGGGGGGGGCACTGGGGAGGCCTTGATTGTTTGCATTAAATCCCAGGGCCCATCAGAAAAGGGGGAAGAAGAAAAAAAATCCAGCTGATGAGTAGCTATTTGGCCACACACAGAGCTGCTATTTTTCATCCACTTTAATAATCAAAGAGTTCAGATTCCCTCCTAATGCAGGGCTGATGAAGACGGGATGATGAGGTGGCCATTTGACTGATGAGCTACAATGACAGCTGAGGCTTGATTAAAATGAGCCCTCCCCTCTTTTTTCCCCATGGGGGGAGGGAGAGGAAGAAGATTGGGGGGCGGGAAATGCACCTTCAACTTTAAAGAAAAATTTTATTGCAAAAGAAAGGTCTGTTTATTCTATAGGAGGAAAGCATCCTAAAAGCTGTTTCTATTGCCTCTCCATCCATCCAATTTAGGATCTCTTCCTCCCTCCCTCCCTCCCTTTTTTCTTTCTTTCTTTCTCTCTCGTCCTCCCTTTCTTCCCTTTCCCTCCTTCCTTCCTTCCTTTCTCTCTTTTTCTTTCTTTCTTTCTCTTTTTCCTTCCTTTCTCTTTTCTTTCTTTCCTTCCTTCTTCCTTTCTCTTTCTTTTCCTCCTTCCTTCCTACCTCTTCTTTTCTTTCTTTCTTTCCTTCCTTCCTTTTTCTTTCTTTCTTTCTCTCTCCTTTTCCCTTTCTTCCCCTTCCCTCCTTCCTTTCTTTTTCTTTTTCTTTCTTTCTTTTTCCTTCCTTCCTTCCTTTTTTTCTTTCTTTCTTTCTCTCTCCTTCTCCCTTTCTTCCCCTTCCCTCCTTCCTTTCTTTTTCTTTCTTTCTTTTTCCTTCCTTCCTTCCTTTTTTTCTTTCTTTCTTTCTCTCTCCTTCTCCCTTTCTTCCCCTTCCCGCCTTCCTTTCTCTTTTTCTCTTTCTCTTTCTTTCCTTTCTCTCTCTTTCTTTCTTTTTCTTTCTTTTCCTCCTTCCTTCCTACCTCTTCTTTTCTTTCTTTCCTTCTTTCCTTCCTTTTTCTTTCTTTCTTTCCCTCTCCTTTTCCCTTTCTTCCCTTCCCTCCTTCCTCTCTTTTTCTTTTTTTTCTTTCTTTCTTTCTTTTTCCTTCCTTCCTTCCTCCTTCCTTCTCTTCTTTCTTTCTTTCTTTTCCTCCTTCCTTCCTACCTCTTCCTTTCTTTCTTTCTTTCTTTCTTTTCCTTCCTTCTTTTCTCTTACTTACTTTCTTTCTTTTCTTCCTTCCTTCCTACCTTCCTTCTTCTTCTTTCTTTCTTTCCTTCCTTCCTTCTCTCTTCCTCCCATTCTACCCCTTCCTTCCTTTCTCTCTCCCTCTTCCTCCCTACTCCCTACGCATTGGTTAGAATGCAGTATTGCAGACTAGCTCTGCCCATTGCCCGGAGTTCGATCCTGACCGGCTCAAGGTTGACTCAGCCCTCCATCCTTCCGAGGTGGGTAAAACAAGGAGCCAGATTGTTGGGGGCAAATAGGCTGACTCTGTAAACCCGCTTAGAGAGGGTTGTAAAGCACTACGCAAGCGGTATGTAAGTCTAAGGGCTATTGCTATTGCTGTTAAGCAAATTTGGCTTCCCTGTTGACATTGCTTGTCAGACGGTCGCAAAAGGTGAGACCGTGGCCCAGGGACATGCAAACCATCATTATTGCGAGTCAGTTCCCAAGCCTCCGAATGTTGATTGTGTGACCACAGGGATGTGTGAAAAATGTGTGAAAAATGGTCATGAGTCACTTTTTTCAGTGCAACTTTGAACAGACACTCAACAAACAGTTAAGTCAAGGACTACCTGTACACACACACACACACACACACACACACACACACACAAACACACACAAATGGGGGGGGAACCCCACATTTATCTGAACCCACAGAAATCTTCAGTCACACATTCTTCATGTATTCAAAACATTCACACATTCTTCATGTATTCAAAACATTGGGTGGCTTTCAACATTTCCGAAACTCAGGGGATCATTTCAAAAAAAAAAAAAAAAAAACACCTGTAGGCACCAGTCTAATTATTGAGTTCGGAAATGACAATAATTGTTCGCTTTGGAAGTAATGAGATAATTCAGATGTAAATGCATTTTTTTTAGAGGGAATGTTAATAATGGCTAATCTAGAAAATTAGGTAACCAAGAAAAGAATGTATTTTTTTTCCCTCTTTTTTTTTTTAAACGGAGCGCTCAAAGTTGTTTTGAGCAATAGGCGACGGGCAGATCATTTAAGAGGGGCGGGTCTCCCAGCCTGAAGAATCCAATTGGTCAAGCCGAACTGAAGTGACAGGCCTCTTTCAAATCAGGAAGAAGACGGTGGAAGTTTATCTGTTTGCTTGATTGATTTGTGTACCTTCTCGTCTCATCTAGAGGCGAGTTAATCGGAAATGAATGCTAAGGGCGCCTAGTTTGATGTCGTACGTTCCCAGAAACCTCACAGATCGTTCCAATGTGGTTTCCCAACCTTCGCAACTTTGAGACGTGTGGACTTCGACTCCCAGAATTCCCAGTCAGCATGGCTTAATTCAGTGTTTTTCCAAGCTTGCTATGCTGGCTCGGGAATTCTGGGAGTTGAAATCCACCCATCTTGAAATACTCCGGCTGGAGAATTCTGGGAGTGGAAGTCCACCCATCTCAAAGCAGGCTGGCTGGGAAGAATTCTGGGAGTTAAATCACACATCCTAAAGCAGGCTGGCTGGGGAATTCTGGGAATTGAAGTCCACCCATCTCAAAGCAGGCTGGCTGGGAAGAATTCTGGGAGTTAAATCACACATCCTAAAGCAGGCTGGCTGGAGAATTCTGGGAGTGGAAGTCCACCCATCTCAAAGCAGGCTGGCTGGGAAGAATTCTGGGAGTTAAATCACACATCCTAAAGCAGGCTGGCTGGAGAATTCTGGGAATTGAAGTCCACCCATCTCAAAGCAGGCTGGCTGGGAAGAATTCTGGGAGTTAAATCACACATCCTAAAGCAGGCTGGCTGGAGAATTCTGGGAGTGGAAGTCCACCCATCTCAAAGCAGGCTGGCTGGGAAGAATTCTGGGAGTTAAATCACACATCCTAAAGCAGGCTGGCTGGGAAGAATTCTGGGAATTGAAGTCCACCCATCTCAAAGCATGCTGGCTGGGAAGAATTCTGGGAGTTAAATCACACATCCTAAAGCAGGCTGGCTGGGGAATTCTGGGAATTGAAGTCCACCCATCTCAAAGCATGGTGGCTGGGAAGAATTCTGGGAGTTGAAGTCCACCCACCTTAAATCATCTCAAATCATCAGACGATTCAGGAAGTTCAAATGAGTAGAAAGATTTATTCCTCCACTCATTCGAACTTCTCTTGGTTTCAGGCAATTCACATGCCCAACCATTAAAACATCTCGCTCCGAAAAGAACGAGGACGATGTGTCAAGACAACAAGTGACAATGAAGTCACACGAAGGACATGAAGTGACTTTTTGGCGGGAGCTAGCAAGGTTGTGGTCAAACAGGTCTACAAAAGCATGCGATCAGAGAATATTCCGGTCCTAAAACAGTTTTTCTGCCCTCAAAACAAGCCTGTAGTGAAAAGCTAGTGGAGCCCCCTCCCCGCCACCGTCCCCCCCAATTCACTCTCACAGTCTGCTCGATAAACATTGAAATACGCAACCTGGAGTAGCGGGGTTGTGTATTTGGTCCTGTTGTTCCTAACCCTCCGATTTAAAGGGATCCCTTAAAATAGTGTTTCTCAACCTGGACAATTTTTAAGGCATGTGGACTTCAACTCCCAGAATTCCACAGCTGTGGAATTCTGGGAGTTGAAGTCCACGTGCCTTAAAATGGTCAAGGTTGAAAAACACTGCCTTAAAACCTCCCAAAAACCCAGCAACGCTTCTCCTCTTAGAAACGGATAAGCCGTTTAAGCAAAACATAACGAAATAAATTCTTTGCTTTTAATTTGGAACGCGTGCCGGCTTCGGGGTCGTTGGTATCTCTTGTTCGTAATAATTAAATTCCCCGCAGCACGTTCATTAACGGCGGGTTGAGGCGCAACTTGTTCCCCTGTTTAGATCAGAGTGGCTGCGTGGAACAAAATAACAGATCTAAAAACCTTTCTTAGGGAGATTTAATTTAGAAGGCGAGTGTCTTTTGAAAAGGATCTTCTTGCCTTTTCATCTCCTTTGCTGCTGAATATTTTTTGCTTTTGTCTTTGATAAAGAAAGCAATTTCGTTTAACATTTAGGAGATGGGTGCCTTGATGGGGTTGGGGACTAGATCTCTTCTAGAGAGCCATTTCAAGGCTGTAAGCCCCAGGAGATGGCACTATAGAATCATCATCTTCTTCTTCTTCTTCTTCTTCTTCTTCTTCTTCTTCTTCTTCTTCTTCTTCTTCTTCTTCTTCTTCTTCTTCTTCTTCTTCTTCTTCTTCTTCTTCTTCTTCTTCTTCTTCTTCTTCTTCTTCTTCTTCTCCTCCTCCTCCTCCTCCTCCTCCGTCTTCTTCTTCTTCTTCTTCTTCTTCTTCTTCTTCTTCTTCTTCTTCTTCTTCTTCTTCTTCTTCTTCTTCTTCTTCTTCTTCTTCTTCTTCTTCTTCTTCTTCTTCTTCTTCTTCTCCTTCTCCTTCTCCTTCTTTGTACCTTCCTAGTTAATGGATGCAGATCTTGGAGAACCAGTAATGCGTCAAGGCAACCGGGACCTCCCTGACAGAGGTAGGGAACGGAGAGGATTCCCGATTAAGGCATCACACTGGAAGGTAAGTGGAGGCAGGTTTTAATTACAAGCTAGGAAGGCAGATCCAGGCTATGTAGACTCAGACTGAGCCTGCGGCTTCAGATCTGCTGCTCAAGAGTCAAGGGTGTAAATGCACATTTTGAGCTATGAATAGCCTTTTTCAATATCATGGTGATCTCTGTTTTACCAGACCCTGAATCAAATTTGGCTGGGGGGGGTTAAACTACATGGACTGGGTCATGCTAAGGAAGTCTGGAGAAGCTATCAAGTCTGTCTGTCTGTCTGTCTATCTATCTATCTATCTATGCATTTTATCTACATCTATTTGTCTGTCATCAATCTATCTATTCTCTCCATCTATCTATTCTATCCACCTATTCATTTTATCTATATCTATCATCCATCTATTCTATCCATCCAGTTTTATTTATACTTATATCTACCATCTGTGTCTGTCTGTCTGTCTATCTCTATCCACCTACTTACCTATCATCCATCTATATCTATCTATCTATCTATCTATCTATCTATCTATCTATCTATCTATCTATCTATCTATCTATCTATCTATCTATCATCTATCTCTAATCATCTATTTTATCATCAGTTTTATCTACATATATCTAGACATATCATCAATTTTATATGCATATAAAATCATCTATTTTATCATCTATTTTATCTACATATATCTGTCTATCATCTATCTAGCTATACTCTCCATCTACCTATCGATTCTATCTATACATCTATCTCTTCATTTTATTTCTGTCGTCCATCTATTCCACTCATCTTCTTATTCTATCCATCTAACTCAGTGGTGGCGAACCTATGGCATGGGTGCCAGAGGCGGCACTCGGAGCCCTCTCTGTGGGCACACGTGCCGTTGCCCCAGCCTTGCTTCCCCTTGCGACTCCCTCCTCTCCAGCAGCCCCCCTGGAGGACTCACCCCTGAGTGTGGCCCATGCGGAGCAGCGCAGCCAAGGACATGGCAGCCAGGCAGCGTAGACAAGACAGTTGATGTTGTAGGGCGCGGGCAGAGGGCATGACTGCCATGGCGTTGCTGGGCTGCCTGGGCGATCTGCGGCGGGCCCTGGAGGCGTTGAGTGGCCCTACGGGCAGGTGGGGTGGGGGGTAGGGTGTGGAGCAGGGGCAGGGCAGGGGGAGAGCCAGTTTTTGGGCACTCAGTCTCTAAAAGGTTCGCCACCACTGATCTATCTATTCCAGGGATCTTCAAACTTGGCCCTTTGATGACTTGTGGACTTCAACTCCCAGAATTCCTCATCCAGCGCTAGCTGAGGAATTCTGGAAGTCCACAAGTCATCAAAGGGCCAAGTTTGAAGACCCCTGTCTTAAATCTAACAAACAAAATGGAGGCTGGCTGAGGAATTCTGGGAGTTGAAGTCCACAAGTCATCAAAGAGGGCCAAGTTTGAAGACCCCTGTCTTAAATCTAACGAACAAAATGGAGGCTGGCTGAGGAATTCTGGAAGTTGAAGTCCACAAGTCATCAAAAGGCCAAGTTTGAAGACCCCTGTCTTAAATCTAACACACAAAATGGAGGCTGGCTGAGGAGTTCTGGGAGTTTAAGTCCTCAAGTCATCAAAGGACCAAGTTTGAAGGGCCCTGTCTTAAATGTAACAAACAAAATTGAGGCTGGCTGAGGAATTCTGGGAGTTGAAGTCCACAAGTCGTCAAAGAGGGCCAAGTTTGAAGACCCCTGTCTTAAATCTAACAAACAAAATGGAGGCTGGCTGAGGAATTCTGGGAGTTGAAGTCCACAAGTCACCAAAGGGCCACGTTTGAAGACTCTGGCCTAGATTAACAGATATCATTTTTCACTTGAATAAAATATCGTTTTTCTCTTGAGTAATGTACACCTCCACTTCCCAGTTTATACCACAGTAGCTCAAAGTGTTATTCTCTACCGATCTCAATCCATACACACAATAGTCACTTCAGAGGAATATTAATCTCTATTAAAAAAATATCTCTGGGTATACGAGTATATGTGTGCGGACAAGTGCATTCAATTCCTTAGCGAATGGAACGAAGGCCCTGAAATTTAGGGGAGATATCTTAAAAAGTTCATTTCTTCATGACAAGATCAACTCCTATCCAAAAAAAAAAAAAAAAAGTTCATTTCTTCTGACATTCCGCCACGTAACCAACATCAATCATACTTAAGCCAACTCTGACATAACTAACTACAATCAATTACATCAGCATCTTTGGGAACTGGGTCCAAGAGACAAGTTCTTCCCTTAGGCTTATTCTCTCTGGCTAAATTCACATATCCTTTCTCTGGCCGACTCGAATATTGAAGCTAAGATAAAAAAAAAGGGGGGGGGGGATTACTTGGTGTATTACAGAGATAATCTGCCTGAATTCCCTCATGAGCAACAATGTGATAAGGCAAACACACCAGACAATAAATTCAACGTCTGACCTCATTTGAGCCTGACGTTTCCAACTAGGTGGGTTTCGCCCTGTTTTATGACCTTTCTTGACACCGCTATTAAAGGAATCACCCCAGTGGTTACGTTATTTACATGCTTGTTAAGTGGATCTGGCCTCCCCATTGACGTTGCTTGTGAGAAGGTCGCCAAAGGGGATCACGTGACCCCAGGACATTGCAACCGTCCTAAGTACATGCCAGTTGCCCAGCATTCTGAATTTGGATCACGTGACCCCGGGGGTGTTGCAACGGTCGTTAAGCGCGAAAAACAGTCATAGGTCACTTTTTTCCCCAGTGCCGTTGTAACTTCGAACGGTCACTAAATCAGCGGTTCTCAACCTGTGGGTCGCGACCCCATTTGGGGTCGAACGACCATTTCACGGGGGTCACCAAGCACCGCAGTCCGCCATTTTTTTTTGGTCAGCCATTTTTTTTGGGGTCGGCCATTTTTTCCCCCATCGCGATGCGGGCCGTCGCGCTGCACATGCGCAGTGCAGGCCCGCCATTTTTTTTTGCGCGATGCGGGCTGGGGTCGAGCCCCGGAAAAGGTTGAGAACCGCTGCACTAAATGAATCGCCGTAGTTCATTCAGGATAAATGACTTGGCTTCTAATGCCAAAGATTAGATTTAGTTTCCTTAATTCATTCACAAAATGATCATTCCTTATTCTGCTAATGATTTGGGATTCCTTGATCCAGTTTTTAATTCATTACTTTCTATTCTGGGGGGAAGGGGGAGGGGTTGTATGTACAGGTAGTCCTCGACTTACAACAGTTCCATTTAGTGACCGTTCCAAGTTCCAAGTGACTTACGACCTTTTTCTCACAGCTTACAACCTTTGCGGCGTCTCCAGGGTCATGTGATCAAATTCAGAGGCTCGGCAACTGGCATGTACTTATGACGGTGGCAATGTCCTGGGGTCACGTGACCCCTCCCTGGTCACGTGATCCGAATTCAGCCGCTTGGCCACCGACTCATACTTACGATGGTCGCGGTGTCCCTGGATGCCCTTCCGCGAGCTTCTGACAAGCAAAGTCAGTCCGGAGGCCCGATTCACTTAACAACCATTTTACTAACTTAAGAACGGCAGCGGTTAATTTAATGACGGTGGCGAGCAAGTCCTAAAAACGGGGCAAAATTCCACTTCACCATGGTCTTAACCACCGAAATTTCAGACTCACTGGTGGTCATTAAGTCGAGGACACACATACCCCCAGGTACGGAGTGGAGTCTGGGATTCGGGAATCCCACCCTCTTTGCTAAAGGGGATGGGTTGTGTAGTCCAGAGGCCCCCAACTTTTTGGGCACCAGGGACCGGTTTCGTTGAGAGAGGGTTTTTTCTCCCCGGACCGAAGAGCGCGTGGGTTTGTGTGCTGCCTGCATCCCGCGGATGGGGCTTCGCTTGTTTGTGCGGACCGGTTGCTGGCGTGCCACAGCCCAGTACCGGTCCACAGACCAGGGGTTGGGGACCCCTGGTG
Source organism: Bothrops alternatus (assembly GCA_034064705.1). Lineage (NCBI taxonomy): Eukaryota > Metazoa > Chordata > Lepidosauria > Squamata > Viperidae > Bothrops > Bothrops alternatus. The sequence goes on from JARGCV010000731.1 coordinate 30,772, forward strand.
CAGTAGGCAAACCATCCTTATCGAGACCCTTTTGCATCCAATGGGAACGGAGCAGGCCGAATTTCGGAGCGCCAGGCAGGAGAGGCGCCTTGACCCCGGAAGCCCCTCCTGGTATTGTAAGCGATGCTGATTATTCTCTCTCTCAAGGACGGTCTAGGCAAGCGAAGAGGCCATTATGTGAATCGCATTGAGCGTCTGCGGGGGGGGGGGAGAGGGGAAAAAAAAAACAACAACCACGGTCAAACGCTGCACTTGTAAAATGGTGAGATTCTTCCCGGCTGGGGTCTCTTCGGGTTGAAGCCGGGGGGTCTCCAAGGGCGACTAGCCGAGGGGCAAAAGCGCCTGGGAAGCTCTGAAGGCAGGCCAGGGTTGACCGGCTTTGTCTGCAGATACAAACCGTGGTTTTATTACGGTGGTCCAAGATTCCCCGGAGGAAGAAGAAGACGACTTGGCCGACGGGGCCAAAGGAGAAAGAATAAATCAGCAGAGAGCAGTAGAAGAATTGGACTGGGGGTCTCTGCCTTGGAGTCCTCCCCATAAGCCATCTACACACAGACACCTCTCCTCTTCCTCCCCCTCCTTTCCTCTTCCTCCTCCTCCTCCTCCTCCATTCTTCTGTTTATTGTCCTTCTGCTCCCCCTCCTTCTCTTCTCTTTCTTCTCCTCCTCCTCCTTTTCCTTCCCCTCCTTCTCCTCTCCTCCTCCTCATTCCCCTCTTCTTCTCATCCTTTTCTTCTCTTCCTCCCCCTTCCCGATCCCCTCCTTCCTCTCTTCTTCTTCCTCTTCCTTCTCCTCCTCCCCCTCTCATCTTCTCCTCCTTCCCTCCTCTTCCTCCTATTCTTCCTCCTCCTTCCCCTCTATCTCCTCTTTTCTTCCACCTTCCTCTCTTCATCCTTCCCCTTCCGATCCCCTTCCTCTCTTCTTCTTCCTCTTCCTCTTCCTTCTCCTCCTCCCCCTCTCATCTTCTCCTCCTTCTCTCCTCTTCCTCCTATTCTTCCTCCTCCTTCCCCTCTATCTCCTCTTTTCTTCCACCTTCCTCTCTTCCTCCTTCCCCTTCCAATCCCCTTCCTCTCTTTCTTCCTCTTCCTTCTCCTCCTCCTCCCCTCCTCTTTTCCTCCTTCCCTCCTCTTCCTCCTATTCTTCCTCCTCCTTCCCCTCTATCTCCTCTTTTCTTCCACCTTCCTCTCTTCCCCTTCCGATCCCCTTCCTCTCTTCTTCTTCCTCTTCCTTCTCCTCCTCCCCCTTTTCCTCCTTCCCTCCTCTTCCTCTTATTCTTCCTCATCCTTCCCCTATTTCCTCTTTTCTTTCACCTTCCTCTCTTCCTCCTCCCCTTTCCAATCCCCTCCTTCCTCTCTTCTTCCTCCTCTTCCTCTTCCTCTTCCTCTCCCTCCCCCTCATTTCTCCTCCTTCTCTTCCTTCTTCTGCCCCTCTCTTCTCTTTTCTTTCACCTTCCTCTCTTCCTTCCCCTCCTCCTCCTCCCCCCTTCCGATCTCCTCCTTCCTCTCTTCCTCCTCCCCCTCCTCTCCCTCCTCTTCCTCTTCCTCTCTTTTCTTCCCCCTTCCTCTCTTCTTCTCCTTGTTCTCTTCTCTTCCTCCTCCTCTTCTCCTCTCCTCCTCCTTCTCCTTCCCTTCCTCTCTTCTTCCCTTTTTCCTCCTCCTCCCAACCACTCTTGCAGCATAGCCTTTAAAGCCAAATTCCCCACCTTCAAAGGCACCTCTGTATCTGAATCAAGTCAAAGAAAAGCGGCATAATAAAATGAGTCCGATCTGTAGTAGTGCAATCCTTTATGATCCCTAGCAAAAGATCCTGAGGTAGAAATTCAGTATCCTGAAGTAGAAATTCAGTACGCTTTTCCAATATTAAAGCAATCAACATTAAACCTGAACAATATGTGATAGACTAGAAACAGCAGTTAGAACATATATAAGAGGAATGTTTACTAAACCAGACGCTCACAATGACTAATCCTTAGTGTTGTATTGCAGGTTATATGATGATTGCTTTCTAATATGATCTTATGTTTGAGGTTGATTGTTTCAATAAAAGAATTTTTTACCCTAAAAAAAAAAAAAGAGTCCGATCTGCCCCAGACGTCTCTTAGAAACAGCCGTGCAGTCAAACTGGTGCGACTGACTTGACAGACCCCCCCCCGCGAGAGATGAGGACGGGACCCCTGAACGTGGGACCCCCCCTGCAAACCTTCTCTTGCGTAATTCAAAGAAGTCACCCCATTTGGCTGGGCGAATCAAGATAGGCACGGAAATGATAAGACGTCAAGGCAGAGACTTGGATAAGAATGTTTACCAAATCAGACGTTTACAAAGACTAATACTTAGTGTTGTATTTCAGGTTCTATAATGATGGCTTCTTAATATGATCTTATGTTTAATGTCGATTGTTTTAATAAAAATAAAAATTAAAAAAAAAATCCTTCGACTAAGATCTAGCCTAGACTTTAGTTATGAGAACAGCAACAACAACAAAAAAAAATCTACCCTGGGAACGGCCAAACAATTCAAAATAAGATTGCCCAAGCAAATAGCCAACCTCGCAATTTCGGGAAATGAAGGCCGTATAACTTGAGACCGGGGCTCCAAATAGCACCCCTTTTTCTAAACACTGAATTTGCCAAACAGGATTTCAAAGCTTTCCTATTTTTATTTTATTTTGATTTGATTCCTGACAATCCCAGATTCTAAATTTGTCTTCTAGGCCGGCAGACGGCACGACTATTCTTAAATTTTAAGTGAGCTCCCTGCCATGTCGACACCAACCAGGTCTTGCCCAAGTGTCAGAGCCGATTTAAAGCCTTGCAACGACAATGGGGGGTGGGGAGGAGGAGGCAGCAACCTCACAGAAGGAAGTCAACAAGAAGAGTTTGGGCTACACAAATTACTCCAAGCCGCAAGTCCAATCCTAACCAATGTGAACTTGGATTAGAGTGAAACACTGACTTTCCAAAGAGATAAGTGAGACATCAGTCGGGGGGAGGGTAAAATAAGAAATCACCACAACTTTTGCAGCCAACACCAGTAATCTGAGCAGCAAATATGAGCCAGCTGTGGGCGGCAGCTGCCAAAAAGGCCAACACAGTGCTGGGCTGCATTAACAGAGGGAGAGAATCAACATCACGTGAAGTGTTAATACCACTTTACAAGGCCTTGGTAAGGCCACCCTTGGAATACGGCATCCAGTTTAGGTTACCGCGATATAAAAAAGATGTTGAGACTCTAGAAAGAGTGCAGAGAAGAGCCACAAAGAGGATCAGGGGACTGGAGGCTAAAACATACAAGGAACAGTTGCTGGAATTGGGTATGTCTAGTTTAATGAAGAGAAGGACGAGGGGAGACATGATAACAGTCTTCCAGTATCTCAGGGGCTGCCCCAAAGAAGAGGGAGTCAAGCTATTCTCCAAGGTGCCTGAAGGCAGGACAAGAAGCAATGGGTGGAAACTAATCAAGGAGAGAAGCAATCTAAAACTTCCTGACAGTGAGAACAATTAACCAGTGGAACTACATGCCTCCAGAAGCAGTGAATGCTCCAACACTGGAAGTTTTTAAGAAGAGACTGGACAGCCCTTTGTCTGAAATGGTATAGGGTTTCCTGCCTGAGCAGGGGGTTGGACTAGATGACCTCCAAGGTCCCTTTTGAGTCTGTTATTATTTTTTTCCTTCCTTCCTTCCTTCCTTCCTTCCTTCCTTCCTTCCTTCCTTCCTTCCTTCCTTCCTTCCTTCCTTCCTTCCCCAACACTGGAAGTTTTTAAGAAGAGACTGGACAGCCATTTGTCCGAAATGGTATAGGGTTTCCTGCCTGAGCAGGGGGTTGGACTGGATGACCTCCAAGGTCCCTTCCAACTCTATTATTATTATTATTATTATTATTATTATTATTATTATTATTATTATTATTATTATTATTATTATTATTAATCTTGCTAGGATGACAGCAGAAACACCCTGTTGCCAAGGTCCAGGTGGGTGAGAGTTGAAGGCAGGGCAATCATCAATGGGGAAACTCCAGAGTCCAGACCCACTCTTCCTCCAGGCCTAGCCGGGAGGAGAGAATCAGACCAACTGTGATCAACAGCCAACAAAGGGTCCAAATGAGATCAACAATACGCCAATCATGGAACTACCAACCTAGATAAACAATCAAGCAGTAAACAACAGCCTAATCAAAGAACTACCAAGAGCATCCCCATCAAAACTGACAGGACAAGCCACTAGTATGTAAACAGACAGCAAACCCCCCCTCCCTTCTAGCACTGATGGTGTTCCCTAGTTGGGTCACGAAACGTCTGCAAGAAAACCACCCAGCTCAGAGAGCATCAAGGACCTCAGAGTCCTTCTCCTCCCTCCCTCTTCCCCTTTATTCCTTCTATCTCCCTCTTCCTCTCCCTCTTTTCTTTCTCCATAAACCCCACTCCTTTCTGGCACTGATGATGTTACCTAGTTGGGTCACAAAACGTCTGCAAGAAAACCACTAAGCTCAGACAGCAACAAGGACCCCACAGTCCTCCTCCTCCTTCATTCCACAAACCCCCCTCCCTTCTAGCACTGATGATGGTGGATGTCACTTCCAGAACTCTGTTCTAGGCCTTGGAGGCCTGCCAGGTCTAGAATGGTCTGCCGGAAGTGCATGGATGCCACTTCCGGAAGTCCATTCCAGGCCTCAGAGGCCTGGAGGAGGCCTGCCAGGCCTAGAACGGCCCATGGGAAGTGCTTGGATGCCACTTCCAGAAGTCTGTTCTAGGCTTCGGAGGCCTGGAGGAGGCCTGCCGGAAGTGCATGGATACCACTTCTGGAAGTCCATTCTAGGCCTCGGAGGCCTGCCAGGCCTAGAACAGCCCGTCGGAAGCGCATGGATGCCACTTCCGGAAGTCCATTCTAGGCCTCGGAGGCCCAGGCCTGCATCCAATAAGACAGCCAGTTGTTCAGGTATTTCAATCCCACCACTGCATTGACCCTTATCTGACTCTGAGCAGGTGCTAACCCTTAGATGAGAAGATTCCTGCCACACAGTCTTTTAGCAATAAATCCGCTTAAGATCTTTTCACGGCTGACGAAAACAGAGATATAAGGTGGATCAATCTGAGTCCTTTTTTTTTTTTAATGGAATACGGTATTGTCAGATTCTCAGGCAGGAGAGGCTCCCTTCCAGAGCAGCAAGCGACAACGCAGTTCTGATAAGTTTGTGTGAGAGAAAGAGGGTGAAGGCGGCACCTCCCTAATAGTTCCCAGAACACATGCTTCATGTAGGCTGTAGGCCGCTTCAGTTTGGCAAGATTCTGTCTGTAGGTGTGGAATAATAATAATAATAATAGTAGTAGTAGTAATAGTAATAGTAATAGTAATAATAATAATAATAATAATAATAGTAATAATAATAATAATAATAATAATAATAATAATAATAATAATAATAATAATAATAATAATAATAATAGTAGTAGTAGTAGTAGTAGTAGTAAGGAATTGACTCCCAAATTGGAAGAATCACTATATGTCTCTTTCGGGGTTGTTGTTGTTTCGAGCCCAACATCTTGGCCTCTCTAAATTACCCATGTCTCAAAGAAGACGGCCTGTTTTGAACCAGTTGGCTTGCCCATCCTGGTCTGCTCCTTCAACACAGACCCTTGTTTAGTTCCAACTGACAAGAGCCTTGCAAACGTCAAGAAAGAGATGCTTTTTTAAATCTGTTTCCTTGGTAACGTGAGAAAGCAATCAACAGATGCTATCGGAATAATGTTATGTACTGTAGATCAAGATCCCTGGCAGACTGTTACCGTTCCACAGATTGGCATCTGTCCCACCCGCGCTCCAAAGTGTTCCCACACAGAAACTTGTATTGCCGTCGCCTAGTGTGGCCTCCAAAACATTCCAAAAGCAAGCAAGCAAGCAAGCAAGCAACACAAAATAGGGTTTATTTCAGAAGACAGCACTCCATAAGAACATAAGAACCTAAGAAGAGCCCTGCTGAATCAGGCCAAAGCCCATTGAGTCCAGCATTCTGTGTCACACAGTGGCCCCCCAATTGTACATGGGGATCTTGAGCAGGAAGAGAAGGCAAAACCCTCCCTTTCCCTTGACCCCCAACAAATGGTACTCAAGGGAATCCTGCCTGCCTCAACCAACATAGAGGCGGCACATGGACATCCGTTTTAATAACCACCGATACACTTGGCATCCATGAATCTGTCTGACCCTGCCTTGAAGCTGTCCAGGCTGACAGCTGTCACGACCCCTTCTGGAAGTGAATTCCATAAACCAACGACCCTCTGGGTGAAGAAATATTTCCCTTTATTTGTCCTCACTTTCTTAGCTATGAGCTTTAGGGAGTGCCCCCTTGTCCTGCTATTGTGTGATAGAGAAAAGAGTTTTTCTCTATCCACCTTTTCTATCCCATGCATGATTTTATACACTTCGATCAAGTCACCCCTTAAACGCCGTCTTTCAAGGCTGAAGAGACCAAGGCGTTGCAATCTGGTTTCATAAGGGAGGCGCTCCATTTCCTTGATCATTCTTGTTGCCCTTTTTTGCACCTTTTCCAGTTCCATTATATCCTTCTTGAGGTGCGGTGACCAGAACTGTACACAGTACTCCAAGTGTGGTCTCACCATCGATTTGTACAGAGTACACCATCGATTTGTACAGAATCAGAAGGACAAGATTCATTTAGGGTTAGAGTCTAGAGCAGGGATAGGCAACCTTGGCTCTCTTTTATGACTCGTGGACTTCAAATTGACACTGAAAAGGCACTGTAAAAAGGGGCTTACAGCCGTTTTGCGCACTTACCACTATTGCAGCGTTCTCTACTGCAGCATTCAGACGCTTGGCAACCGACTCACGTTTATGACGGTCGCAGCGTCCCCGGGGTCCTGTGTGATCCCCTTTTGTGACCTTCTGACAAGCAATGGGATAACCGAATTCACTTTGCAACTGTGTTATTAACAACTGCAGTGATTCGCTTAGCACAGCGGTTCTCAACCTATGGGTCGCGACCCCATTTGGGGTTGAACGACCGTTTCGCGGGGGTCGCCAGACACCGCGGTCCGCCATTTTGTTTTTTTCGCGCACGCACGTCGGGGTCGCAACGTGCATGGGCGGCGTAAGCCATAACCTTGTCCCCAGAGGTATTGTGTCACTAGACAAGAGGCAAATGAAGTGTGTTGTAGAAAACAAAACAAACCACTTGATTTTGCTTGAACCAATAGAAGGAGACAATTTTGGGGATTCCCCCCCCTTCAACTATTTCTGAGCTTTAATAAATACGATCAGGGATCTCGCAAGAGAGGCAGGGAGGATTCCAGCGGGATCCTAAACAAAGGCATGTTAATTGCCTCCCTTATTATTTGAATCATTGGTGTGCAATATTCAGTTCTTTCAATATTATTTATATTACGCCATTATCGGAATATAAACGCAAAGGCAAAGAAGAGGAAACGGGGCAAAGAGAAGGGAGGGCTAAGGGGACAAAAGGCGGAAAAAAGAATTAATGTCCACTTTTGTTTTTCAGCGCCATGGAAGAAAAAACAAACCAAATACCATTTTTTTACTTCTGTATACTTAGAACGTACCAGCCATTTCTATTACAACAAACCTTATTTAATCTGTAAACCCTTAAGTCAGAATTTCATTATTTTTTTTTCCCCCTTGGCTGGAGCACAAAGTCTAGCGACTGTTTCCAAGTGGACACAAAACTGGGATATATTATTTTCTTTAATCAAAGCAGTTAATTTGGCCCTCTCTGCTAACTCCATCCGTCCTTCCTTCCACTGCGGGACGTAGCTTTCCATTTAGGTCTGCGTAGGTAGTCCTCCACCTACGACCACAATTGAGCCCAAAATTTCCATCGCTAAGCAAGGCAATTGTGACAATTTATGACTTTTCTGGCCCCAGTGGTTAAGGAGAGATCTGCCGTTGTGAAGTTAGCGACACGATGGTTAAGTGCTTTCCCCCGTTGACTTTGCTTGTCAGAAGGTCACAGAAGGGGATTACGTGACCCCGGGACACTGCAACCGTCGTTAAGTACATGCCAGTTGCCAAGCCTTTCAATTTGGACCAGGTGACCCTGGGGATGCTGCAACGGTCGTGAAGTGTGAAAAACGGTCACCAGTCACCATTTTTCAGTGCCATTGTAACTTGGAACCGTCACTAAACAAACCGTTGTCGAGTCGAGGACTTCCTGCACTGCCAAATCTATAAGTAAGAGAACCGGAAGGTTCTTTGAGTCTGCTTGTGAGAAAGTCGCAAGAGGGGATCACGTGACCCTGGGACACTCCAATCGTTGTAAATATGAACCATTGGCCAAGCCTCCAAATTTTGATCACATGACCAAGGGGTCATAAGTGCGAGAAACGGTCACGGGTCACTTTTATCGGTGACCTTGTAACTTTGAACAGTCACTAAACGAAACTGTGGTAAGTCGAGGCCAACTTATAATGGATTCTTGAGGCAGTCGGCACGTATGTAACAGCAACGAAGCTCCACACTGATTTTCGAATTTTATTTTCATTCAGGGGCGCCGAGATCACTATCCATACAGGTAATCCTCAAGTTACAACCACGAGGGAGGCCAAAATTTATGTCGCTAAGTGAAACATTTGTTAAGCGAGTTTCGCCCCATTTTACACATTCTCTTGCCACCGTTGTTAAGTTCACCGTTGTATTTGTTCAGTTAGTCACAGGGTCGTTAAGTGAATCCAGATTCCCCCATTGACTTCGCTTGTCAGGTCGCAAAAGGGAATCACGTGACCCCGGAACAATGCGACCGTCATAAATACGAAACCAGCGGCCAAGCATCCGAATTTTGATCACGGGGATGATGCCACGGTCAGTAAGTGTGAAAAACAGAGTGGGTGAGTTTTCTTTATTCAAAGTTAAGCAAAGCCATGAATCAGACGAGACTTTTGTTTTTTTTTCGTTTTCTTTCAGCCAACAACGGATGGGTGAAAAACGGAAGAAAGCGTGAGCCGTATCGTGAGACCGCCGTGACGAAAGAGCCAGCTGGATTTAACTGAAATCATTTCCATTTTTTCCTTAGCCGGTAATAATAATAATAATAATAATAATAATAATAATAATAATAATACTAATAATAATAATAATAATAATAATAATAATAATAATAATAAAGTTGGAAGGGACCTTGGAGGTCATCTAGTCCAACCCCCTGCTCAGGCAGGAACCCATCTACCATTTCAGACAAATGGCTGTCCAGTCTCTTAAAAA
>JARGCV010000731.1:45000-55000 GCA_034064705.1 Bothrops alternatus
AGTTGAGTTGTACAAAAATGCAAGAGTTGTTCTCAAAAAAATAGCAGGCAGGAATATAGTTCTACCTGGAAAACAAATTCTGTATCTATCTACATCAGGGGTCTTCAAACCTGGCCCTTTTGTGACGTGTGGACTTCAGCTCCCAGAATTCCTCAGCCAGCGTGTGTGCCTGGCTGAGGAATTCTGGGAGTTGAAGTCCACAAGTCATAAAAAAGCCAAGTTTGAAGACCCCTGCTTGTTGGACTTCAACTCCCAGAATTCCTCAGCCAGGCGTGCTGGGAGCTGAAGTCCACAAGTCACAAAAGGGCCAGGTTTGAAGACCCCTGATCTACATAGATAGATATAGAGCAGGGGTTCTCAACCTTGGCCACTTTAAGACTTGTGGACTTCAACTCCCAGAATTCCTCAGCCAGCAAAGCTGGCTGAGGAATTCTGGGAGTTGAAGTCCACAAGTCTTAAAGTGGCCAAGGTTGAGAACCCCTGCTATAGAGGTTCCCAGGGGAAGCATGGTGAAAGGATGAAGTTTATTCAGTGGGGCAGTTCCCTGGGGGCGGGGGGGGGGGGCTTTTTGTCTGCCAATTTCATTTGCGATAGCCTCGTTTACAACTAAAAATTAGTTAATTAATTTTTTTTAAGGAAAGCCTAGGCTTTCCTGAGCTACAGCTCATCTGCATATGATGATAGGTCAAGGTTAGGACTCTTTAATGTAATTTGTCAGTTGGACAAGGTGCTGCTAGACTCTTGAATTATTTTTTTTATATTTTTATTTTGCTCCCGTTGATTAATGTGGCTCTGCTCCCATAATTAACTTCTCTTCAGCCCCTCTTTCAATTATTTTGTCATCACAGTTTTTCCTCTCCTCTCAAGATTTCTGCTGCTTCGGAACGGAAAATGTTTCTTAGCGAGACCTTTCTCCATTTCAAGGGGGAAAAGATGGTGCAACTGCAATTTTAATTTTAGGGGGCATTCAGCCCTTAAGCCGTTTTTTTCTCTCTCTCTAACTTTCTTTGATCCTTTTGGATTCGGTGACACCTTTCTTAATTGACAACGAATTTAATTCTCTTGACTTTCTCCTTCAATTTGGATTGTATTAGGCCCCCATTTTCTATCAGGTTGGGCTTTTTTTCTGAACATTTAAATGGGATGGCAACAGATCTCTTTGGTAACTGCCTACACCTGGATAGCATTATAACCATGTTTCCTTCCTTCCTTCCTTCTCTTTCCCTTTTCTTTTCCCTTCCTCCCTCCCTCCCATCCCTTCTTACCCTCCCTTTCATCTCCTTCCTACCTTCCTTCCTTCCTTCTCCTTCTTTTCTTTCCCTTCTCTTTTCCTTTCCTTCCTCCCTCCCTTCCTTCCCTTCTTCCTCTTACCCTCCCTCTCCTTCCTTCTTTTCTTCCTCTCTCTTGATTTTTTAAATCCCACCTTTATTAATTTTATAAATTAATAACTTTTCTGAAGTCTCTCAAGATGGCAAACGTACCTAATGCTCTTTCCTCCTTCTATTCCCCAAGAATAACACCAACAATCCTGTGAGGTGGGCTAGGCCAAGAAAGAGTGTTTTAATGCTCCTTACGTCTTCTCCATTTAAGACAACATCTCCCCTCTCGCCTGTCCTGAGACCAATTCTTGCTTCTTTTTCGTGACCAGCCCCTTAATTACAATCCAAGCTGGCAGAGTCCTTGGGCAGATAAGTCTGGGAATAAACTTACTAAGCCTATCAAGCAACTCATTAAACAAAACAAAAAAAAAGTCTGGGAATAAACTTACTAAGCCTATCAAGCAACTCATTAAACAAAACAAAAAAAAACCACCTTAAAATGACCAGGCAACTATCTACGCAGTATTTCTCCAGTGTTTAGTCTTTTCCTGACAGCTCTCACGTCTCAATTAATTTAGACTTTTGTTTTGCTTCAAAGGCAAGGGTTCCTGTCTGTAGAAGGGTATAATCCATCTCTCTTTTGCCTAATGCAGGGGTTCTCAACCTTGGCCACTTTAAGACTTGTGGACTTCAACTCCCAGAATTCCTCAGCCAGCAAAGCTGGCTGAGGAATTCTGGGAGTTGAACTCCACAAGTCTTAAAGTGGCCAAGGTTGAGAACCCCTGGCCTAATGTGTTACGTTTTGTCTGGGACAAGCAGTTTTTGACGGCCATACGAACATATATTCCTCGATTCTTCAAGCCACTCATTAGGAATTTGGTACGTTGCATTCCCAGAAACACCCATACCTTCAACAAGTCTGCAATTCATTGTGGCTTCTTTTATCTAACGTTTCAGCTGTCCAGTCTGCCCACATGGGCATATCTACAAAGGGAAATGACATTCCAACAGGAAAAGATTTGTAGGTCAGAGTGGAAATGTCGGCTCCTGGGGGCTCTCTGAGCTGGGATGTTTTCTTGCAGACGTTTCATGACCCATCTAGGCAACATCATCAGTACTAGAAAGGATGGGGTTGCAGGGAGGAGGAGGAGGAGGAGGAGGAGGAGGAGGAGGAGGAGGAGGAGGAGGAGACTGACTCTGGGAGTCCTTGGTGCTCTCTGAGCTGGGATGTTTTCTTGCAGACGTTTCATGACCCATCTAGGCAACATCATCAGTACTAGAAAGGATGGGGTTGCAGGGAGGAGGAGGAGGAGGAGGAGGAGGAGGAGGAGGAGGAGATAACGGAGACTGACTCTGGGGGTCCTTGGTGCTCTCTGAGCTTGGATGTTTTCTTGTAGACGTTTCATGACCCAGCTACGTAACATTACCAGGGCTAGAAGGGAATAAGGTTTAAGGAGAGGGGGAGGAGGAAGGGGAGAGAAAGAAAGAGAAAGAATAAGGAGGAGGAGGAGAAGGAGAAGGAAGAAGAGAAGGAGAAGAACTGTGGAATCCTTGGTGCTCTCTGAGCTCGGACGTTTTCTTGCAGACATTTCATGACCCAACTAGGTAACATCATCAGTGCTTAGAAACCCTCTAGCACAAGCCTTCCAGCACTGATGACATTGCCTAGTTGGGTTATAAAACATCCAGGATCAAGCTCAGAGAGCACCAAGGACCCCACAGTTGTCCTCTTCCTCCTCCTTTCCCCCTACCTCCTCCACTACTCCACACACACACACACACACACACACACCCTCCCTTCTAGCACTGATGATGTTCCCTAGTTGGGTCATGAAACGTCTCCAAAAAAAAGCCACCCAGCTCAGAGAGCCCGAAGGACACATATCTTCCTCCGAAAACCCCTTAGAACAAACTGCTTTTCCTCCTCAGAGAACGGCAGGATCTGTCCCCATAGCTGCCTCTGCCATCCTTCTTTGCCAGATGCGGGGCGCGATCTGAAATTGGAGCCGGGAAAGGTGTCTTGTCTCCTTGGCTTCGACCGACCGACCGTCGGATGAATCTTCTCGCCCTCTTATAATTTCCTTTCCACGTTTTTTTTTCTTTTTTTCACTGGGTTTAGGAGCTTAGCAGCCCCCCCTCTTCTCAAAGACTACCCAATCAAGGCGGGGTTATTAAAAAAAAACCAAGGTGCTTTTATGACTGAGAATTAATTAGAGCCGCGTTTTCATGCAAAACATCCCATTTTTTGATTAGCAACCGAGCAAGGTCACAATTAACACGCTGGGAGGCTGAAATTGCGGGTATTTTGATTTTTTTTTTTTTTCGGAGGAAATGAGATTATCAAACAGAGGGCACGTAACTTGACAGGGGGGGAAAAAAGGAGAGAAAGAGAAAAAGAATTTTTTTTTAAATTCTTGTGCTACAAAAATGGCAGTAGAATTAGTACAGAATCACACCCTAGTACAGGCCCTGCTCGACTTACAACGAACGGTTCATTGAGTGGCCGTTCCAAGTGACAACAGGAAAGGGGACTTTGGGCTTCTTTTTCACATTTACGACCGTCGCAGCCTCCCCGGGGTCGCGTAATCAGAATTCAGAGGCTTGGCAACTGGCATGGACTTATGACAGATGCAGAGTCCCGGGATCGCGGGATCCCCATTTGCGACCTTCCGACAAGCAAAGTCAGAAGGGGAAGCCGGATTTACTTGACAATCGTGTCAGTAACTTAACAACTGCCGTGATTCAGTTAACCACTTGGGCAAAACAGGACGTAAAACGAGGCAAAACTCACTTAACAACTGTCTCACTTAACGACAGAAATTTTGGGCTTAATTCTGCTTGTGATTCGAGGACTATGTTGTAATTTTGACCTGGCAGATCCCCGGGAATGTTTTGATGGACCTTCGGGGGAGTTTTAGTCCACACCTTTAGAAACACTAATTTAAAGAGTTGCAAAGAGGTAATTAATTGTACTCCGAATCCCTTTTGCCCTCTGAATCCAGGGTCCTTTCCCGTTCTTGCCCTTCAAAGCTACTACCACGTCTAGGCCAGGGCTAGGCAACCTTGGCTCTTTTGTGACTGGTGGACTTCAACTCCCAGAATTCTTGAGCCAGCCGTGCTGAGGGGAAAGGGAGAGGTTTCCAAGCTGAGCCAGGAATTCTGGGAGTTGAAGTCCACGAGTCATGAGGGGGCCATAGTTCCCTCATGCTGGCTCAGGAATTCTGGGAGTTGAAGTCCACGAGTCATGAGGGGGCCACAGTTCCCCCATGCTGGCTCAGGAATTCTGGGAGTTGAAGTCCACGAGTCATGAGGGGGCCATAGTTCCCCCATGCTGGCTCAGGAATTCTGGGAGTTGAAGTCCACGAGTCATGAGGGGGCCATAGTTCCCCCATGCTGGCCAAGGAATTCTGGGAGTCGAAGTCCACGAGTCATGAGGGGGCCATAGTTCCCCCATGCTGGCTCAGGAATTCTGGGAGTTGAAGTCCACGAGTCATGAGGGGGCCATAGTTCCCCCATGCTGGCTCAGGAATTCTGGGAGTTGAAGTCCACGAGTCATGAGGGGGCCATAGTTCCCCCATGCTGGCTCAGGAATTCTGGGAGTTGAAGTCCACGAGTCATGAGGGGGCCATAGTTCCCCCATGCTGGCTCAGGAATTCTGGGAGTTGAAGTCCACGAGTCATGAGGGGGCCATAGTTCCCTCATGCTGGTTCAGGAATTCTGGGAGTTGAAGTCCACCAGTCATGAGGGGGCCATAGTTCCCCCATGCTGGCTCAGGAATTCTGGGAGTTGAAGTCCACGAGTCATGAGGGGGCCATAGTTCCCTCATGCTGGTTCAGGAATTCTGGGAGTTGAAGTCCACCAGTCATGAGGGGGCCATAGTTCCCCCATGCTGGCTCAGGAATTGTGGGAGTTGAAGTCCACGAGTCATGAGGGGGCCATAGTTCCCCCATGCTGGCTCAGGAATTCTGGGAGTTGAAGTCCACGAGTCATGAGGGGGCCATAGTTCCCTCATGCTGGTTCAGGAATTCTGGGAGTTGAAGTCCACCAGTCATGAGGGGGCATAATTCCCCCATGCTGGCTCAGGAATTCTGGGAGTTGAAGTCCACGAGTCATGAGGGGGCCATAGTTCCCCCATGCTGGCTCAGGAATTCTGGGAGTTGAAGTCCACGAGTCATGAGGGGGCCATAGTTCCCCCATGCTGGCTCAGGAATTCTGGGAGTTGAAGTCCACGAGTCATGAGGGGGCCATAGTTCCCTCATGCTGGCTCGGGAATACTGGGAGTTGAAATCCATCAGTCATGAGGGGGGGCATAGTTCCCCCATGCTGTTTCAGGAATTCTGGGAGTTGAAGTCCACGAGTCATAAAAGAGCCAAGGTTGCCTACCCCTAGCCTAAGTCCTCCTGTTCTAAGCGGTGACCCTCCTAGTCCAGGGATAGGCAACCTTGGCTCTTTTATGACTGGTGGACTTCAACTCCCAGAATTCCTGAGCCAGCATGGCTCAGCTTGGAAACCTCTCCCTTTCCCCTCAGCGTGGCTGGCTCAGGAATTCTGGGAGTTGAAGTCCACCAGTCATACAAGAGCCCAGGTTCCCCACCCCTGTTCTAAGCTTCCTACCGGAAAGCAACGTAATCCAGGCCATGATTGTGAAAAAATACATAAAATAAAGCACCTTTAAGAGAGAATATTTGCAGCTCTGCTTTGAACTGCGAGGTCCCACTGTCTTCCCCAAGCAAGGGGCTAGCCTAATACACCTGTATATAAACATAGAGCCAAATCAGCTCCCTTCTAACACTGATGATGTTATCTAGTTGGGTAATGAAACGTCTGCCAAGAAAAAAGTCAAGCTCAGAGAGTAATAATGTCACCACAGCACCACCACCCCTCCTCCTCCTCCTCCTCCCCCCCTCCTCTCCACAAACCCCACTCCCTTCTAGCACTGATGATATGACCTAGTTGGGTCATGAAAGGTCTGCCAAGAACACAACTACGCTCAGAGGCCACCAAGGAATCGACAATAAATCTTTTATCCTCGACAACCTCGAGACAGAACCGCCAGCCTAACAGGAATCCGTGAAGGCCTGATATGGGAGAAGTAGAGAAATCAAAATAGAAAGAGTAATTGGGGGCGACAGATACAACAGACCTGGGCAAGAGATGGGCTCACGTTAAGCCTTGCGTGCTGACAAAGATGGAGCAGATCCTTACAGCCAACAGCTGCTCCTGCTTCTGAGATCAATAGGCAGACACTTTAAAATGTGCTTTGAGGGCGGCCTCGGCAAATAAATATGGACGATTTTATCTCTGTGTTTATGATGATGAACGGCAAGGCTATTGCTGGGCCCTCCCTGACACGTTTTTCCAGGGGAAGCAATAAAGGTTCTAATTGATACTATGGGGGGGGGGCTCCTCCTTTACGTTTTCAACCTATAAGCCCCATTTTGCAGCTTTTGACTGCTAGGCTCAGCAGTCAAATGTACAGGTATAGTACAGGGGTACCTTGCTCAATAGTAGTAACTGTGAGAGGGATCTCGGAGTCCTAGTAGACGATCCCTTAGATACCCGTGTGCTGCAGCTGCCAAAAAGGCCAACACAGTGCTGGGCTGCATGAACAGAGGGCTAGAATCAAGATCACGTGAAGTATTAATACCGCTTTACAAGGCCTTGGTAAGGCCACACTTGGAATACTGCATCCAGTTTTGGTCACCACGATGTAAAAAAGATGTTGAGACTCTAGAAAGAGTACAGAGAAGAGCAACAAAGATGCTCAGGGGACTGGAGGCTAAAACATATGAGGAACGGTTGCTGGAATTGGGTATGTGTAGTTTAGTGAAGAGAAGGATGAGGGGGGACATGATAGCAGCCTTCCAGTATCTCAGGGGTTGCCCCAAAGAAGAGGGAGTCAAGCTATTCTCCAAAGCGCCTGAAGGCAGGACAAGAAGCAACGGATGGAAACTAACCAAGGAGAGAAGCAACCTAGAACTAAGGAGAAACTTCCTGACAGTGAGAACAATTAACCAGTGGAACCACCTGCCTCCAGAAGCGGTGACTGCTCCAACACTGGGAGTTTTTAAGAAGAGACTGGACAGCCATTTGTCCAAAATGGTATAGGGTTTCCTGCCTGAGCAGGGGGTTGGACTAGATGACCTCCAAGGTACCTTCCAACTTTATTATTATTATTATCGTCCACAGGGATTTGAACCATTTAGGAACGGTTCCTAAGCGAGTTCATATTTCATTGCAGAATGTGGGGAAGAAGCCACAATAAATGGCTGTGTTCAGAGTCAAAAAAGCTAGAAAATCAAACAGTCCCGTTTCCCACTTCTGTGCACGCTTCCTGAACTGTTAAAGAGAACCAACCTCACTCACTCCTAGCCCTGACGATGTTACCTAGTTGGGTGGTGAAAGGTCTACCGGGAATACCACCAAGCTCAGAGGGCACCGAGGACCCCACAGCTCAGCCCCGACTTACAGATGTGTCTCTTCTGTCAAAAAGCATCCTTACTTTGCTTTCAGAAGTGGCACTCAGAAAGACCCGTTGCAGCTTCCGTGCTGAGTGCGCCGAACACGCTATTTGCTAGCAACGTTGACCTATTAACCAGCATTCCAAACTTGCCGTCTGGGTTTATTTTGGCTTGCTTGCAAACAAGCAGATTCAAACCCCCTTGTGGGTGTCTCCTATTTTGAAAGGCATTTCTTTATATAATCAATGTCCTACCTTGAAGCTCACCGCTCCGGCTGTACAGTTCTCTCCGTTGTTCCTGCAAGTACGTGCTCATACTGATGGCATGGGAAGAGGACTCAAACCTGCAACAAAACATAGCACGTCACGGCACATCCTTTTTTTTTAAAAAAAAAATATATTTTATTAATTTTATAATTTTAACAAAAAATACATAAAATCCCAGAATAATAACCTATTAAAAAAAAACCTAGATATACAACTCAACATAATACATCCTCTTCCATCTTTCAACATACAAAAGTTTAAATACCTACACTTATAGGTGTTGCCCGGAAAGCACCCCCTACACCACATCCACCCTCTTTCTTCCTCCCTATCTTCTGGTGGACTCTGCTGCCAGCTTTCCGTACCGTAGTAAATTCTGTCTCCATTACACGTGGGTATATTTTATCTTATTTTATTACTTTTATATTTAACTTAACAATTAACCAGTGGAACCACCTGCCTCCGGAAGCGGGGAATGCTCCAACACTGGAAGTTTTTAAGAAGAGAACGGACAGCCATTTCTCTGAAATGGTGTAGGGTTTCCTGCCTGAGCAGGGGGTTGGACTAGATGACCTCCAAGGTCCCTTCCAACTTTTTATTTTTCTTTATTATTTAATTTAAT
Source organism: Bothrops alternatus (assembly GCA_034064705.1). Lineage (NCBI taxonomy): Eukaryota > Metazoa > Chordata > Lepidosauria > Squamata > Viperidae > Bothrops > Bothrops alternatus. The sequence goes on from JARGCV010000731.1 coordinate 53,669, forward strand.
TTAATTCAATTCAATTCAATTCAATTTTACAACCCCATCTTATCACAGGGCAACTTTGGACAGGGTACCGCAACCATCATTAAGTACAAGCCAGTTGCCAACCCTCCAAATTTTGATCACGTGACCACAGGGATGGTGCAACCGTCATTACTGCGCAAAACAGTTAGAAGTCACTTTTTTTTCCAGAATAAGAGAGTTGGAAGGGACCTTGGAGGTCTTCTAGCCCCACCCCCTGCTCAGGCAACAAAACCTGTGATGTGCTTGACTGACGGCCGCAGTTGAACTCCAAATCCCTGCTATTAAGCAAAAAGGCGACCAGGTGACCACTGGGACACTGCAACTGTCCTAAGTACATGCCAGTTGCCCAGCGTCCAAATTTTGATCACATGATCGTGGGGGGGAATGCTGCAATGGTGGTAAAGTGTGAAAAATGGACATAAGTCCCTTTTGCCATGCCATTGTAACTTTGAGCAGACACTAAACAAATGGCTGTAAGTCAAGGACTACCTATAACAGTTTTCTTAGCAAAACAAATTCAAACACTTCCCATATTGCTTTAGCCCAGGGGTAGGCAACCTTGGCTCTTTTATGACGCGTGGACTTCAACTCCCAGAATTCCTGAGCCAGCCTGGCTCAGCTTGGAAACCTCTCCCTTTCCCCTCAGCATGGCTGGCTCAGGAATTCTGGGAGTTGAAGTCCACGACTCAGAAAAGAGCCAAGGTTGCCTACCCCTGGCCTAAGTCCTCCTGTTCCAAGCGGTGAGTCTCCTAGTCCAGGAGTAGGCAACCTTGGCTCTTTTATGACTGGTGGACTTCAACTCCCAGAATTCCTGAGCCAGCCAGGCTGAGGGGAAAGGGAGAGGTTTCCAAGCTGAGCCCTGCTGGCTCAGGAACTCTGGGAGTTGAAGTCCACCAGTCATGAAGGGGCCATAGTTCCCTCATGCTGGCTGAGGAATTCTGGGAGTTGAAGTCCACCACTCATAAAAAAGTCAAGGTTGCCTACCCCTGCCCTAGGAGGCTCACTGCTTAGAACAGGAGGACTTAGGACAGGGGTAGGTAATCTTGGCTCTTTTGTGACTCGTGGACTTCAACTCCCAGAATTCCTCAGCCAGCATGAGGGAACTATGGCCCCTTCATGACTCGTGGATTTCAACTCCCAGAATTCCTGAGCCAGCATGGGGGAACTATGGCCCCTTCGTGACTCGTGAACTTCAACTCCCAGAATTCCTGAGCCAGCATGGGGGAACTGTGGCCCCTTCATGACTCGTGGACTTCAACTCCCAGAATTCCTGAGCCAGACTGGCTAAGCATGGAAACCACTCCCTTTCCCCTC
>JARGCV010000731.1:60000-75000 GCA_034064705.1 Bothrops alternatus
TATGCAGAGAGGGGGAAGAGGAGGAGGAGGAGGAGGAGAAGGAGAAGAAGGAGGAGGAGAAGAAGAAGAAGAAGAAGAAGAAGAAGAAGAAGAAGAAGAAGAAGAAGAAGAAGAAGAAGAAGAAGAAGAAGAAGAAGAAGAAGAAGAAGAAGAAGAAGAAGAAGAAGAAGGCGGCAGAGAGAAAAAAAAGAGTTTGTGATTAAAGCACATTAAAGCGCTGACAACCCCTTAGCTGGTCTAAAAACAGGGAGGAATTACTGCTAATTGTATTTTGCACCCAGTGAGGAAGCCGCCTAATCTAATAGAAGGGCCCTGACAGTATACCAAGCGGAACAGAACAGAAAAGTGCGAATCCTATTTAAACAAATTAACAGGAAACAACCAGGCCAAAAGAATTAAGCTGCTAATCAGAGGAAACTGGGAATATTGCTCGCTGTTGTTTTGTTTTTGTTTTTTAAAAAAGCAATGCAATTAAACAGCAATAACCTGGTCTCTATCCGTAAATATCTCAGAACTTCGGCAGCAAAGAGGTCCCTATTTTACCCTTTGGCTGTGGATTCAGACACCTGCTTGTAGTTTGCTTTGCTGGGCAAATAGCTACTTTGTGTTCCAATCCTGAAAGGAGTCTCCCACCAAAGGGCTGTACAAACCACATCGGGAAATGCCGGGGGAGATTCATTAACAACAGTGTCCTCGGTGCTCTCTGAGCTGGGTGGTTTTCTTGCGGACGTTTCATGACCCAACTGGGTAACAACATCAGTGCTAGAAGGGAGAGGAGTTTGCGGAGAGGAGGAGGAGGAGAAGGAGGAGAACTGTGGGGTCCTTAGTGCTCTCTGAGCTGGGTGGTTTTCTTGCAGACGTTTCATGACCTAACTAGGTAACATCATCAGTGCTAGAAGGGAGGGGGGTTGCAGAGAGGAGGAGGAGGAGGACGACTGTGGGATCCCTGGTGCTCTCTGAGCTTGTTTTCTTGAAGACATTTCATCACCTAACTAGGAAACATCATCAGTGCTAGAAGGGAGGGGGGTTGCAGAGAGGAGGAGGAGGAGGAGGAGGAGGAGGAAGATGATTGTGGGGTCCTTGGTGCTCTCTGAGCGTGGCGGTTTCCTTGTGGACGTTTCATGACCCAACTGGGTAACAACATCAGTGCTAGAAGGGAGAGGAGTTTGCAGAGAGGAGGAGAAGGAGGAGGAGGATGACGACAATGATGATCGTGGGGTCCTTGGTGCTCTCTGAGCTTGGCGCTTTTCTTATGGACGTTTCATGACCCAACTAGGGAACATCGTCAGTGCTAGAAGGGAGGGGGGTTTGTGGAGAGGAGGAGGAGGAGGAGGAGGAGGAGGAGAACTGTGGGGTCCTTGGTGCTCTCTGAGCTGGGTGGTTTTCTTGCAGACGTTTCATGACCCAACTAGGTAACAACATCAGTGCTAGAAGAGAGGGGGTTTGCAGAGAGGAGGAGGAGGAGGAGGAGGACGACGACGACGACTGTGGGGTCCCTGGTGCTCTCTGAGCATGGTTGTTTTCTTGAAGACATTTCATCACCTAACTAGGTAACATCATCAGTGCTAGAAGGGAGGGGGGTTGCAGAGAGGAGGAGGAGGAGGAAGAGGAGGAGGAAGATGATTGTGGGGTCCTTGGTGCTCTCTGAGCGTGGCGGTTTCCTTGTGGACGTTTCATGACCCAACTAGGTAACATCATCAGTGCTACAAGGGAGGGAGGTTTGTGGAGAGGAGGAGGAGGAGGAGGAGGAAAAAGACGATTGTGGGGTCCTTGGTGCTCTCTGAGCTTGGCGCTTTCCTTACGGACGTTTCGTGACCCAACTAGGGAATATCATCCCCTTTTCAACACTTTCTGCCCTTTTTGTTTCGAGAAGTGTCTGCCCAAGGCTGGCTATACAGGTAGTCCTCAACTTAACGGTCCCCTGAGCTGAGCCCCAATTTTTTTCACAATAACGACCCTTACAGCATTCCCACGGTCAAGAGATCAACATTCAGACACGGGGCAACCGGTTTGTATTTATGACCGTCGTAGTATCCTGGGGGTCACGTAATCCCCTTTGGGGACCTTCTGACCAGCAAAGTCGAGCGGGAAGCCAGAGTCACTTAACAACTGTGTGACTCGTTTAACAACTGCGGCGGTTCCTCTAGCAACGGTGGCAAGAAAGGCCATCCAATGGGGACAAAAACTCACTTGGCCGTCTAGATCAGCGGTGGAACCTTTTGAGCTCAATTATGGCCGTTGAGGCGAGGACTTACCTGCGCGCCATTCACAGGACTTAATGCAGAAGGGAGAGAGTCGGGAACTACACAACCCCCCCCTTTTTTTTTTTCACTACTCACTGACCAGTTTAGACCGACTTGCCTGGGAATGAAGAAAGACTTGGAGAATTGGCTCCTTGCAATGTTTAATTATTCGTGGCAAAGTCATCCATCAAAATCCTTTTAGAGGTTAATCAAATGCGTAAAGAACAAGATTTACGAGGGGAGGTAAGAACTGCAGGGGCCTCCCCATCCATTTGGAACGAGGACTTGTGACTTTCTGCGCAACTGAGGCTGAACACGGCCATCGGGGCGTGAGACCCTAACGGTTTGGACAGGGACCCTAAAGAACAGAACAGAACAGAATAGAATAGAAATATAGAAGAGAAGAGAAGAGAATATGGAATTAAAGAATAGAATAGAATAAAATAGAATAGAATAGAATAGAATAGAATAGAAATATAGAACAGAAATATAGAATAGAATAGAATAGAAATATAGAACAGAATAGAAATATAGAATAGAATAGAATAGAAATATAAAATAGAATAGAATAGAAATATAGAACAGAACAGAATAGAATAGAATAGAACAGAATATGGAATTAAAGAATAGAATAGAATAGAACAGAATAGAATAGAATAGAACAGAATATGGAATTAAATAATAGAATAGAATAGAATAGAAATATAGAACAGAATAGAAATATAGAACAGAATAGAACAGAAATATAGAATAGAATAGAATAGAATAGAATAGAATAGAATAGAATAGAATTAGAATAGAATAGAATAGAATAGAATATGGAATTAAAGAATAGAACAGAGTAGAGTAGAGTAGAATAGAATAGAAATATAGAACAGAATAGAATAGAATAGAACAGAAATATAGAATAGAATAGAATAGAATAGAATAGAATAGAACAGAAAGAATAGAATAGAATAGAATAGAATAGAATAGAATAGAATAGAATAGAATAGAATAGAATAGAATAGAATAGAATATGGAACTAAAGAATAGAGTAGAGTAGAGTAGAGTAGAATAGAATAGAAATATAGAACAGAATAGAAATATAGAATGGAATAGAATAGAATAGAAATATAGAATGGAATAGAATAATAGAATAGAATTATAAAATAGTACAGAATAGTACAGAATAGAATAGAATGGAATGGAATGGAACAGAATAGAACAGAAATATAGAATCGAACAGAATAGAATAGAATAGTACAGAATAGAATAGAGTAGAGTAGAGTAGAGTAGAGTAGAATAGAAATATAGAACAGAATAGAAATATAGAATCGAATAGAAATATAGAATGGAATAGAATAATAGAATAGAATTATAGAATAGTACAGAATAGTACAGAATAGAATAGAATGGAATGGAACAGAATAGAATAGAACAGAAATATAGAATAGAACAGAATAGAATAGAACAGAATAGAATAGAATAGAACAGAATAGAATGGAATGGAATAGAATAGAACAGAACATCTTTATTGTCATTGTGTAACTCACAACCAAATTAAGTGCTGTTAAGGTCGTAAAAGGGAGCAAAATTCCCTCTCTGGAGCAACAGAAAATTGGGGGCTCCATGGAGGCGCGTAAGTCGAGGACCACCTGCATTCCAGTTTCTGGGCGAGGGGGGAGGGAGGGAAGTCACATGATGGACATCTAAGTCAAGCAATCCCTGGCAGAAGATTCCCTTTTCCATTCCATCAATCAAGAGCTTTCTTTTTAAAGTCCAGTTAGCCCTTCAGAGGGGAGAGCACAACTAACCACACACAACCCATCTAGCAAGCTCACACAAATGCACGGCGGAGGCAACCGCTTCTCATCTGAGCTCAGAGGAGGATCAAGATCTGCCCAGCTTCTTTCTTTCTCTATCAAGAGGCCTGTCACCTTGACGTGATCGATTTAGCTTGACACGAGCCTTCATGGAGCAGCTTCTTGATTTGCCATGATCTCCGCCACGCGTCCTTCACTTCCAATCGACTTGAGAGTCACAGCATCAGAAAGGGACGTTTTAGACCCAAGGGCTGGGGGTGGAGGTTGGGGGGGTTCCGATCTTCTTCTGTTCAATACATACAGGATCCCCAAGTAAAACAGGTAACTGCAGAAAGTTCCCCAATTGTGACAGATCAGGGGCTACCAGCTTCTCCAGCGAGAGAATAAAGCAACCAGGAAAAGGGCAACTTCTCTGCGTTTTAATGTATTTATTTAATCCATTGTGCTACCTCAGTTGTCAAAGGTGACTCTAGGAAGGGGAGGAAGGAGAGAAGGAAGGAAAGAAGGGAGGGAGGAGAGGAGAAGGGGAGGAAGAGAGAAGGGGAAGGGAGGGAGGGAGGGAAGAGGAGGAGAATGAAGGTGAGGAGAAGGAAAGAAGGAAGGAAGGAAGGAAGGAAGGAAGGAAGGAAGGGAGAGGGAGGGAGGGAGGGAGAGAGGGAGGGGAGGAGGAGAAGGAAGAGAGGAAGGAAGGGAGAGAGGGAGGGAGGGAGGGAGGAAGAGAGGAAGGGAGGGAGGGAGAGGGAGGGAGGGAGGAAGGAACAAAGGGAGAGAGGGAGGGAGAGAGGAGAGGAGAAGGAAGGGGAGAAGAGAGGGAGGGAGGAAGGGAGAAAGAGGAGAGGAGAAGAGAGGAAGGAAGGGAAAGAGGGAGGGAGGGAGGGAGGAAGGAAGGAAGGAAGGAAGGAAGGAAGGAAGGAAGGAAGGAAGGAAGGAAGGAAGGAAGGAAGGAAGGAAGGAAGGAAGGAAGGAGATTGTGCAGGTGAGTGTCGGTATGTATTAAAGATCTTGAGACTCTAGAAAGAGTGCAGAGAAGAGCAACAAAGATGATTAGGGGTCTGGAGACCAAAACATACAAACAGTTACAGAAACTGGGTATGTAAGTGTAATAAAGAGAGGACGAGGGGTGACATGACTGCAGTCTTCCAATATCTAACAGGTTGTCACACAGAGTGAGAACAATTAACCAGTGAGAACAATTTACCCAGTGGAACCACCTGCCTCCAGAAGTGGTGAATGCTTCAACACTGGAGGTCTTTAAGAAGAGACTGGACAGGCATTTGTCTGAGACGGTATAGGGCCGTGGTGGCGAACCTAGGGCCCGGGTGCCAGAGGCGGCACTCAGCACCCTCTCTGTGGGCACGCGCGCCATCGCCCCAATCCTAGGCCTTCATCTGGGTTTTATAAAACCTTTTCGCTTTAGGCCTCCGCCGCCGTGTGCAAAAAAAAAAAAAAAGATTCAATCAATCAATCAATTTCAATTTCTCGTGGGGAAAAAACCATCTCACAAAGTTGGAATTGATTGATTGAAAGTTTTACTCCCACCCAACGGGCCACGCCCACCCGGCACCCGCCGATGCAGAAGTGGGTTTTGGGTGGCAGTTTGGGCACTCGGTCTCTAAAAGGTTCGCCATTCAGTGGGATAGGGTTTTCTGCCCGAGCAGGGGGTTGGACTAGATCAGCGGTTCTCAACCTTTTTCAGGCCGAGACCTCACCTGTGCCGCCCATGTGCGGCGCGACCCCGATCTGCACCGCGCATGCACCACGCGACGGCCCGAACTGCGCATGCCCGGCACGACGGCCCGAACCGCGCATGCGTGGTGCGACGGGCGGAATCGCGCATGCGCGGCGCGCGACGGCTCGAACCCCGCATGCGCGGCACGACGGGCGGAATCGCGCATGTGCGACACGCGACGGCCCGAACCGTGCATGCGCGGCGCAACAGGCCGAATCACGCATGCGTGACGCGCGCGCGATGGCCATGGGGAAATGGGGGAAAAAATGGCAGACTGCAGTGTTTGGCGACCCCCGTGAAACGGTCGTTCGACCCCAAATGGGGTCGCGACCCACAGGTTGAGAAACGCTGGACTAGATGACCTCCAAGGGCCCTTTCCCCCTCTGTTCTTCTGTTTTTGTATTATTTTTATTATGTGCTGTTCCTCTGCTCTTTCAAGACGCCACAAGTGGAAGAAAATCAGCACTGAAGCAAAAATTAAAACAGGCATGTGTGTTTTAGGGGTTGTATGTTTTTATCCCAACGTTACAAAAAGGGGAACTGTATACACTGCTCGGAGCGGATTCCGACCACAGCAGCAGTAGAAGCCCTGCAAGAATATAAATAATAAAATAAAGTAAAGTAAAAAACGAAACCTCGGAGCATGGAATACCCCAGTTTTTACATAATTTATACAGCTGCACATGAAACAGAACAAAGGGAACCGCAGCAGGACATGTTCACATCCACTGCAGTTTCAAAGCCTTGGAAAAGAACATTAAAATTGCCCTCCAGCAATTCGTCCCTGGTGTGACAAGGCAACAACCGTTGTGTTCATACTCATCCACATTTGTAGCAGCCAGGACTTATTAAACAAGCCAGAAACAAGCCTTGGCAAAGTCATCCTGGCCTCCTTTCCCCTCCCGTTTCAGATCCTCCTCCCTTGCAACCAGAGCTTCTAGGTGGGTGAGAGGTTTAGACAGGGATTGTAGGTCTGACTTAAGCCAGGAAGAATCAAACCAACAAATCATCCATGCGGACCGGCATACGCCACGCTGGAGCCATAGTTAAACCTTTTCATGACCCAACTGGGTAGCATCTTAGAAGGTAGAGTGTGAGAAGGGAGAGGAGTTTGGGGGGGAGGAGGAGGAGGAGGAGGAGGAGGAGGAGGAGGAGGAGGAGGAGGAGGAGGAGGAGAACTGTGGAGTCCTTGGTGCTCTCTGAGCTGGGTGGTTTTTCTTGTAGACTTTTCATGACCCAACTGGGTAGCATCTTAGAAGGTAGAGTGTGAGAAGGGAGAGGAGTTTGTGAGGAAGAGGAGGAGGAGGAGGAGGAGGAGGAGGAGGAGGAGGAGAACTGTGGAGTCCTTGGTGCTCTCTGAGCTGGGTGGTTTTTCTTGTAGACTTTTCATGACCCAACTGGGTAGCATCTTAGAAGGTAGAGTGTGAGAAGGGAGAGGAGTTTGTGAGGAAGAGGAGGAGGAGGAGGAGGAGGAGGAGGAGGAGGAGGAGGAGGAGAACTGTGGAGTCCTTGGTGCTCTCTGAGCTGGGTGGTTTTTCTTGTAGACTTTTCATGACCCAACTGGGTAGCATCTTAGAAGGTAGAGTGTGTAAGAAGGGAGAGGAGTTTGTGGGGAAGAGGAGGAGGAGGAGGGGGAGGTGGGGGAGGAGGAGAAGGAGGAGGACGATGACGACTGCGGGGTCCCTGGTGCACTCTGAGCTTGGTGGTTTCCTTGCAGACGTTTCATGACCCAACTAGGTAACATCATCAGTACTAGAAGGGAGGAAGTTTGTGGAGAGGAAGAGGAGGAGGGGGGAGGAGGAGTAGAAGGAGGACGACGACGACAACTGTGGGGTCCCTGCTGCTCTCTGAGCATGGTTGTTTTCTTGAAGACGTTTCCTGATCCAACTAGGTAACATCATCAGCACTAGAAGGCAGTTGCGTTTGTGGAGAGGAGGAAGAGGAGGAGGAGTAGGAGGACGATGACGATGACAACTGTGGGTCCTTGGTGCTCTCTGAGCTTGGTGGTTTTTCTTGCAGACATTTCAAGACCCAACTAGCTAACATCATCAGTGCTTGAAGGGAGTGGGGTTTGCTCTCTGCTTATATCCAAATGACTTGCACTATCAAGCACGGTGGGACGTCTTCTTGGTGGTTCCTGGAGTAGGCTGTTGTTTACTGCCCTGCTCCAAAACAAACCTGGTTCCTTTATTCAGAAGTCCGGCCTATCCATCCTGTCCAGACAAAGCTACCCCTAGCCTAGAGCGAAGGAGAGAACCAAACTAGAAACTCAGGAGAAATTTATTCAGTAGAATAACTTGGGCACTCCGACCCTGGAGGTCTTCAAGAAGAGATTGGACAACCATTTGTCCACATTGGGGTTGTAGGGTTTCCTGCCTGAGCAGGGGGTTGGACTAGATGACCTCCAAGGCCCCCTTCACACTCCATTCTTCTGTCCTCTCTTCTCCAGTGCGACAGGCCTTCCAAAATCTTCTCCAAATATTTTCTTATTGGAGCAATGAGCTTTGGGTTATCCCGGATGCCCGTCCCCTATCCACAGACAGACAGTCTGAAATCTTAAATTCCCATTTTCGAAGAAGAAGAAGAATTCAATTGAATAGTTTTTTTTCCTATTTATTTTTTTTATTTTTTTGTCTAATCCTCAAGTGCTATCATCAGTAATGCACTGTTCAGAGCTTATTATCCTAGAGTTTCAGCAGATAAACAGAACTGTAACAAAAGAGGTGCTTGGCTAATGGCAGGAATATCCAGTCCCGCTGCATGGAAATTCATTGTCGACCCTAATTGCTTGATTAGCATAGACCGACAAACGTGGGTTGTTGTTTTTTGGGGTTTGTTTTTTTTTGCTGCTTTGCAAAAGTGGGGAGGCAGGAATAAGACTTGCAGTCGCAAAAACCTGACATCTCTGTAAACTTCTGCGGTGTTTGGGATTGGCGAGAGAAACGGGAGTACAGGCGGTTCTTGACTTACAACAATGTTGAGACTCCGGAAAGAGTGCAGAGAAGAGCAATAAAAATGATCAGGGGACTGGAGGCTAAAACACATGAAGAACGGTTGCTGGAATTGGGTAGGTCTGGTTTAACGAAGAGAAGGACGAGGGGGGACAGGATAGCAGTCTTCCAGTATCTCAGGGGCTGCCCCAAAGAAGAGGCAGTCAAGCTGTTCTCCAAAGCGCCTGAAGGCAGGACAAGAAGCAACGGGTGGAAACTCATCAAGGAGAGAAGCAACCTGGAACTAAGGAGAAACTTCCTGACAGTGAGAACAAATAACCAGTGGAACCACCTGCCTCCAGAAGCGGTGAATGCTCCAACACTGGAAGTTTTTAAGAAGAGACTGGACAGCCATTTGTCCGAAATGGTATAGTGCTGGGGTAGGCAACCTTGGCTCTTTTACGACTCGTGGACTTCAACTCCCAGAATTCCTGAGCCAGCCATGCTGAGGGAAAAGGGAGAGGTTTCCATGCTTAGCCAAGCTGGCTCAGGAATTCTGGGAGTTGAAGTCCACCAGTCATAAAAGAGCCAAGGTTGCCTACTCCTGGTCTAGGAGGCTCACCGCTTAGGACAGGAGGACTTAGGCCAGGGGTAGGCAACCTTGTCTCTTTTATGACTGGTGGACTTCAACTCCCAGAATTCCTGAGCTAGCCTGGCTCAGCTTGGAAACCTCTCCCTTTCCCCTCAGGGTGACTGGCTCAGGAACTCTGGGAGTTGAAGTCCACGAGTCATAAAAGAGCCAAGGTTGCCTACCCCTGATCTATACAGATAGTCCTCAACTTACGACAACTCAGCCCTAAATTTCTCTTGCTAAGTGAGACAGTTTTCAGTAATCTTTGCCCCATTTTACGACCTTTCTTCTCACAGTTGCTAAGTGAGTCACTGCAGTTGTTCAGCGAGGAACATGATTGTTAAGTGAATCTGGCTTCCCCCTCCACTGACTCGGCTTGTGGGAAGGCCGCTTGTCGGGACACTGCAAACCGTCATAAATACGAGTCCGTTGTTGTGTCTGAATTTCGATCGCGTAAACCCTGGGGATGCTGCAATGGTCGTGTCAGTTCTTTTCAGTGCTGTTGTAATGCTGAATGGTCACTAAATGAACAGTTGTAAGCAATGGTGGGATTCAGCCAGTTCGCACCACTTCGGCAGAACCAGTAGCTAATTTTTTGTGGCCCAGGCCCAGAATAGACTTGAGGAAGTGGTATCCACACACAGAACTGGTTGTTCACATATTTGAATCCCACCACTGGTAATAATAATAATAATAATGATGATGATGATGATGATGATGATGGGTGATGATGATGATGGGTGATGATGATGATGGATGATGATGATGTACCCATTGTCATCAGGGCACTGGGAACTATGTGCAAAAACTTTGCAAAATACAGCAAGAAACTGCAGCTTCCTGCAATAACTCCAGCAATGTTACAAAAAACTGCCGCTACTCGGAACATCTTACATTTTAAGGAGATACCTGGTTGACACCTAGGATGCTGGTAGCAACCCGTGTCAACCATTAGTGCCAGCTAATTTGAATGTTCAGTTGACTGAGATTCATGTCTAATGAATAAAAGATAATAATAATAATAATAATAATAATAATAATAATAGTAGTAGTAGTAGTAGTAGTAGTAGTAGTAGTAGTAGTAGTAGTAGTAGTAAAGTTGGAAGGAACCTTGGAGGTCATCAAGTCCAACCCCTGCTCAGGCAGGAAACCCTAGACCAGGGGTAGGCAACCCTGGCTCTTTTAAGACTTGTAGACTTCAACTCCCAGAATTCCTGAGCCAGCCTGGCTCAGCTTGGAAACCTCTCCCTTTCCCCTCAACATGGCTGGCTCAGGAATTCTGGGAGTTGAAGTCCACCAGTCATAAAAGAGCCAAGGTTGCCTAACCCTGCCCCAGCCAGCCAGAATTCTGGGAGTTGAAGTCCACGAATCATAAAAGAGCCCAGGTTGCCTACCCCTGTCCTAAGTCCTCCTGTTCCTAGACCAGGGGTAGGCAACCTGGGCTCTTTTTACGACTCGTGGACTTCAACTCCCAGAATTCCTGAGCCAGCCTGGCTCAGCATGGAAACCTCTCCCCTTCTCCTCAGCATGGCTGGCTCGGGAATTCTGGGAGTTGAAGTCCACCAGTCATAAAAGAGCCAAGGTTCCCCACCCCTGCTCTAGAGCAGGGGTTCTCAACCTTGGCAACTTTAAGACTTGTGGACGTCAACTCCCAGAATTCCTCAGCCAGCTTTGCTGGGAGTTGAAGTCCACAAGTCTTAAAGTTGCCAAGGTTGAGAACCCCTGCTCTAGATAGTCCTCAACTTACAAACATTTGTTTAGTGACCGTTCAAAGTTGCAGCAATGCTGAAAACTTTGAACAATCACTTAAAAAAACGCTTGCAAGTCAACCACCACCTGTACACTAAAGTCCGCAGCCGGTCCCGACGGACCCCCCGCCTGACGGCATTGAAGCCTTGTTGCTATTTGTCATTTAGTGCTTGAACCGTTAGCTGCTAACCCATCTCTAAAGCAAGACAGGACGAGCGGCCCTTTAAAGGTTGGTGAAGGGTAATATCGTTGATATTTACTTTAGATTTTTTTTTCCCAACCGCTGTCCACGTCAATCTGTTTGCCGAACAAAATAAAAGGTCAGCCATTGGATAAAACTTGAGATAAAGGGGAAACGGCCGTATCTGGATGGCCGAGACATCTTACAGGGGAGGTAGGTGGCCTTAAAAAAAAAAAAAGGGAAAAATAATAAAATAAAGTAAAATAGAGACATAAAACAAAAACAAAATAAAAACATAAAATAAAGTAAAATAAAACAAAACAAAATTCAATTAAAATAAAAGAAAAGAAATTCTCCCCCACCTCAGATCACTTCCTCCACCTCTCTTCAAGAATCCTGGCTGAGGAATTCTGGGAGTTGAGCAGAGAGCAAAGCCTGCCCCCTTCTAGCACTGATCATGTTATCTAGTTGGGTAATGAAATGTCTGGAAGGAAGGCACCAGGCTCAGAGAGCACCAAGGGCCCCACAAATAAGGCTGCTGGCACCGTTAAACACCGACTCTGAAAAAGTAGGTAAACCGTGATGTCTCTTTGCTTCCTCCTTCATGGGAATCCAGGCTACACCCTACTGCATTATGTCTTTAGAATAGAATAGAGCTGGAAGGGACCTTGGAGGTCTTCTAGTCCAGCCCCCCACTCAAGCAGACCAGTGATGGCGAACCTTTGAGAGACCGAGTGCCCAAACTGCAACCCAAAACCCACTTGTTTATCGCCGGGTGCCAGGTGGGCGTGGCTGTGGTGGTCATGGCAGACTGGGTGGGTGTGGCCAAGGTGGGGAGGGACGCCTGTGGGGGGCCAGGCAGGGTTGGGGGAGATCCAGGGGGTCTCCGGCAGGTGGGACGGTGGGCAGGAGGCTCGTCCTGCGGGGTGAGGCGAGGCAAGGCGAGGCAGGGCGGGGATGCCATTGTCGCAGGGCAAGGCGAGGCAGGGGCCGGGGCGGCTGCTGCCCGACACCATCGGCCCCCGCACACAGAGGCCAGCCAGCGCATGGGGACCGACAATGTCCGTCAGCAGCCACAGCCTGCCGGCCCCTCGACCGGCGCACTCTGGGTCTCCGCAGCCCGCCGCCAGCAGTTCAGAGAAGCCGCCTCTGAGCTGGACGGATAGCCGACAGCTGAGGAGGCGATGCAGTGGGTCGTGCCCGGGAAAAGGAGAGCATGCGAGGCCAGGAGGGATGGGATGGAGGGGAGGGGAAACCAGCCATGCTGGGATGCATCCGGCCACGTGGGACCTCGGCCAGTTTCAAGTTTTAAGTTTAATCAAATTTATATGCCGCCCTTCTCCTAAGACCCAGGGCGGCTCACAACAACAATACAATAATACAATAAAAATTCTAAAATTAATTTCATTCACACCACATACAAGCACAATCAGCTAACAGTCACTGATGGAGGGACACTCCTAGGGCCCAGGGGCAGAGCACAGCTCACACGCCCCAAGCCTGTCTGCATAAATGTGTTTTCAACAGTTTCCGGAAAGCTAGGAGGGAGGGAGCAGTATGAACCTCTGAGGGAAGCTGGTTCCAGAGGGCTGGGGCAGCAACGGAGAAGGCCCTTGCCCTAGGCCCCGCCAGATGACATTGTTTAACAGACGGGACCCGTAGGAGGCCAGCCCTATGTGCCCTGACCGATCGCTGGGATTCATGGGGCAGAAGACGGCCCCGCAAGTATCCTGGCCCATTGCCATAAAGGGCTTTATAGGTCATAACCAACACTTTGAATTGTGTTCGGAGACCGATTGGTAGCCAGTGCAGCTCACGGAGGGCTGGAGTGGTATGAGCATGTCTTGGGAGACCCAAGACGGCTCGCGTGGCTGCATTCTGGACTACCTGCAGTCTCCGGACATTCTTCAAAGGTTGCCCCATGTAGAGAGCATTACAGTAGTCGAATCTCGAGGTGACAAGGGCATGGGTGACTGTGAGGAGTGACTCCCGGTCCAAATAGGGCCGCAACTGGCGCAGTTAGCAGGCAGTTGGTTGAAGAGGGACAGTTGCCATCTCTGGGGCATGGCGCGCAGGCAGTTGGTTGAAGAGGGACAGTTGCCATCTCTGGGGCATGGCGCGCGTGCCCACAGAGAGGGCTCGGAGTGCCGCCTCTAGCATGCATGCCATAGATTCGCCACCACTGACCTATACCGTCTCAGGCAAGTGACTGTCCAGTCTCTTCTTAAAAACCTCCAGTGATGGAGTGCCCACGATTTCTGAGGGCACCCCCTCTCTTTCCACTGGCTAATTGTCCTCGCTGTTAGGAACTTTCTCAGATCTGTCCCACTCCTCCCCAGGCCCCCACAGTCACCCTTGACGCGAACGATGTAGAGCTGGCCACGCCCACCCAGTAGGCTGCACCCCACCCTGGCCACACCCATCCGGCCCCCCGAGGGCAACCGCAATGCTGATGCGGCCCTCCGTGAAATTGAGTTTGACACCCCTGCCTTCGGCAGACGTGATGCTGAGCTGAAGTTCCCAAATCGGCTGTAGTACGTCGGGAAACTGCCAGCTGGGCTGGGAGGAGGGAGTCAAGAGAGGGTCTAGCTTGGAATCTTTGTGCATAATAAGCATGACCTCCCCCCAGCTCCATGAAGCCTTATCTCGTCATTCCCAGGGGGAAGGCAAACAGGAGATTCCGGGGAGATTCTTGTCACATGGGTGGTAGACAATAAAGTTGCTGACTTCAGCCATTTAGCCATAGTTCTGGTTGTTTGGGTCTGACAAAACATGCAAAAGCAAAAAAAAAAAAAAAAAAAAAGCAGCACAGAGGACAGCAGCATCTGGTTTAAATATCAAGAATGTTAATCCCGGATAATAAGAAGCGTATTTCATGTTCTTCCGCTTTCCAACTAATTACTTAAAGACATCTCACAAGATGGTTAACATTACTGGCCCTTAAATGCCGCCGCTTAATAACAAGATTCCAAAAAGAGGGGGGGAGGGAAAAAAACACCACCACCCCAAAACACAGAACCTTCCTTGCATTTCCTCCAAACGCTCCTGAACTTTGAAAAAAGAAAAAAGTTGTTAATCGGACACAAACTCCTGTGCAAAACGGAATGACGATTAAAGGCTAAGTACGGATTTCGGAAATTTCAGAATCACCCTTAAAAACTGGGATGGGAGGGAGAGAGAAAGGAAGAGAACCGATCAAGGTTTGATGGGAATTAAACATCTTAATTAAAATACTCAGAAGTGCCGCGCTCCTTTTGGCACAAAAGTTCTATTTCCAAATGTCAAGTTTAATCAGGCACTTGAGAGGGGGGGAAAAAACGCATAATGTTTCTCCCGCAAGGAAGAGAGGAAGGAAGGAAGGGCGACGGGATTCTCCGCCTCTCCGGCTTCTCCCCCTTCGTGCCCCTGGGTCAAGAGCTGTGCAAAGTCCTGGAGAAGGTTCAGACTGATGGGTGCCCCAACTCACGCTCACCCAGATCTCAAGTCCACTTCTGTGCAGAGTTGAAGGGGGCAGCTCCCGGACGTGACTCTACGGTCGCTCTGCAATCGCCTAGTAACGCGAGACATTCAGACGTGAGCACCGTCGTAACTGTACCCCCAAAAGCAAGTGGACTTTCTTGGGGTTTTTTTCCCCCTGGAAGTCATTTCACTTCTCCTCCGAGAAGCTGCTTCCTCCAAAGGCGCTTTTGCAAAATGGACTTTTGTGTTTTCCTGGATGAGGTTTTCGCTTCT
>JARGCV010000731.1:80000-138456 GCA_034064705.1 Bothrops alternatus
CACCATGGCTTCAATGACTTCTTCTAGGCCTACGTTTCCATTTATTACACCTAAGCTAGCTGCACAGGTGTCAGCTGCGTTTCGAGAAGCGTGGCAGGAAAGATGAGCTGGCTAGGAGGGGGGGGGGGGAAATGTATATCCTTCATTGGATTTTTTTTTTCCAAGAGAAGTAAAAAATCCCTGTGCCAGATGGGGGAGCTTGGAGCCAAGATAAGATACACAAAGTTGTGGTTAGGAAAAGAGGAGAGAGAGAGAGAGAAAGAGAAAGGGAGGGAAAGAGAGAGTCAGAGAAAGAGAGAAAGAGAAAGGGGAGGGAGTCAGAGAGAGAGAGACAAAGAGAAAGAACGAGAGGTAGAGAAAGAGAGAGAGAGAAAGAGAGGGAGCAGAGAGAGAGAGACAAAGAGAAAGAGAGACAGAAAAAGATACAGAAGAAGAGAGATAGAGACAGAGAGAGAAAGAGGGGACACAGAGAGAGAGAGAGGCAGAGAAAGAGAAAGAGAGGGGCAGAGTGATAAAGAAAGAAAGACAGGGAGAGACAGAAAGGGATACAGAAAAAGAGAGATAGAGACAGAGAGAGAGAGAGGCAGAGAGAGAGAGAAAGAGAGAGATGGAGAGAGAAAGAGAGACAATCAAAGAGAGAGACGGAGAGAGAGGGAAAGAAAGACAATCAGAGAGAGAGACGGAGAGAGAGGGAGAGAAAGACAATCAGAGAGAGAGACAAAGAGAGAGACAAAGAGAGATACAGAAAGAGACAGAGAGAGAGAGAGAAAGAGGGGACAGTGAGAGAGAGAGAGAGAGAGAGAGAGAGAGAGAGAGAGAGAGAGAGAGAGAGAGAGAGAGAGAGAGAGAGAGAGAGAGAGAGATATGGAGAAAGAGAGGGAATCAGAGAGAATCAGAGACGGAGAGAGGGAGAGAAAGGTAGACAAAGAGAGAGAGAGAAAGAGAGACAGGGGGAGAGAAAAATAGACAATCAGAGAGAGAGAGAGAAAGACAGACACAGAGAGAGAGAGAGACAGAGACAGACGGAGAGAGAGGGAGAGAGACAGACAATCAGAGAGAGGAGAGAGAGGGAGAGAAAGAGAGACAGAGAGAGAGAGAGAGAGAGGGAGAGATAGACAATCAGAGAGAGAGGGGGAGAGAAAGAGAGACAGAGAGAGAGGGAGAGAAAGATAGACAATCAGAGAGAGAGAGAGGGAGGGAGGGAGGGAGGGAGAGGGAGAGGGGGAGGGACAAAGATTAGGGTATGAAGCTACAGAACGCCAATCTTTTTTTTAAGATCATTTTTTTGCTTTTGCTTTTAAGTGTTCAAGCTCCACCCTGCATTTCCTTTTTGTCCCATTTTGTTCATTCCACCTTACTCTGAAAAGCACATCGCAGGGCTACACAAATGCCAGCCTTAAGCGGATTATAATCTTTCCCCAACATGCTCCATTACAGGAGAGGCATTGCTGTGGGGGGGGCGAGCTGGGGGGGAAGGCCTTTCAACCGGCCTCCCTTTCATCAAGTTATCCAGGGAAGCTAAGGAGTGCTGCTTGCATCTAATCACGCCCGGCCCCATGATAGGAGTAGGCGAAAGTCTCTTTGTCGTGAGTTTCAGCGTAGCCGGTCCTCGCTTTATGCCTTGAAACGGAATCGGGCGTGAAAAGACAGCCCTGGGTCTGGGAGGAGGAAACCTGGAGCGCTCCTGCAGCAGATCTCAATTGCTTCATTCACAGGAGACAGGGCTGCAAAGGCTCAAAGAGAACAAATTCATGAGGACTAGCAGCGGCGTTGCACTATGACTGTTGACACGCGATTGTCCAATTGTCTGCACTCTCAAAACCTCTTTCCAGTTATAGGCACGACTAGATGATGAGTTCCAGTCCCGCCTTGCGCACGAAAGCCAGTTGAGTGGCTTTGGGACAATCACCAGGAGACAGTGAGTTCTAGTCCCACTTTGGGCATGAAAGCTAAGCTGAGTGAAATCACCAGGAGACTGTGAATTCTAGTCTCACCTTAGGCATGGAAGCCAGTTTGAAGTGACTTTGGGCCGATCACTGGGAGACATTGAGTTCTAGTCCCACTTTGGGCATGAAAGCTGAGTGAAATCACCAGGAGACTGTGAATTCTAGTCTCGCCTTAGGCATGGAAGCCAGTTTGAAGTGACTTTGGGCCAATCACTGGGAGACGATGAGTTCTAGTCCTCCCTTGGGCATGACAGTCACTTGAGTGATTTTGGGGCCAATCACCAGAAGATGGTGAGTTCCAGTCCCGCCTTAGGCATGGAAGCCAAGTGGGAGACTTTGGGCCGATCACCAGGAGACGGTGAGTTCTAGTCCCGCCTTAAGCAGGAAAGCCAGCTGGGTGACTTTGGGCCAGTCACTTTCTCTCCACCCAACCCACCTCACAGGGGTGTCGTTGTGGGGAAAATTAGGAGGAAGGCGCATTAGGTCTATTCAACACCCTTATAAACAATAAAAGAAGTAGGGATAAAAATCGAATAAACGAATAAATACGGCCACTGAGCTTTAACTACGATTAAAAGACTTTGTGTGATCCGGCTGGGCGCGCGCATCGATTATCCCTTCATTCTGTGGATACATTTTCAGAATAGTCCAGTTTGCTGGCTGTAGATACAGTTAGTCCTCGACTTACGACAGTCCATTTAGGGACTGTTCGAAGTTACGCCACCGGAAAAAGGGACTTAATTCTTCACGCTTTATGACCGTCGCAGCATCCCCCACGGTCACGGGATCCAAATTTGGACGCTTGACAAGATGTTTCATATTTATGACGGTCGCAACGTCCCGGGGGGGACCCGTGACCCCCTTTGGCGACCATCTGACAGGCAAAGTCAACGCGGGAAGCCCGATTCACGTCACAACTGTGTTGCTAACTTCACAACTGCCCCGATTCGCTTAACAAACGCGGCGAGAAAAGTCGTAAAACGGGACCAAACTCACTTTAACCAGTGTCTCGCTTAGCGACATACGTTTTGGGCTCGACTGTGGCCATTAAGTGGAGGACCGCCTGCCCTGTGTTGCTTACTTTGCTTTGCTGCATCATCTCCGATTAATTCTTCTGCAAATGAAGCAGACACCTATTGAATTGCAGGAAGAGAGTTCCAATGTCGCTGAGCTAACGCCTGCCTAACCAGGTTTGATGGCGCTTTATGTTGATGGCCCGCCCTGATATCCGGAGAAACGAGCCAAGGGGGGATTTTTAAAACCATTTTGGAAAAAGGTTGGAAAATAACCCACAGGCACTGGAAGGCGTTCGAGACAATGTGCCCTCTGGCTGGTTTATCTACCTCCGGGCTGGGCAGACGTGATCCTAATTGAAAAGAAGGCGACTGAAATTCTCTGGGTTTACTCAAAGGATCTGTTTTGGCATTCAGGCCGCGTTGTAAGGAACGGCGAGCTTGGCTTCCCAGTCACCTCCTCGGGGGACGAGGAAAACGACAGGGAGGGTCCAAAATGCCAGTGCTTCCTGCAGCCAGGACCTTGGCAATATGTTGAGTTTTGTGGCCAAGGGACTGGGAACACTCCAGCTGTACAAGTGTCGGTGTGTCAGCGTTGTGCCAACTCGAACTATTCAGATGGAACCCGATGTAGGATTGTTTTATTCTGAATGGAAGGCCAAGTGTGTTGTTCATGTTGTGCAATGCTCTAATGCAATCCAGAGAGTCTTGAATATTTACTCAGAGCTCTCTCTCTCTCTCTTTCTCCCTCTCTCTCTTTCTCTCTCTCTCTCTTTCTCCATCTCTCTCTTTCTCCCTCTCTCTCTTTCTCTCTCTCTCTTTCTCCCTCTCTTTCTCTCTCTCTCTCTCTCTCTGCCTCTCTCTCTCTCTCTCTCTCACTCACTCTCTCTCTCCCCGCTTTCCCACTAAGGTTGGATTAGAACTCAATCTCTTGGTGATTATCCCAGTCACCCAGCCAGCTTTCATACCTAGGGTGGGACTAGAACTCACCGTCTCCTGGTGATCGGCCCAAAGTCACCCAGCTGGCTTTCATGCCTAAGGCAGCACTAGAACTCACCGTCTCCTGGCGATCGGCCCAAAGTCACCCAGCTGGCTTTCATGCTCCCGGTTGCAGTCGCTAATCAATCTCCCGGGTCGTTAAGCAGACGTGGCGAAAGAGCTGCCCGCTGACTTCAGCTCCACTCTGTGGGCAGAAGGGAACTGCTCTGGTTGGGTTGCCTGAACAGACTTGTTCTGCTCTGGGTGGGTTGCCTAAACAGATCCTTGGGATCTGAGTTCCGTTCCTGCACCCCGCTGAAAGACTTCCGCTCCACCTCGGCAGGCAGCTCCTTAAGGCGGGCCCCAGAGATGGGGAAGGCATCTTCTCCCTGCAGGCGGCAACAGCTTGCAACCTCCCCTGCAGGTTTCCCCATTGACTTTCTGGGGAAGCCGACAGAGAAGACTGTAAATAGCAATTACGGGATTGCCGGGCGCTTGGCAGCTGATGGGAAGTGCCCACACGTTGCCAAGCACCCCGATTATGATCACATGAGCACGTCTGGGGAGGGGCAATGTTGTTTTTGATGGCTGACGGTGCTTCACTAGCTGTAAAGCATGCTTTCTGAGGCGGTGGTGATTTTGAACCATTGCTAAATGACCCATCGTAAAGGTAGAGGACCAGCTGCAACGACAACGTGTGATAAGGTGAGCCTGGTCCTGTGTGTCTGGAATGAAGACTCTGGACAGTGGTGGCGAACCTAGGGCATGGGTGCCCGAGGTGGTACTCGGAGCCCTCTCTGTGGGCACACCTGCCGTTGCCCCAGCCTCGCCTCCCCCCGTGACCCCCTCCTCTAGCAGCCCCCCTCAAGAAGAGTCACCCCCGAACGTGGCCCACGCGGAGCACTGCAGCGTGGCAGCCAGGTGGCGTAGACAAGACTCTGCCCTCACGCCCCATCGTGCACAGTTGATGCTGCAGGGCGCGGGAAGAGAGTGTGACCCCCATAGCGCTGCTGGGCTGCCTGAGCGATCTGCGGCGGGCCCTGGAGGCGGTGAGTGGCCCTGCGGGCAGGCGGGGTGGGGGATGGGGGCGGGGCAGAGGATGGAGCGGGGGGGGAGTTTTTGGGCACTCGGTCTCTAAAAGGTTCGCCGTCACTGCTCTGGACTGTTTAATTTAGCGGTTCTCAACCTATGGGTCGCGACCCCATTTGGGGTCGAACGACCATTTCACGGGGGTCGCCAAACACCGCAGTCCGCCATTTTTTCCCTTTTCCCCTAGGCCGGCGCAGGGGGCAGCACCGCGCATGCGCAATGTGGGCCGTCGCGCCATGCATGCGCGATGCGGACCGTCATGGGCGCGTCACGCATGCGCGATGCGGACCGTTGCGCGTGCGTTGCACATGCACGATGCGGGCCGTCGTGGGCGGCCACACATGTGCGATGCGGGCTGTCACACCGCGCCTGCGCGATGCGGGCCGTTGCGCTGCGCCTGCGCGATGCGGACCGTCTCGCGCGTGTCACGACGCGGACCGTCGCGCCGCGCATGCGTGGTGCAGGCCGGGGTCGCAACCTGAAATAGGTTGAGAACCGCTGGTTTAATTTGTTTTGTTCCTTTCTTTGTTGTCTAGGCTATCCATGGTATTTTCAAGAGACCATAGTCTATAACAGTCTAGGGAAGCACTTTGTACTCTGCTTGTAGTAAAACTTACACGGCGCCCCAGTTGTTCTCTCTATCGCATGCTCCTTCTCTGCCCCCCCCCCAAAAACATAAATATTGACAATTCACCAAGAGCTTTCAGAGGACAATTTGGTCTGCTGGTGAAGGCACCAGGCTACAAAGTGGGAGACCGTAAGTTCAAGTCCTGCCTAAGCTATGAAAGCTAGATGGGTGACTTTGGGCCAATCACGAGGAGACGGTGAGTTCTACTCCCGCCTTAGGCATGAAAACTGTTCGGGTGACTTTGGGCCAATCACCAGGAGATTGTTGAATTCTTGTTCCGCCTTAGGCATGAAAGCTGGCTAGGTGACTTTGGGCCAATCACTAGGAGACGGTGAGTTCTAGTCCTGCCTTAGGCATGAAAGCTGGCTGGTAACTTTGGACCAGGAGACAGGGAGTTCTAGTCCCACCTTAGATATGAAAGCTGGGTGGGTGACTTTGGGCCAGTCACCAGGAGATGGTGAGTTTTAGTCCCGCCTTAGGTATCAAAACTGTCTGGGTGACTTTGGACCAATCATGAAGAGGCCGTTGAATTCTAGTCCTGCCTTAGGCATGAAAGCTGGCTAGGTGACTTTGGGCCAATCACCAGGAATCGGTGAGTTCTAGCCCTGCCTTAGGCATGAAAGCTGGGTGTGTGACTTTTGGCCAATCCCCAGGAGACCATTGAATTTTAGTCCCGCCTTAGGCATGAAAGCTGGCTGGGTGACTAAGGGCCAATCACCAGGAGACAGTGAGTTCTAGTCCTGCTTAGCCATGAAAGCTGGGTGATCTTGGGCCAAACTCTCCTGTTCAGCTGAGCCCACCTCACAAGGTGGTCGTTGTGAGGAAAACAGGAGGAGGAAGATACGTTGGATATGTTCACCACCTTGAGTTATTTGCAAAAATAATAAAGGCAGGATACAAATAAAGGAAATCAAAAGAGCTTAAACTCTTCCTGGTTTCGGTTCCTGTTCACTCGAGCCTACTCTAATCGGATCCCAAACGTTTCCCAGGAACTTTTAAAAAAACAAAAACAAAAAACCAAAACCATCCATGCCAAGAACTATCCCTGAGATTTTTCTGCCCAGAAAAGAGAGAGATTTGAGGATCCTTCTCCCCTTGCAAATGTTTTTTTATAAAATCCTGCCCCTGGGCTGTCTTGCATAACGCTTGCTGAAAATCACCCAGGCTTGGCAAAGTAAAATATGTTTGCAAAATGTATATGTGCCATTAAAGCAAACAGCTCACCGAAGGGTTATCTCTCTGTTTACTCAGCTCTGGCTAATTTATTTCACTCCAATACAGACCACCACAGCCGGGGAGTAAGTAGGGCGATGGGGTGGGAGAGGCTTTGCGAAACTTACTTGAAAGAGAGACAATGGTGATTAGTAATGATGGGAGAAATCAGCTTGTAGCAAGCCTGCATTAGCTTGTCTGTGTCTTATATAATTACTTGCACATTTCCATCCTCCCCCCCCCCAGAAGTTTGTGACTCACAAGGGAGGTGAAGAATTGATCGCTTTCCACTCTCTAATAAGGGAGTGCAACTCATGGATGATGCAAGGGCAGTTTATCCACCCTGGGTTAAAACGTAGCTGCTGAAACTGGTTAGATCAGTGGTTCTCAACCTTTTTAATGCCGCGACCCCCAATCGGTCGTAAGTCGAGGGCTACCCAACCGGTCGTAAGTCGAGGACCCCAACTGGTCATACGTCGAGGACTATTTCCCTGCCCGCGAGCGCCGTGCATGCGTGATGCCGCCCTCTGTGCCGGCCGAGGCGTAGCTGGCAATGGGCAGCGATGGCGCAGGGCGACCACCGACTGGGCCACCAGCTGGCCCAGCCCAAGGGAGGTAAGGCACCCGCCGGGCCCCACGCGCACCAGCAACCCTCCCTGTGCCCGCCGGCCTCCCACCTCCCACCCCTGGCCCTCTTTTACTTCCATT
The DNA here is from genome assembly GCA_034064705.1 of Bothrops alternatus. Taxonomy (NCBI): domain Eukaryota; kingdom Metazoa; phylum Chordata; class Lepidosauria; order Squamata; family Viperidae; genus Bothrops; species Bothrops alternatus. The sequence goes on from JARGCV010000731.1 coordinate 87,575, forward strand.
TTTAGTAGTTGCTCAGCAGGGAGGGGTGGAAACTTCCGGAGAGCTCGCCTTCGCTGCACACAACTTGCAGCCCCGTTTGCAGACGGGGACTTTTGGCGGGCTCAGCAGGGCAGAGACAGCCTGGACAATTCCTATTGGCTTTTGAAAGCCAATAGAATTAGACTCTATTCAAGAGAGTCTATTCTATTGGCTTTCAAAAGCCAATAGAATAAGAGGGAGTAGCACAGCTAAGGAAAGGGGGGGGAAATGGCGGACTGCATTGTTTGGCGACCCCCTTAAAATGGTCGTTCGACCCCAAGTGGGGTCACGACCCACAGGTTGAGAACCGCTGGGTTAGATACATGGAAGGAAGAGTTACGCAAGTTTATGCTCCGTCGAAAGTGTGTCTGTTGCCGCACTTGACGGTCATTAATGGTGGCTTGTTGGGTCCTCCAGCTTACTTACCTCTGGGTTGTGTTCATCCAGCTTGGCGCCAACAGCACACAGACTAAGTACAGGTAGTGCTCGACTTACGATCCCAAAATGTAGGTTGCTAAGTGAGACCTTTGTCGAGTTTTTGCCCCATTTTACGACTTTTCTTGCCACGTTTCCTGATGCAAGTTGTTAAGTTGGTAACCTGGTTATTAAGTAAACCTGGCTTGCCCATTGCCTCTGCTCGTCAGAAGGGGGAATCACGTGACCCCGGGACACGGCCAACCGTCGTGAAGTCTGAATCATTTGCCAAGCAAGCGCCTGAATTTTGATCAGGCGACCCCCGGGGACGCTGCAAAAGGTCACAACTTGGCGCTTTATTTATTTATTTGTTTGTTTGTTTGTTTATTTGACTTATATGCCGGCCTTCTCCCCAGACTCAGGGCGGCTCACAACAGAATACAAGTACAAAGATATATAAATCATTTAAAATAATGATACAATATAAAACTATAAAACTATACTCACTCATACAACATACACTCCCAATCAAAGGCCCAGGGGCAGAGCGCAGCTCACACGCCCCAGGCCTGTCTGCATAGATGTGTTTTTAAAAGTTTCTGGAAAGCTAGGAGGGAGGGAGCAGTACGAACCTCTGAGGGAAGTTGGTTCCAGAGGGCTGGGGCAGCAACGGAGAAGGCCCTTGCCCTAGGCCCCGCCAGACGGCATTGTCTAACAGACAGGACCCGTAGGAGGCCAACCCTATGCGCCCTAACCGGTCGCTGGGATTCATGAGGCAGAAGACGGTCCCGCAGGTATCCTGGCCCATTGCCATATAGTAACCAGTGCAGCTCACAGAGGGCTGGAGTGATATGAGCATGTCTTGGGAGACCCAAGACGGCTCGCGCGGACGCATTCTGGACTACCTGCAGTCTCCGGACATTCTTCAAAGGTTGCCCCATGTAGAGAGCATTACAGTAGTCGAGTCTCGAGGTGACAAGGGCATGGGTGACTGTGAGGAGTGACTCCCGATCCAAATAGGGCCGCAACTGACGCACCAGGCGAACGCCCCCCTCGCCACAGCCAAAAGATGGTATTCTAAACTTAGCTGTGGATCGAGGAGGACACCCAAGTTGCGAACCCTCTCCGACGGGGATAAAACTTCCCCACCCAGAGTGATGGATGGACAGATGGAACTGTCCTTGGGAGGCAGAGCCCATAGCCACTCCGTCTTGTTGGGATTGAGTTTGAGCCTGTTGGCCCCCATCCAGACCCCAACAGCCTCCAGGTACCGGTTCATCACTTCCACTGCTCCGCTGTAATGACGCGGGGTAGAGATGTAAAGCTGAGTATCATCAGCATATTGATGAAAATTCACCCCGTGTCGACGGACGATCTCACCCAACGGTTTCATGTATATGTTAAAAAGCAGAGGTGAGAGAACAGACCCCTGAGGGACTTCACACGGAAGAGAACTTGGACCCGATCTCTCACCTCCTGCAAACACCAACTGCGACCGGCCAGAGAGGTAGGAGGTGAACAACCGCAAAACGGTGCCTCGCACTCCACACCCCTCCAACCGGCGCAGAAGGATACCATGGTCGATGGTATCGAAAGCCGCTGAGAGGTCAAGAAGCTTGGCAACTGGCTCGCATTTAGGACTGTTTCTGCGTCCCGGGAGTCACACGATTCCCCCCCCCTTTTATGACTGTCTGACAAGCCAAGTCAATGGGGAAGCTGGATTCTCTTAACGACCGTGTGACTAACTTTACAACAGCGGCGATTCGCTTAACAACTCTGGCAAGGGAGGTCGTTAAACAGGGCAAACCTCACTTAACGATGGTCTGGGTTAGCCACAGAAATTTTGGGGTCATAAAGCGAGGACTCCCTGTAGCGATAACTCAAGTCTCTTCTATTTTAACCTCTAAACCACAACAGCGAAAGGAAAAACCTTCCAAACGGAACCGATTGGCGAATCAAGTCAGTTTTTAATCATTCTTTTCCCGGGCTGCCAGGCTGTGGAATATTTTAACAAGACCCTAACGCAGTGTTTCTCAACCTTGACAATTTTAAGGCATGTGGACTTCAACTCCCAGAATTCCACAGCCAGCGTTGCTGGCTGTGGAATTCTGGGAGTTGAAGTCCACATGCCTTAAAATTGTCAAGGTTGAGAAACACTGCCCTAACGGCTCTTTGCATTTATTTATTTATTTATTTCGTCAAATTTATATGCCGCCCTTCTCCTAGGACCCAGGGCGGCTTACAAAAACAATACAATAAAAACATACAATAAAATTAAATCACATTCACACAACATACAAGCACAGTCAACTCACAGTCGCTGATTTGAGTTTTTAAAAACCACCCACCTCTCCGTTTGCCTTGATTGGTAGGGCTTATGCGCTCAATCACGTTGGGAATCCTGCATTTTTGTGTAAAAATATGACCCTCTTGAACTAACCTGGGGAGCGTAATGGTGCAGGGCCCCACTGAAGAGACCAGGAAAACAATCAGTCAGATTGGATGGGGTGGCGGAGGAAAAAAAAAAAAAAATAATAATAATAATAATAATAATAATAATAATAATAATAATAATAATAATTCCTATGTCTCTGTCCTTTCCCCCCCCCCATAAACATTTCCCCGGTGAAGTTAATCTGCCGTAGTGTGCCAAGAGCTGATGCTTGGCAGGTGGCGAAGCTATATTGCTATATGGGAACGGGGGGAAAAAATAAGAAATAAAAAAAATAAAAAACCTTATAATGCCGGTAATCAACATAAAGAGCAACATAATCAGAGGCTTCCTATCTGCATAATTATAATGGGGGGAGAGGGGGGAAATTGTCCCTAAGTGGGTATTCCTTGATGAGAAACGAGATCGGGATTCGGCAGCGGCCCCTAACACACAAATATACATCTTCTGCAGGCAGGAGTGAACACCTGCAAAACGTCGGGTCACATCGGTGGGACCTGACATGCAAGCTGCAAAGAGCCAATTTGGTCTAGCAGTGAAGGCACCGGGGCTAGAAAACCAGGAGACGGCGAGTTCTAGTCCCGCCTTAGGCAGGAAAGCCGGCTGGGTGGGTTTGGGCCAATCACCAGGAGACGGTGAGTTCTAGTCCTGACATAAGGGTGAAAGCCGGCTGGGTGACTCTGGCCAATCACCAGGAGACGGTGAGTTCTAGTACCACTTTAGGCATGAAAGCCGGCTGAGTGGCTTTGGGCCAATCATCAGGAGACGGTGAGTTCTAGTCCTGCCATAAGGGTGAAAGCCGGCTGGATGACTCTGGCCAATCACCAGGAGACAGCGAGTTCTAGTCCCACTTTAGGCATGAAAGCCGGCCATGTGGGTTTGGGCCAATCACCAGGAGACGGTGAGTTCTAGTCCTGCCTTAAGCATAAAAGCTGGCTGGTAACTTTGGACCAGTCACCAGGAGACGGTGAGTTCTAGTCTCACTTTAGACATGAAAGCCGGTTAGGTGACCTTGGGCCAATCGCCAGGAGACAGTGAGTTCTAGTCCTGCCTTAAGTATAAAAGCTGGCTGGTAACTTTGGACCAGTCACTAGGAGACGGTGAGTTCTAGTCTCACTTTAGACATGAAAGTCGGCCGGTGGGTTTGGGCCAATCACCAGGAGACAGTGAGTTCTAATCCTGCTTTAATCATGAAAGCTGGCTGGGTGACTTTTGGGCCGGTCCCTCTCTCTCAGCACAACCCGCCTCGCAGGGTTGATGTTGTGAGAAAAACAGGGGGAAATAGTATTAAGTATATTCACCGTTTTGAGTTATTTATAAAAATAATAAAAGAGGTTGGTTTGTTTTTTTTAAAAGACCCTTTCTGTAAGTTCCAGAAGACTTACTAAAGGGCCATAATGTGTTGGCTTCATTACTAGCTTCGCCCTTTAGGCGAAGCTGTGATGTATTTTCAATTTTAAAAAAAAAAGAGCTAATTTACTTCTCACTCCCGTAATTATCCTCTAGTTTCCTGCCCCCCCTGGGCGTTATATCATCATGGACCAACCCAGAAACAACGTGAAAACAACACACACCTACACATAAACTTCCCCTACACAGCCTTTCTTAGGAGCAAAACTAGCTGGGCGAAGGGAATCAGGGAATCAAAGCACTTTCCAGCTTTTTCTCTCTCTGCTCTCAGAAGGAACTTAAAAAGCAGATTAAATGCTGCTGTTCAGACTAAATTGAGCATCGCCTCTGTTTGTAAGGCGAAGCAAATGAATTCATAAAGTGAAATAAAAGCACCCAAAGTGGGGTTTCTTCCTATCTCCTGCTAAAAGCGGCTGAGGCTCCAGCCTCAATGAATTCAGACAAGAGTTGCAGAGACGGGGTGGAAGTTACACAAAACCCGCCACCGGATCATTGCACAGGGAGTCCTCGGCTTACGGCCGAAAAATTGAGCCCAAAATGTCCATGGCTAATCAAGACGGTTACTAAGCGAGTGTTGCCTTTTACGACCTTTCTCGTCGTTAAGTTAGTGGCACGGTCGTTAAGCGAATCTGGCTTTCCCCGTGGACTTGGCTTGTCAGGAGGTCGCTAAAAGGGGATCACGCGAGGGCCCGCTCCCCCGGACACGGCGACCGTCGTAAATACGCGTCAATTTGCCAAGCGTCCCAACTCTGTTCCCCTGACCCTGGGGATGCTGCAACGGCCGTGAGCGTGAGAAACGGTCGTCAAGTCCCCCTTTCGTAGCTCTGAACGGTCACTAAGTGAACTGTTGTAAGTGGAGGACTGCCTGTAGAATAGAATGTGGAAGGAAAGGAGGCTCCAGAGGGAAAACAGGAGCAAGAACTCATGTCATTGCTGTAATGCAGGGGTTCTCAACCTTGGCAACTTTAAGACTTGTGGACTTCAACTCCCAGAATTCCTCAGCCAGCAAAGCTGGCTGAGGAATTCTGGGAGTTGAAGTCCACAAGTCTTAAAGTTGCCAAGGTTGAGAACCCCTGCAAATGTTTTCCTGTTGGGTGGAAAAGAAGCAGGGGATTGTTCCAAGGCAACCAAGCTGCCATCCCTGGACTCCACAGAGGGTCCTCAACTTACAACTACAATGGAGCCCAGAATTTCCGCTGTTAAGCGAAACATCTGTGAAGGGAATTTTGCCCCCTTTTAGGGCCTTCCTCGCCACGCTCTCGTTAAGTGAATTACTGCAGTTGCTAAGTTAGGAACAAGGCTGTTCGGTGAATCTGGCTTCCCCCGTTCATTTTGCTTGTCCGAAAGTCACAAAAGGGGATCACGTGACCCCTGGACACGGCAACTGTCCTAAGTACATGCCAGTTGCCAAGCCTTCGAATTTTAAAGAGGGAACAGCTCCGAATCACACCCTTTAGGTAGTGACAGCATGGTACTCTATACGCTCTCAAGTGTCTTTTCTGAAGGCTAAATCCACCCAGTTTTTTTTCAGTATCTCTTTTTTTTCAGTATCGGCAGGCTTGGGGCAGCTAACATCTTGCCCCTCCCTAGCCAGTGTATGTTTGTGTGTATGTTTGTGGAATGATTGTTTTTTTCTTTTTTAACTTAGGGGTTTTTATATTCATGTATTTTACTAGGTGATTTCTATTATGTTGTGAGCTGCCCTGAGTTCTTCGGAATAGGGCGGCATAGAAGTCAAATTAAAATAAATAAAATAAAATAAAAAAAATAAATACCACTTAGCTTTCAACCCCCCCCCCAATTATCCATATTGTACTTCTGTTCCAATTGGAACGTATGAGGAAGGAAGGAAGGAAGGAGAGGGAGAGGGGGAGAGGGAAAGAGAAAGAAAGAAAGAAAGAAAGAAAGAAAGAAAGAAAGAAAGAAAGAAAGAAAGAAAGAAAGAAAGGAGGGAGGGAGGGAGGGGGAGAGGGAGAGAGAGAGAGAGAGAAAGAGAAAGAGAAAGAGAAAGAGAAAGAGAAAGAGGGGGAAGGAAAGAAAGAGAAGGGAGGGAGAGAGAGAGAGGGGGGGGAGGAAGAAAATGAGGGAGAGAGATAGAGGGGGGAAGGAAGGAAGGAAGGAAGAAAAGAGAAAGAAAGGTGGGAGGGAGGGAGGGAGGAAGAAAATGGGGGAGAGGGAGAGAAAGAGGGGGAAGGAAAGAAAGAAGGAAAGAAGGAAGGAAGAAAGGGAGGGAGGGAGAGGGAGGGAGGAAGAAACTGAGGGAGAGGGAGAGAAAGAGGGGGAAGGAAAGAAGGAAGGAAGAAAGGAAGAAAGGGAGGAATGGAGGGAGAGAGGGGGAGGAAGAAAATGAGGGAGAGGGAGGGAGAGAAAGGAAGGAAGGAAGGAAGGAAGGAAGGAAGGAAGGAAGGAAGGAAGGAAGAGAATTTGGCACGGGTGAATGTGCTCTCTCCCTTCCTCTTTCTGTATTCATTCAAATTGGGGGTGGGGGGGGGAGATTGTTCCTGCCTGAAACCTCTTCATGGTCCTCCATTCTCATCTGGGTTTTTCCCAGGCTGAGCTCCATGTTCCCTTGGCAACGGCTCTTCCTTCTCTCTGTCAAGGCCACCCTCTTTACTCTCCACCCCACGTCCTTCTCTTGCACTCCAGATCCACAGCCCTCAACCACAAAAGCCCCATATGTGTGTGTGTGTGTGTGTGTGTGTGTGTGTGTGTGTTTGATTGGCACCGCTAATTCCTTCCTGCAGCACCACACCCTGGACGGTACGCCTGGACGGGAAGACCTCAAACCCAACACAAGGTAAATTATCCTCAGTAGCTCACAGGGGAAAACAATTCCAAGTCTGCGTCACTTTGGCAGTTTCTTCCCTCTGTGTGTGTGTGTGTGTGTGTGTGTGTGTGTTAGGGTTAGTTAGTTTGAAGACCCCTGGCTTATATGGTCCATGCTAGCTGGGAATTCTGGGAGTTGAAGTCCACCAGTCATAAAAGAGCCAAGGTTGCCTATCCCTGGTCCAGGAGGCTCACCGCTTAGAACAGGAGGACTTAGGCCAGGGGTAGGCAACCTTGGCTCCTTTATGACTCATGGACTTCAACTCCCAGAATTCCTGGCTGGCTGGGGCGGGGTTAGGCAACCTGGGCTCTTTTATGACTGGTGGACTTCAACTCCCAGAATTCCTGAGCCAGCCTGGCTCAGCATGGAAACCTCTCCCTTTCCCCTCAGCACGGCTGGCTCGGGAATTCTGGGAGTTGAAGTCCACGCCTCATAAAAGAGCCAAGGTTGCCTACCTCTGGTCTAGGAGGCTCACCGCTTAGGACAGGAGGACTTAGGACAGGGGTAGGCAACCTTGGCTCTTTTGTGAGGCGTGGACTTCAACTCCCAGAATTACTGAGCCAGCCTGGCTCAGCTTGGAAGCCTCTCCCTTTCCCCTCAACACGGCTGGCTGAGGAATTCTGGGAGTTGAAGTCCACCAGTCACAAAACAGCCAAGGTTGCCTACCCCAGCCTAAGGACTCCTGCCTTGGGCAGGGGGTTGGACTAGAAGACCTCTGAGGTCCCTTCTAGGCATACAATTCTATGATTCTATGACAATTAGGAAGACTGTTTTGCAAAATCTGTGGGGCTGCCCCAAAGAAGAGGGAGTCAAGCTGTTCTCCAAAGCGCCTGAAGGCAGGACAAGAAGCAACGGGTGGAAACTAATCAAGGAGAGAAGCAACCTGGAACTAAGGAGAAACTTCCTGACAGTGAGAAAAATTAACCAGTGGAACCACCTGCCTCCAGAAGCAGTGAAGTTTTTAAGAAGAGACTGGACAGCCATTTGTCCAAAATGATATAGGATCTTCTGCCTGAGCATGGGGTTGGACCAGATGACCTCCAAGGTCCCTTCCAATTCTGTTAATTATGTTATGTAGGCAGCTTTTTATCTGAATGGACTAGATGAGATATTGATAGGAAGCAGAACAATAACAATAATACATAATTTTGTGATTTCTCAATCAGAAACTTCATTTTCTGTCATTATTCCCTTATTACAATGATTTCCTGATTCACATTGTTGGTGTCATTTCCTCATGCATTTACCATTATTCCATGCTGTTGATTGTGTTACTGTCTCACGTGGCTAAATCTTCCTTCTGTGTCCTTTTTAGTCACAGGCTTCCAACGTTGCTGTATTTACCAGGAAAGTCACCCTGATTTGGCCCACTCATCTGCTCGCGTTACTACGTTCCAAGCAAAACTGAGATTTTGAAGGCAAATATTATACTGCTTTCTGTACTTTACTTTTTTTTAAAAAATGTTTAATTCAATCACAAGTCAGAGATACTTTTCTGGCTTAAGTTTCCTTCTGAGATGTAAATCTGATTCACAGGGTGAACCAGCTCTCATTTCAAAGGGAACCCATGTTAATGAAATGTCTGTATATTCTAATTTAACTCACCAAATGGGTAAAATATCCCTTGTTTCTGAAAGCACTGTAGTCTCTGACAATGATGAGGAAAAGACCAAAATGTCATTGTTTGATTTGAAGATGGGGCTTGATTCGCAAATCACAACAATCCTGTCTCAGTTTGCTATGTGTGTATGTATGTACGTATGTATGTACGTATGTATGTATGTATTTGTATCCTGCTTCTATTATTTTATAAATAAATCAAGCTAGCAAACATATCCAACACAACTTCCTCTTTGCCCCACAATAACAACCCTGTGAGGTGATTTGGGCCTGAGTGACTGGCTCCCAAATCACGCAGCTGGCTTTCATGGTTAAGACGGGACTAGAACTCACCGTCTCCTGGTGACTGGCCCAAAGTCACCCATCTGGCTTTCATGCCTAAGGCGGGACTTGAATTCATAATCTCCTGGTGATTGGACCAAGGTCACCCAACCGGCTTTCATGCCTAAGGCGGGACTAGAACTCACTGTCTCCTGGTGACTGGCCCAAAGTCACCCAGCTGGCTTTCATGCCTAAGGTGGGACTAGAACTCATAGTCTCCTAGTGATTGGACCAAGGTCACCCAACTGGCTTTCATGCCTAAGGCGGGACTAGAACTCACCGTCCGTCTCCTGGTGATTGGATCAAAGTCACCCAGCCGGCTTTCATGTCTAAGGTTGATCTTGAATTTGTGGTCTCCTGCTTTCTAGCCTAGTGTCTTAACAACTAGTGGAACCACCTGCCTTCAGAAGCGGTGAATGCTCCAACACTGGAAGTTTCAAGGAAGAGACTGGACAGCCATTTGTCTGAAATGGTATAGGGTTTCCTGCCTGAGCAGGGGGTTGGGCTAGATGATCTCTAAGGTCCCTTCCAACTCTGTTATTCTATTCTATTCTATTCTATTCTATTCTATTCTATTCTACTCTACTCTATTATTCTATTGTATTCTATTGTATTCTATTGTATTCTATTCTATTATTCTATTCTATTCTATTCTATTCTATTCTATTCTATTCTATTCTATTCTATTCTATTCTATTCTATTCTACTCTACTCTACTCTACTCTACTCTACTCTATTCTCTGACCAATGACCTGCTCCCTTCCACTTAGTCACTGGACAAAGATGATGCACAAAACTACAAAATGAATCCTGGTGTATTAAACAAGCCAGTCAAACTGCATTCACACGTAACATTGGCTGAGTCCAACACACACACACACACACACACACACCCAAAATCACATGACGGCTTAGAAAAGCCCAGCCTGTCTCCATGTTTCTTTCAACAGTGTAAACTTTTCAGGGAGGAAAAAAAAACACACTTCTTGCTACATGTTTCTTCAGCTGTAATTTCACATGAGAATTGCAAGCATGACAATAATATAAATGGGTTTTAATTTACGGGGACAAAAATGAACAAGTTTCCATAGAGGCTTTTTATTTTTCCCCCCCACTGCACAAAACAAAAAGGAAGAACTCCATTATTTGTAGTATTCTTCTGAACCTTGAAATTAAAAAAAAAAAAGGAATCCTTTACTAATTTAGTCCTTTCCCATTTGATGAACAGTTTTTCTTTTTCCCTCTTGCGTCTCTAATGGTGCTTAAAATTAATATGATTTCTGCATTCAAGGCGTAGACGGCATTTTCTGATGCCTTTCTGATGAGAGATTCCACCAATGGACCAAAAAAAAAAAGTTAATCATTTTTGTATCTAACATTGTGCTTTTTTTTTTTCCAAATGGGAAGGAACCAGGGATGGCTATTCTTATCAATCATTCATATGGCACTCATAATGTGCAAAAAAAAAAAAAGCTTTTTTTTATATTGACTTCTTTCATCCTCTATTAAAAAAAGAAAATAAAAGAATAACACAGTTAACAGAAGGGACCTTGGAGGTCTTCTAGTCCAGCCTCCTGCTCAGGCGGGAGACCCTATACCAGGGGTAGGCAACCTTGGCTCTTTTATGACTGGTGGACTTCAACTCCCAGAATTCCTGAGCCAGCATGGGGGAACTATGGCCCCTCTTTATGACTTTTGGACTTCAACTCCCAGAATTCCTGAGTCATCTTTTATGACTGGTGGACTTCAACTCCCAGAATTCCTGAGCCAGCATGGGGGAACTATGGCCCCTCTTTATGACTTTTGGACTTCAACTCCCAGAATTTCCTGAGGGGAAAGGGAGAGGTTTCCAAGCTGAGCCACGCTGGCTGAGGAATTCTGGGAGTTGAAGTCCACCAGTCATGAGGAGGCCATAGTTCCCTCATGCTGGCTCAGGAATTCTGGGAGTTGAAGTCCAAAAGTCATAAAGAGGGGCCATAGTTCCCCCATGCTGGCTCAGGAATTCTGGGAGTTGAAGTCCACCAGTCATAAAAGAGCCAAGGTTGCCTACCCCTGGACTAGGAGGCTCACCGCTTAGAACAGGAGGACTTAGGCCAGGGGTAGGCAACCTTGGCCCCTTCATGAAGAAGTTGTTTTAAAAAAAGAAGAAGAGAGAATCAAAGAAAATTATGAAGTCTGACTGTCCATAGTTCAGTTTTCCCCTCTTTTACACTTTTCTCCCACCTGCTCGTTTCCGAAGAAGAACTCTCATCATTCGTATCTTTTAAAGATATTGTGAAACCCACCTTCTTTTTTTAAAAAAAAACAACAACTAAAAAATAATAATCAAATAAACGCTTACAAAAATAAGCAGGGTTAACAGGATAGGAGCTTTCTTTTGCAACATACCAACTCCGAGCTGGAGAACGCGTCTGTGAGGGTACAGCACACACGGCGTAGGCGTGATTACACTAATCTTGACAGTTGCTTCTTCGCCCGTTTCCTACCCACAAGTCCCATCTGCTCACCAGCGAAGCCCCGCATCAATGTTTGGAAAAGATTCAGACACACGCAAAGTCAAAGCCCACCTGTCAGAACTGTGTGTTTTTTTGTCCCTGGTACCACTTTTCAAAAGTCTTCAGGTTATTTGTTTGGGAAGAGAAAAATATCAAAACGAGTCAAGGGTTAAGAGTGTTCATCTCTTAATCTTGATATTGGTATTAGAATTTTTTTTTGGGGGGGGGAGAGGTTTCAAAGGGAGAATTTAGTGGGGCTCAACAATATGCGGATGACATTCCTCCCCGTGATGATAAATCGATTTTCCATCAGGGTTGTTCTCTCGGCAAACAGCAAAGGATAGCAAAAAAGAAAAAAGTGCAAACGGTCTCGTCAACGTGTATTCTAACTTTGAGCAAGCGAGAAATTAATTAGCGTCAAGCCCCCTTCCAAATGGAAAACGTTAATGTGTTAAATCTGCGGTGCTCAAACGGAGTCATCCTCTAATTCAGGGGTCTTCAAACTTGGCTCTTTCATGACTTCTGGACTTCAACTCCCAGAATTCCTCAGCCAGCATGGGCCATGTAAGCCAGGGGTCTTCCAACTTGGCCCTTTGATGACTTTTGGACTTCATCTCCCAGAATTCCTCAGTCAGCATGGACCATGTAATCCAGGGGTCTTCCAACTTGGCCCCTTGATGACTTGTGGACTTCAACTCCCAGAATTCCTCAGTCAGCATGGATCATGTAAGCCAGGGGTCTTCCAACTTGGCCCCTTGATGACTTTTGGACTTCAACTCCCAGAATTCCTCAGCTAGCGTGGACCATATAAGTCAGGGGTCTTCAAACTTGGCCCTGTAATGACTTGTGGACTTCATCTCCCAGAATTCCTCAGTCAGCATGGACCATGTAAGCCAGGGGTCTTCCAACTTGGCCCTTTGATGACTTTTGGACTTCATCTCCCAGAATTCCTCAGTCAGCATGGACCATGTAAGCCAGGGGTCTTCCAACTTGGCCTCTTGATGACTTTTGGACTTCAACTCCCAGAATTCCTCAGCCAGCGTGGACCATATAAGTCAGGGGTCTTCAAACTTGGCCCTGTAATGACTTGTGGACTTTATCTCCCAGAATTCCTCAGTCAGCATGGACCATATAAGCCAGGGGTCTTCAAACGTGGCCCTTTGATGTCTTGTGGATTTCGTATATTCACCTTCATTCACGTGCAAAAGACTTTACGTTCACAGTACCTCCAGGAGCCCCCTGTGCACTTGGAGAGCAAATGCATCTCATACATTTAATCATGGATTTTAAGTGAAAAGAAGAGCACTCTTATTCCTCAACGTTCCCACATGAATTGGGCCATCTAATTAAGCAATTATCAATCTGCTATCTTATTAAGAATTTATTTTCTGCAAGCCTCAAAGCTCATCTCGGACGGAAACCAACGCTTCAGTATCTAATATGAGTTCGTTTTCACCACCGGCGCATTAACATTTTGCATTTTTTTTTCGACGTCTCTCTCTTTTCCTTGCCCTGACAAACTGAACTTTCAATTGCAACGATCCTAGGACAGACAAGGTCCCTACCCGGGTTTATTTTGTTATATCTTTTTGCTTCTGATTTGAACCCCACCTGGAATCAACCACTATTTACTGGTTTGTCCAGAAGGCCTCTCACGTTCTCACCATTGTGCTGTGCACAAAATTGTCCCAGCTGTAAACCTTGTTCTGCCTTTGACACTGCAATCCTTTTTGTCTGAAATATTGTACCTCAACTCCAGCTTAATCAAAATGTTTGGGACATAGCTAAGCCCCGCTCCTATAAAGACAATGTGTCAGACATCATCATCATCATCATCATCATGATGTTGGAAGAGACCTTGGAGGTCATCTAGTCCAACCCCCTGCTCAGGCAGGGAACCCTATAACTGACTAAACCACACTGACTGAGGCTAAAAATTGAGAAATCGGGACCCACTTCAGTCCCCGTCGTAAATTACAGCCGGGCTATTTATTTTATTTAATATTCACGTTTTCGAACTGCCTGTCTCCCTCAGAGGGGGGATCATGGGTGGTACACAATAAAATGTTAAAAAATAAAAGCAATGGATAAAAATTTACAATTTTACGAGGAGGATTAACTGCTGGTAAAACCACGCAAGAGGCGGAGGGAGGGCTCTCAGGACACCCGTCAGTCCCACGGCCGGTCCCTTGGGTGCCACGCGCAAAGCTGCACAGCCATGTTTTGATTCCTTTTGCGATGGTCAGGAGACTGGGGGTCCGCCTCACCTCCGGGGGGAGAATATCCCATAGGGTGTGGACAACGGCAGAGAAGGCTCTCTCCCTTGGCCTCCCCAGTTGGAATGCTTCAACTGATGGGGTCTGCAATATGTCTTCCCTGCTTGAGTGGCTGGGACGGGTCAATGGGACGGGGCAAAAATAGGTCCCTATGTAGCCTGGACCCATGCCCTGTAGGAGGGCACAACCAACGCTTTGAATTGAACTCAGAAGCAAATGGGCACCCGACGCATTTCACAGAGCGAAGGTGTTATCGGTGCTCTTCTCTGAATATAATATATTAATCATATCAGGATGGAATGGTACATAGAAGCAAGATGACCTGGCTTTATTTTGCCAGCTCGTCCCCTTCTGAAAAATTATCTGAACAGCTGGTCCATTTGATACTAGAGCAGGGGTCTTCAAACTTGGCCCTTTGATGACTTGTGGGCTTCAACTCCCAGAATTCCTCAGCCAGCGTGGACCATATAAGCCAGGGGTCTTCAAACCTGGCCCTTTGATGACTTGTGGACTTCAACTCCCAGAATTCCTCAGACAGCATGGACCATATAAGCCAGGAGTCTTTAAACATGGCCCTTTGATGACTTGTGGGCTTCAACTCCCAGAATTCCTCAGCCAGCGTGGACCATATAAGCCAGGGGTCTTCAAACCTGGCCCTTTGATGACTTGTGGGCTTCAACTCCCAGAATTCCTCAGCCGGCATGGACCATATAAGCCAGGAGTCTTTAAACATGGCCCTTTGATGACTTGTGGGCTTCAACTCCCAGAATTCCTCAGCCAGCGTGGACCATATAAGCCAGGGGCCTTCAAACATGGCCCTTTGATGACTTGTGGACTTCAACTCCCAGAATTCCTCAGACAGCATGGACCATATAAGCCAGGAGTCTTTAAACATGGCCCTTTGATGACTTGTGGGCTTCAACTCCCAGAATTCCTCAGCCAGCGTGGACCATATAAGCCAGGGGTCTTCAAACCTGGCCCTTTGATGACTTGTGGGCTTCAACTCCCAGAATTCCTCAGCCAGCGTGGACCATATAAGCCAGGGGTCTTCAAACCTGGCCCTTTGATGACTTGTGGGCTTCAACTCCCAGAATTCCTCAGCCAGCGTGGACCATATAAGCCCGGGGTCTTCAAACTTGGCCCTTTGATGACTTGTGGGCTTCAACTCCCAGAATTCCTCAGCCAGACATGCTGGCTGAGGAATTCTGGGAGTTGAAGTCCACAAGTCATCAAAGGGCCAAGTTTGAAGACCCCTGGACTAGAGCATCCGGACTTTCTACATTAGGCCTTCCTGTAGCATTTCAGCTGTAATGCGCA
This sequence comes from Bothrops alternatus, assembly GCA_034064705.1. Lineage (NCBI taxonomy): Eukaryota > Metazoa > Chordata > Lepidosauria > Squamata > Viperidae > Bothrops > Bothrops alternatus. The sequence goes on from JARGCV010000731.1 coordinate 102,725, forward strand.
GAAATCCAGTTTTCCTAGCACCTGCATTTTAAGCCCTGTTCTCCTCACCCAGAAGACGACAACGCTGTAAAACAAGGGCGGAAACCTTCGCAACCCAATTGTAATACGTCCTGGCATGCAGGGAGAGGGGAAAGTCGCCCTGGGAAATCTATTTCTCGTGGCCCCTCCGTGGCAAACAGTTGCATCTTCGAAAATTTAATCAAAGCCTCTTGCTCCAACTTATGCCGTTGCTAACAACTTATACACACACAGAGAGAGAGAGCTCAGATTTCTGAGTCCTGTGCTTGAAAAAAAAAGCAGCACTCCAATGAAGTGTGTATGTATGTATGTATGTATGTATGTATGTATGTAGGTAGGTAGGTAGGTAGGTAAGTAGGTCGGTCGGTCGGTCGGTCGGTCTTAGGTTATTCAGGTTTTCTCCCGCGTAAAATTTGAAGTGTCTTGCCTACGTTTTGACGAAGTCCCATTCACCATCTTCAGGCTGGTGCTTTCGGCTTCGTGCTTCTAGGAGCATGAAAGCACCAGCCTGAAGATGACGAATGGGACTTCGTCGAAACGTCGCCAAGACACTTCAAATTTTATGCGGGAGAAAACCCGAATAACCAAAGACCTACATACAAACACCCGCAAAAACCTCAGAAAACATATATATTTGTGTGAGTTCCTTACCTGCAAGACATCTTGGATCTTCACCCATACGTCCGCCATGTCGTACAATTTAATATCGCCGTCATACTGGCTGACAGGAGGCGACACGGTCTGCTGGAGATGTCCCAGGACGATGGCGTGAGCAGCGGCCACGGCGTTGAATTTGTCAAAGAGAAGTTCCAGCAGCTCCAAAAGTAACCTAGCATTTGAAACGGGAGAAGCTTTTTGATTACTTCACCTGCTGAGTTTTTCAAATCGATCTGTCTATGTCTCGTCTGTCCGTCTGTCTTCTATTTATTCATTCATCCACCCTTCTATCCATCATGCCTCTTATCTCTCTTCTATTTATGTATCTGCTTTCTATCTATCTGTCTGTCTGTCTGTCGGTCTCTTGCTGATCCCAAAGAAGTCTAGGGGCTTTGTTCCACACCCGTTATTTGCACTATTCAGGTGACTCTGAGGGCACAGATAAACCTCCCAGTGGCCTGAACGACTCTCAGAGAGAGTACTAATGACCAGATGACCAGATGCACGGAATATAAATCCTTCCATTCCCCCTCATTCGGTCAGAACCGATCAAGCGTCTCGGATGAGAAGGGAAACGTCTTCAAGGACAAACAAAGGAAGTCCAGTTGTCCCTTGAAAAAACACCCCAAAACCATAGCAATAAAGAATTAAATCCCTATCAATATCAAAACCAAAAAGCCACATGAAAAGCAGAGATAAAACCCCACCAGATAGGGACCCAGAGTGACTGAAAGCATGCAGGAATAAAACGATTTTAATTTCTTTAAAGAGCCGCAACGAAGTGGGGACTGTCGTTAATTTGGAGTGGAAGAGGAATAGCTCAGATCCTTCGTACAATCCCAGTTCCAAGTCAGAAGCTGCTGGAATTGGGGAATGCGTGCCATAACCAGGAAGCCCAAAGATAACCAATCCAAAGTCACCCAGCCGGCTCTCATGCCTAAGCGGGGCTAGAACTCACCGTCACCTGGGCAACTGACCCGCCCAGCCAGTTTTCATGCTTAAGGCGGGACTAGAACTCACCGTCTCCTGGGCAATTGAGCCAGTTTTCGTGTCTAAGGAGGGACTAGAACTCACTGTCTCCTGGGTGACTGACCCAGCCAGCCAGTTTTCATGCCTAAGGCAGGACTAAAACTCACTGTCGCCTGGGCAATTGACCCATCCAGCCAGTTTTCATACCTAAGTTGGGACTAGAACTCACGGTCTCCTGAGTGACTGACCCAGCCAGTCAGTTTTCATGCCTAAGGCTGGACTAGAACTCACTGTCACCTGGGCAATTGACCCATCCAGTCAGTTTTCATACCTAAGGCGGGACTAGAACTCACGGTCTCCTGGGCGATTGAGCCAGTTTTCGTGTCTAAGGAGGGACTAGAACTCACTGTCGCCTGGGCAATTGACCCATCCAGCCAGTTTTCATGCCTAAGGCGGGACTAGAACTCACTGTCTCCTGGGTGACTGACCCAGCCAGTCAGTTTTCATGCCTAAATCGGGACTAGAACTCACCGTCGCCTGGGCAATTGACCTACCTAGCCAGTTTTCATGCCTAAAGCGGGACTAGAACTCACCGTCGCCTGGGCGACTGACCCATCCAGCTGGCTCTCATGCTTAAGGCAGGACTAGAACTCACGGTCTCCTGGGCGATTGCCCCACCTAGCCAGTTTTCATGCCTAAGGCCGGACTAGATCTCACCGTCTCCTGGCTTCTAGACCAAACTGCCCCCCTGAGAGATTAATCTTTTCCCTCAGAGATTAATATTTGTGAACCATATGACATTATCTCCTGTGCCTCTTTCCCTTGAAATCAAAAGTAGGATAGTGTGATATTTAGCAGTATTAAATCTGTATGATACCCAACCCCCCAAACCTCTGGGCAGTTAATAATATGTATTCTGTGCGCTACCGAGGGCAATGCCCTGTATTTCGAGAGCAATAAATCTAACTCAGCGTTAAAAGCAACCAGTAAATTAATTAACGTTGTTATGTATCAGTATTTATCACTGAAACAAGTAGAGTATCAGCAAACAAAGTTAGACCTATAAATTCCACATCATGCCACATGTGTAGTAAATTACATACCTCAGAAAACCTTACTAATTCAAGCTCCCTTTTTTTTGACCACGGCTTCTGAAAACTCTATTCATTTCTTTCTTTTTTTTAATCCTTATAGATTTTAGAGAACCAAAGGGCTCCGTTGCTGGCGTTAAGATTCATTCGTTTGCAGTCGCATATTAATTTCTAACATCCATCATGTCCTCCATGCACAATAGGTTAAATTATACATAATGTAACATTACTGGAGATTATTATGCATTGTTACACATAATAATTACCAATGTCTTGTAGGATATAAAGGGCAACTTTACACGGGTCTTCCCATCTGCCTTTCAAAGGCATTCTGCTCATTATTCTAAACAAATAAAATAGATATTTCTTACATAGAGGACTTATAGAGAGGAAGGTTTCCTTTCATCATGTGTGTTTTAAATGTAGAAGGAGGATGCCGTTTTATGCCATAGCGAGTCTCGAGTTACGACTGTGAGGTAGTCCTTGAGTTACGACTGTAATAGAGATCTGGGCAGTTTATGAAGTTATGACCATTACAGCTGCAAATGGGGGCGGTCAATGACCAACCTGATTTTATGACTTTTCCTTTTTGCAGAGATAGTTCAGCAAATGGGGTGGTCCCAAGTGCAAATTCATTTTTTTTTAATTTTGGAGGGGCCAAAATGTGGTCACATGACCACAGGACGAGCCAGCCGTGTGCTGGAGCTGCCAAAAAAGCCAACACAGTGCTAGGCTGCATTCACAGAGGGATAGAATCAGGATCACTAATACCACTTTACAAGGCCTTGGTAAGGCCACACTTGGAATACGGCATCCAGTTTTGGTCACCACGATGTAGAAAAGATGTTGAGACTCTGGAAAGAGTTCAGAGAAGAGCAACAAAGATGATTAGGGGACTGGAGGCTGAAACATATAAGGAACGGTTGCTGGAATTGGGTATGTCTAGCTTAACGAAGAGAAGGACGAGGGGGGACATGATAGCAGTCTTCCAGCATCTCAGGGGCTGCCCCAAAGAAGAGGGAGTCAAGCTATTGTCCAAAGCGCCTGAAGGCAGGACAAAAAGCAACGGATGGAAACTAATCCAGGAGAGAAGCAACCTGGAACTAAGGAGAAACTTCCTGGCAGTGAGAACAATTAACCAGTGGAACCACCTGCCTCCAGGAGCGGAGAATGCTCCAACACTGGAAGTTTTTAAGAAGAGACTGGACAGCTGTTTGTCTGAAATGGTATAGGGTTTCCTGCCTGAGCAGGGGGTTGGACTAGATGAGCTCCAAGGTCCCTTCCAACATTACTATTATTGTTGTTGTTGTTTTTATAGTATTTTGCAGCTAGCAGAACATTTTACAATTTCTTCCAAATGTTCTGAAAAGGGCTTTGGAAGTACCTCCGCTCACACCCATGAAAAGGTTTTCCAGTTTTTCTCAGGCCTTTAAATCTGGTCCTGTCCCGTTGTTCCGCCTAAGCCTAAGCGAAGTTAACAAAAGTACAGATTGTAGTAAGATAATATGCTCTGGAAGTGGTTAAGCACCTCGGCACCCGCAACATTACAACGGGAAGGGGCCGTCGTCGGCTCTACGGGAATGCAAGGGACACCTGAAGCCTGGGGGTACATATCCGCTGAGCAATTATCATGTTTTTATGACAAGGTCCTTCTTTCTCCATCCTTATCAAAGCCCCCGCCTCAATTACCTCTCCCTATGCCTTTTTAGGAACCCAATTATTGTAATTAATGTGCCGTGGCCAAACCCGTAAATATTTTAGGGTCTGGCAGGGACTTGTCACAGGAAATTTTACTCAGAGAAGAGAACCATTTGGGAAAAATCGCTGTTTACTCTCCTGCGAAGGAGGCGGCAAGTGAACGGAAAGTGATCCCATCCTCACTCAACGCCGAAGCAAAACGTTCCTTCCGTGCAGACAGTCCTCGCCTTACAACGGTTCGTTTAGGGACCGTTCAAGGTTACGGAGGCACTGGGGGAAAAAAGTCACTTAGGACCGTTTCTCACACCTGCGACTGTTGCAGCGTTTCCCGCGGTCGCGTGATCAAAATTCGGATGCTTGGCAAACGGTTCGTATTTATGACGGTCGCAAGGTCCCGCGGTTTCGTGACCTTTTGACAAACAAATAAGTCGAGGACTTTCTGTACTGGAAGGGTCTTCTTCATTCTAGGCGCTGTGAAAACCCTGTCCTGCCTTAGGCATGAACACCGGCTAGGTGACTTCAAGCCAATCACCAGGAGACGTTGAGTTCTAGTTCCTCCTTAGGCAGAAAAACCAGCTGGGTGACTTTAGGCCAATCACCAGGAGACGGTGAGTTCTAGTTCCTCCTTGGGCAGAAAAGCCAGCGGGGTGACTTTGGGCCAATCACCAGGAGACGGTGAGTTCTAGTTCCTCCTTGGCAGAAAAGCCAGCTGGGTGACTTTGGGCCAATCACCAGGAGACGGTGAGTTCTAGTTCCTCCTTGGGCAGAAAAGCCAGCGGGGTGACTTTGGGCCAATCACCAGGAGACGGTGAGTTCTAGTTCCTCCTTAGGCAGAAAAGCCAGCAGGGTGACTTTGGGCCAATCACCAGGAAACGGTGAGTTCTAGTTCCTCCTTAGGCAGAAAAGCCAGCGGGGTGACTTTGGGGCAATCACCAGGAGACGGTGAGTTCTAGTTCCTCCTTGGGCAGAAAAGCCAGCTGGGTGACTTTGGGCCAATCACCAGGAGACGGTGAGTTCTAGTTCCTCCTTAGGCAGAAAAGCCAGCGGGGTGACTTTGGGCCAATCACCAGGAGACGGTATTAGACCAGGGGTTCCCAACCTTTCTGTCTTGGTGGCCTGGTGGGGAAAGGAGGGACAGATACCTTTATGCGTGCATGTGCACACACGCTAATGTGGCTGCGTCCACATGCGTGCAAACAGGGCAGCGAGCATGCACGCTCCGTAAATGGGGCTGCTAGCACCGGTGAGAGAGTCACAGCTCACGGATCGGCTAGCGACGGCGAAAGGGGGGCTAGAGCATGTGCACACACACACACATGCACACACACTGGCCAGCCACTCACACGGCGTAATAGCCAAGAGGCCACGGCCCATAGGTTGGGGACCTCTGTCTTAGAGCAAAGGTCCCCAACCTTTTGGCCACCAGGGACCGGTTCCATGGAGAAACGTTTTCCTGCGGACTGGAGAATGTGTGGATTTGTGTGCTGCCGCATCCCACGGACAGGGCCTTACTTATTTGTGCGGAAGGAAGGAAGGAAGGAAGGAAGGAAGGAAGGAAGGAAGGAAGGAAGGAAGGAAGGAAGGAAGGAAGGAAGGAAGGAAGGAAGGAAGGAAGGAAGGAAGGAAGGAAGGAAGGAAGGAAGGAAGGAAGGAAGGAAGGAAGGAAGGAAAGGGTGCGTAGGTCTTACCTGGGCTGGTTTTCCTGGACTACGTTCTCCCCTGTCTGGTAGCCACCGTCTACCACCTGGGTGCTAGACCTCTTGACAATTTGCTTCAGCTCCTGCTCTAAACGATCCTGGATGGCCTTGATGGTCTCTGGAATTTTTCTCAGTTTGGCCAGTCCTTTGATGAGAATGCCCATGAAGGCCGAGCTGTTCTCCTCAGGATCCAGCTCTAAATCTTCCTTGATTTCCATCAAGCTAACTTCTCTTCCTGAAATGTAAGAAAGACCAAACCTGAATCGTGAAACAGTTCCTTGAGCCTCAAGCCCAAAGACTTTCCCAGGGCCCATTAGAGAGATAGAGAGATAGAGAGATAAAGAGATAGGGATAGGGATAGATAGATAGATAGATAGATAGATAGATAGATAGATAGATAGATAGATAGATAGATAGATAGAGCGGCAGATATATATATATATATATATATATATATATATATATATATATATATATATATATATATATATAAAGAGAGAGAGAGAGAGAGAGAGGATTATTTTATCACTCACCGCTGCTAAATTGAGCGGAGTCAAACTTGCGAGGCGTGGATAAGTTGGTAACGTCGAGAAGAGGCAGAGCAGAGGCCTCCTTCACATGCGAACTGCGATGAAAGGAAATTAAACTTAACCACTGTGAGCCAAGAGAACTCCAGCAGGCATTCACAAATGGCAGAAACGTAAAGGAGAAGATTAAAGTTTCCCTAACGTGGCAGGCCTCTACATCCCCCAGGGAATTATGTGAGGAGGAGGAGGAAGTACTCACAAAGCTTCGTTGTTGTTGTTTTTGACTGTTTTAATCTGTTTAGCTTGGCAGCCGTCATATGATTTTATCGGCCGTTTGGTTGGGGAGTCACCCAGACTCGGTGCAAAGGTGAGCGGCTATGAAGTATTTTTAATAAATGAAATAAATACATTTCGCAGGGTCTGTTTCCCATGAAGAATCACAAACCAGAAGGGGAAGCCTCCAACTTAAAACTGCTCCCAGACTAACAGAAAAAAAATATATTCGTAGCTCAGGACTGAACAGTGGAGTCGTTGATGCTCCCTAAGCTGGTTGGTTTGCTTGCAAGACATTGCATGACCCAACTAGGGAACATCATCAGTGCTGGAATGAGTGGAATTTGCGGGAGAGGAGGAGGACGACGACTGTGAAGTCTGGGTGGTCTCTGAGCTGACCGGGGAACTGCGGGTCAGCAGCCCTTAAGATCTCTCCAATGTTATGACTTGTAGCATTTTTGTAGCTCATGAGCCCACAACAGGATGACTGCACGGTGCTGTTGTAACTTTGACACAGTCTTCTCAAAAGACGTCTCAAAGGTTTTTGTATCTAAAAAAAACCCGCAAAAAAGTACCTGACCAGCCATCAAATAGTCATCAAAATGACACCAACCCCCTCCCCCAGGCTGGACTCTGGAAAAGGAAACTAATGAGAGTTTATTGGTTCCCTAGAACGATGGGTGACTTTTTTTCAAGGTTGAGTTGGCTTATACAGCTTGGCCCAAATGTCATTTTATTTGAGGTAGGGAGACAGTCCTGCATTAATGGAGTTGCAATTAGGAGAGGAGTGGCTAAATCAGGGATAGGCAACCTTGGCTCTTTTATGACTGGTGGACTTCAACTCCCAGAATTCCTGAGCCAGCCACGCTGAGGGGAAAGGGAGAGGTTTCCAAGCTGAGCCGTGCTGGCTCAGGAATTCTGGGAGTTGAAGTCCACCAGTCACAAAAGAGCCAAGGTTGCCTACCCCTGTACTAAGTCCTCCTGTTCTAAGCGTTGACCCTCCTAGTGCAGGGGTAGGCAACCTTCGCTCTTTTATGACTGGTGGACTTCAACTCCCAGAATTCCTGAGCCAACCTGGCTCAGCATGGAAACCTCTCCATTTTCCCTCAGCATGGCTAGCTCAGGAATTCTGGGAGTTGAAGTCCACCAGTCATAAAAGAGCCAAGGTTGCCTACCCCTGGTCTAGGAGGCTGACCGCTTAGAACAGGAGGATTTAGGACAGGGGTGGGCAACCTTGGCTCTTTTATGACTGGTGGACTTCAACTCCCAGAATTCCTCAAGCCAGCCTGGCTCAGCTTGGAAACCTCTCCATTTTCCCTCAGCATGGCTGGCTCGGGAATTCTAGGAGTTGAAGTCCACCAGTCATAAAAGAGCCAAGGTTGCCCACCCCTGTCCTATATAGGGGTCCTCAACCGTGGCTCTTTGATGAGGTGTGGACTTCAACTCCCAGAATTCCTGAGCCAGCTTGGAAACTTCTCCCTTTCCCCTCAGCATGGCTAGCTCAGGAATTCTGGGAGTTGAAGTCCACCAGTCATGAAGGGGCCCAGGTTGCCTACCCCTGGTCTAGGAGACTCACCGTTTAGGACTTAGGACAGGGGTAGGCAACCTTGGCTCTTTAATGACTCGTGGACTTCAACTCCCAGTATTCCCGAGCCAGCATGAGGGAACTATGGCCCCCTCATGACTTGTGGACTTCAACTCCCAGAATTCCTGAGCCAGCATGGGGGAACTGTGGCCCCCTCATGACTTGTGGACTTCAACTCCCAGAATTCCTGAGCCAGCATGAGGGAACTATGGCCCCCTCATGACTTGTGGACTTCAACTCCCAGTATTCCCGAGCCAGCATGAGGGAACTATGGCCCCCTCATGACTCGTGGACTTCAACTCCCAGAATTCCTGAGCCAGCATGAGGGAACTATGGCCCCCTCATGACTCGTGGACTTTATCTCCCAGAATTCCTGAGCCAGCATGGGGGAACTATGGCCCCCTCATGACTGGCAGACTTCAACTCCCAGAATTCCTGAGCCAGCATGGGGGAACTGTGGCCCCCTCATGACTCGTGGACTTCAACTCCCAGAATTCCTGAGCCAGCATGAGGGAACTATGGCCCCCTCATGACTTGTGGACTTCAACTCCCAGTATTCCCGAGCCAGCATGAGGGAACTATGGCCCCCTCATGACTTGTGGACTTCAACTCCCAGAATTCCTGAGCCAGCATGGGGGAACTATGGCCCCCTCATGACTCGTGGACTTTAACTCCCAGAATTCCTGAGCCAGCATGGGGGAACTATGGCCCCCTCATGACTGGCAGACTTCAACTCCCAGAATTCCTGAGCCAGCATGGCTCAGCTTGGAAACCTCTCCCTTTCCCCTCAGCACGGCTGGCTCAGGAATTCTGGGAGTTGAAGTCCACCAGTCATAAAAGAGCCAAGGTTGCCTATCCCTGGGCTAAACGAACGCATAAACAAGACGGACCTTACTCTCCCCTTTTCTTTGTTCCGTTGTCCAACCTTGCTGGTGGACTTGATGTAAAGATGACGGTGGAGTTCATCGATCAGAACCAAGTGCATATTCATCTTTTTGCTGTGAAGTTCCAGCCTCAGGTCACTTAGGCCCTCCACCTGGAGGAGAGGTCCTTCCAAGGAGTTCACAGCCGATACCTTTGAACAAAAAAATAAATAAATAAAGGTCGATTTAATTCTTTCCCAAAGCCGTTACGTCTCAATCCTGCCAATCCTTGCATTACGACTGCATTTCAAACCCAAATCTCCGTTGCTAAGCGAGACAGTGCTTCAAGTGAGTTTTGTTTCATTTTGCAACATTTTTACGCCACAGTTCTTCGGCGAATCACCGCAGATGTTTAATTAGGAAAACGGTGGTGAAGTGAATCCGGTTTCCCCGTGGACTTTTCCTTCTGAGAAGGTCGCAAAAGGGGAATCACGTGGGACTTCAAGACACTGCAGCCATCATAAATCGGAGTCAGCTGCCAAAAAAATCAAAATTTTTATCACAGGACCATGGGGGTGCGGCCAGGTTTGTGTGTGTGTGTGTGTCTGTGTGTGTGCTCGTTAAGTCATTTTTTTTTTCAGTACCCCGGTAACTTCGAACAGTTACTAAAGGAACCATTTTTAAAACAAGGGTTACCTTGTACATTGCTTCGTGTAAGATTTACCTCGGTCAAATTCTAAGGACAATCTCATCAAACAGCTAAAACAGACGAAGAACGGCCGCATGATTTGGGTCTGGTTAGTCTAAAGAAAAGAAGAAATAGGGGAGACATGATAGCAGAGTTCCAGTATCTGAGGGGCTGCCACAAGGAAGAGGGGGTCACGTTATTCTCCAAAGGACCAGAAGGCAAGACAAGAAAACAATTAGTTGGAAACTGACCAAAGAGAGAAGCAACCTGGAATTAAGGAGAAACTTTCTAACAGTGAGGACAATTAACCAGTGGAACAGCCTGCCTCCAGAAATCGTGGACACTTAGCAAAAATGTTTAAAAACATGTCAGATAGATGTTGGAAATGTAAACATAATATAGGCACGTATTATCATATTTGGTGGACATGCGAGAAGGCAAAGGTTTATTGGAAAAATATACATATGTGGTTAGAAAAAATATTGGATGAACAAGTGGATTTTAAACCTGAACTTTTTTTATTAGGCATCATGCCTGTAAAGACTAATAAGCAGAAATTATATTTAATTCTACATATCACCACAGCAGCAAGAATAATTTTCGCACAATATTGGAAGAACGAAGCTTTGCCATCAGAGGAAGAAATAATCAGGAAGATTTTGGAATGTGCAGAGATGGACAGATTAACTATGAGGCTGAAAGACAAAGAACATACAGACTGTTATCAAATTTGGAATTTATTTTACACTTGGTTAGAGAAAAGGATTAGGAATTGAATATGTATTAATTTAGCAAATTTCAGACAACTTGTTGATTGGAAAAAATTAACATATATGGGGGGAAAATTAATAAAAAAGATTAAAAAAAAAAGAAATCGTGGACGCTCCATCCCTGGAGATTTTTAATAAGAGACTAGACAATCACTTGTCTGAAATGGTATAGGTCTCCTGCTTGAGCAGAGGGGGGACTTTCCTTCCAGCTCTATCATATTCTAAATATTTATAATACACGATAGCTTTGTCTTAAAAAAAAAAAAAACAGGAGATGGAAGAAGGAATGAGCCCAAAGGATGAACTACGAAAGCAGAAGAGTGAAAGGAAGATTCTGCATTTACCAAAATGAAATCAAGACGAAGGGATTCAGCCAAAGCCTCGGCGGGTGATATTGATTTGGAAGAAGACCCCTTTGATATGATTCTAAATGTCTCTGCAATAACAGTCAATTCAATTAGCAATCCCTAGGAATATGACCGCTCTGTCCACGGGGCAATTTAAGCGTCAACCTCAAAACTCGAAAGGGGATTTTCCTTGCCAGCTGTAACCCTGGGATTGCTAAATACTTTAATGATTTGGTCTCCACTGAGTCATATCCAACTCCGGTGCGTTTCAAAGATCGGGCACGAACGGGGGGCTACTGCAATATTTCCAATTTACAGCTCGCCCAGTGTTTAAGGTGACCTTTTAGGGGACTTAATAACATTTAGACAGTGATAAATATTTCAGCAATTGTTTAATTGTGTCCGCTCTCTATCCCTGGGCAGCGGCGGCGGCAGCAGCATAAATACATCGCAACTCGGTTAAAAGAGAGGACTGGCCACAGAAAGAGAGTCTCTCTCCTTTCTGCATATTATTTTAATCAGCAAATCAATCTCATTTTGCAGAAACCCAGCGTGGCTATCTTAAGGAAAGAGGAGGTAAACGGACAGCCGCAAGAGCGGGCAGCAAATCAAACAATAATTCAATTTAATAATGAGAAATATGCATCGTGGCGGCTTATGATTTTAAGCTCACCATCCATCGTGTCTCCTCAATGGCACAAAGAGCTGCCTATAATAATAAAAATGATGATGATGATGATGTTGGAAGGGACCATGGAGGTCATCTAGTCCTGCTCAGGCAGGAAACCCTATACCAGCGGTTCTCAACCTATGGGTCGCGACCCCATTTGGGGTCAAACGACCATTTCACGGGGGTCGCCAAACACCGCAGTCCGCCATATTTTTTCCCCCTTTTCCCCTCAGCCGTCGCGCAGCGCATGCGCGGTGCGGGCCGTCGCGCAGCGCATGCGGGGTGCGAGTCGTCACGCAGCGCATGCGTGGTGCGGGCCGTCGCGCAGCGCATGCGGGGTGCGAGTCGTCGCGCAGCGCATGCGCGGTGCAGGCCGTCGCGCAGCACATGCGTGGTGCAGGTCGGGTCGAGGCCTGAAAAGGGTTGAGAACCGCTGCCTTATACCATTTCAGACAAATGGCGGTCCAGTCTCTTCTTAAAAACTTCCAGTGTTGGAGCATTCACTGCTTCTGGAGGCAGATGGTTCCACTGGTTAATTGTTCTCACTGTCAGGAAGTTTCTCCTTAGTTCCAGGTTGCTTCTCTCCTTGATTAGTTTCCATCCGTTGCTTCTTGTCCTGCCTTCAGGGGCTTTGGAGAAGAGCTTGACTCCCTCTTCTTTGGGACAGTCCCTGAGATACTGGAAGGCTGCTATCCTGTCCCCCCTCGTCCTTCTTTTCATTAAACAAGAGATACCCAATTCCAGCAACCGTTCCTTGTATGTTTTAGCCTCCAGTCCCCTGATCATCTTTGTTGCTCTTCTCTGGACTCTTTCTAATGTTTTCAGTATTTCCACTGAATATCGATCTAAAATCCTAGAGACCCCGTAAGAGATTCCTCTTCCCAATCACGGCGCATGCCTTATTTATGGCTCTTCGTGCATTCATCAGCGTCCGGCGATGGTCTTGAACACTTGACTTGAGTCCCTAATTCCAGACTCTCCGACGCCACCTGAACGCTCGTCTGGGGAATCCACGCCGGACCAGAAAGACTCCTCTACATATGCATGAACACGCCTGAAGCGTGTGAAGTGTTATTCGGGGCCCTGCTCTCCGCCTCGCCCTGAGAAAAGTTGAAGATTGAGGGTGAGGTCTGGAGAGCTTTAAAATCGCTCCCCCAGGAAATGTATCCTTGGGAAATTATTAAGTTAAAAAAAAAAAAGTAATTTCGTTCATTTTGCATTAATTGCAAAAGAGGGATAAACTGACCTCCTTGTGTCGAGGGGGTACTGTAGCTTCAACCGGATGGCTGGGTCTCACGGCTGATATAAGATTTTCGTCCAAGCGCCTCGATTTGTTTGTTTGATTTCCAAAATACAGGGGGTCCTCGTGTTACAGCAGTTCTTTTAGTGACCGTTTGGGGTTACAACAGCATTGGGAAAAAGGGACTCAGTCACCCAGTCAGCTTTCATTCCTATGGTGGGACTAGAACTCACCGTCTCCTGGTGATTGGCCCAAAGTCACCCAGTCAGCTTTCATTCCTAAGGCGGGACTAGAACTCACCATCTCCTGGTGATTGGCCCAAAGTCACTCAGTCAGCTTTCATTCCTAAGGTGGGACTAGAACTCACCGTCTCCTGGTGATTGGCCCAAAGTCACCCAGTCAGCTTTCATTCCTAAGGCGGGACTAGAACTCACCGTCTCCTGGTGATTGGCCCAAAGTCACCCAGTCAGCTTTTGTGCCCAAGGTAGGACTAGAATTTTTCTGGTGATTGGCCCAAAGTCACCCAGCTGGCTTTCATGCCTAAGGTAGGACTAGAATTCACCGTCTCCTAGCGACTGGCCAAAAGTCAACCAGCCAGTTTTCATGCCTAAGGCGGGACTAGAACTCACAGTCTCCTAGCGATGGGCCCGAAGTGACCCAATTTACTTCCATGCCTAAAGTGAGACTGGAACTCACTCGCTCCTGCGGATTGGCCCAAAGTCACCCAACCGGTTTTCCTGCCTAAAGCGGAACTAGAACTCACCGTCTCCTGCTTTTTTTTAGCTACCAGACCAAATTGACTCATATATGTAATAGAAATTGAATCTTCCATATTGGTGGTGGGATTAATGTTTGTTAATGTTTGTATTTTGTCTGGTGGAGGGCACTTTTCACAGTGCACTGTTTTATGTGTTCAATTAATAAAAAATTAAAAAAAAAACAGACCAAATTGACTCTCTTATATTTCTAAATTTCTCCTTTCTAAAATGAAATATATATATATATATATGCCGGGACCGGCAATTCCTCCCAAATCCCAGTTGTCGAGTACTTTCCGAGGGCGATGCGCTACCAAGCGTGTAATATCACTTTGTGTCAGAACAGAAGTGTCAGCTGAAATGTTCTTTAGGATCAGAGGAGTGCATGTCGTGAGGTTAAAACATTTCCCCAACTGTAAGATACGGACAGCTTTAAACCAGACGTTTACAAAGACTAACACCTAATGTTGTATTTTATGTTCTATGATGATTGCTTCTTAATATTTATTTATTTATTTATTTATTAGACTTATAAGCCGCTCTTCTCCAGGGGACCCAGAGCGGCTTACAACATAGATAATAACAATCGCATTAAAGTCTAATATAAATTAAATTAAAATGATCATAAAGTAAAAACAATACCCCAAATTTTTAATAAAAAAAAAAAACATAATATGATATGATCTTATGTTTAATGTTGATTACTTTAATATTGAAAAAGCGGATTGAATTTCTACCCCAGGTTATTGAATTTCTACCTCAGGATCTTTTGTTAGGGATCATAAAAGATTGCACTATTACTGAGATGAATCTAATTCTGAATTTGGTCACAGCAGCTAGACTGCTGGTGGGACAATACTGGAAGCCAGAAATACCACCTATTAAAGTTTGGACTCTGAAAGTAATACATTTGGCAGAAATGGAGAAAAATTTTGGCATATTTGAAGGATCGCTCAAACGAACAGTATGTGATAGACTGGAAACAGTGGATAGACTATAGATAAGAGAAACACCAATCAAATAAAATGTAACAGGCGTAAAGTTGAGGCTTGACGTGAGGAGTGAAGAATGTTTACCAAATCAGACGTTTACAAAGACTAATACTTAGTGCTGTATTTCAGGTTCTATAATGATGGCTTCTTAATATGATCTTATGTTTAATGTCGATTGTTTTAATAAAATTTTAAAAAAAAGAGAGAAAAGAAAAAGACACCTTTGCTTGCAAGCTCTACCGTTCCTGCCACGGCAGCAGATCGTGAAAAGGCATTTTGAGCGTGGGAGACCTTTAACCGTTTAACACTCTTTTTCAAAACTGAAAAGTTTCAGGAGGAAGTCACAAACAAAGCCCACGGGATTTTATTTTCATTTCGTTTCATTTCCCCAATCCATGAGAGACGTCTTTCATCCACTGTGAGAATTCGACAATCTTCGACAAAAGGGATATGCAAAAAGATAAGGAACGGCTGCTGGAATTGGGGATGTCTAGTTTAACGAAGAGAAGGATGAGGGGGGGAGACATGATAGCAGCCTTCCAGTATCTCAGGGGCTGCCCCAAAGAAGAGGGAGTCAAGCTATTGTCCAAAGTGCCTGAGGGCAGGACAAGAAGCAACGGATGGAAACTAACCAAAGGAGAGAAGCATCCTAGAACTAAAGAGAAACTTCCTGACAGTGAGAACAATTAATCGGCGGAACCACCTGCCTCCAGAAGCGGTGAACGCTCCAACACTGGAAGTTTTTAAAGAAGAGACTGGACAGCCATTTATCTGAAATGGTGTAGGGTTTCCTGCCTGAGCAGCGGGTTGGACTAGATGACCTCCAAGGTCCCTTCCAACTTTTATTATTATTATTATTATTATTATTATTATTATTATTATTATTATTACTCACTATTATTACTACTATTATTATTACTATTATCATTACTATTATTATTACTATTATTATTATTACTATTACTATTATTATTATTATTGTGATATAACAACCCTGCTTGGAACAGTCTACTGAAATCTCAGCAAAGCTTGAAACATCTGAACTGTTTCAGCGGAAATGAAAGGGCATTTAAATTAAATACCCGTTAAATAAATATAGGTAGAGTGTTTGCAGGAATTGGGTAGGTCTAGTTTAATGGGGGGGAAAAGGACTAGAGGTGACATAATAGTAATCTCCCAATATTTGAGGGGCTGCCACAGAGAAGAGGGGATCAACCTATTTTCCAAGGCACCAGAAGGCAAGACGACAAACAACGGATGGAAACTCATCAAGGAGAGAAGCAACCTGGAATAAAGGAGACTTTTTTTGACAGTGAGAACGATTAATCAGTGGAACGACTTGCCTCCAGAAGTTGTGGGTGCTCCAAAACTGGAGGTTTTTAAGAAGAGACTGGGCAGCCATTTGTCTGAAATGGTATAGGGTTTCCTGCCTGAGCAGGGGTTTGGACTAGATGACCTCCAAGGTCCCTTCCAACTTTATTATTATTATTACCATCGCACAGTCAGCCAGATGTTCAGACTGGAATTGGCATTTTGCCTACCAATCGAGTCCTTACCAAGGACCTGGGATAGGCAGAGGTGGATGTTGTTGTTGTTATTATTATTATGCCTTTGTTTTGCATCTTAGGGTCCCTTGGGGAAATCCAAGCTGAAGGCTATCCTATTTAACTATAGCAAAGTTAGCCAAGAATGTACTTTCTAAGAATGAATTCTCCTCAGAAACGAAGGAAACATTTAAACACATTTCCTGCAAAAACAATTTCGAAATTAGGCTTAGAAAACAAACGGCAAATAATTTTTGACTGTACGTAGTCTATTAACAAACTAACAATAGCAAAAACATCTTTGGTCTTACTTGAGGCTTTTTTTCTAAACACATAATCACCGTGCTTCCATCTGCCTTTGGCGACTTATCCGTGAAGCTCGGCAAATAAAACAAATCAGAGTTTGCATTTCTTGTGCCACCCGTAAGCTCCAGAAGGGTACGTAAGAATATCGTTTGTTTAATGTACAAAATATACGCAAAAGCTCAAGAAATCAAGAAACCCGTTAGCAGGTAGCCTTTCGCTTACGACCACAACTTTTCCGTCATTAAGCCACGCAGTCACTGAGTTTTGCCCCGTTTTATGACTTTTCTCAACCCGGTTGCGAAGTGAATCGCTGCAGATGTTAAGTTAACACAACACGGTTGCGAAGTGAATCCGGCTTCCCCCCATGGACTTTGCCTGTCTCAGAAGGTTGCAAAAGGGGATCGCGGGACCCCGGGACGCTGCAACCGTCCTAAGTACATGTCAGTTGCCGAGCATTCTGAATTTGGATCACGTGACCATCGTTAAGTGTAAACAAAAAACAAAAAAACGGTCGTAAGTCACTTTTCCCCCTGCCGTTGAAACTTGTGACAGTCGCTCAAGGGTTGTTAAGTCAAGGACTGCCTGTACTACATTGGGAGCACACACTGCACATTTACACACTGTTGCAAGGTTTTTAAGTGATAATAAAAAGAGTTCGGGAAACACACGCCAAACAATCGCCTCCCGAAGCTCTCCGGGTCCAGATCGAACTGTAATCAGTTCCAAGATGGAAGAGAGCCATAAATAAATACTAAATAAATAAAATGATCCGAGAAAGGACAGGCAGCAGCTTTAGAGTTACAGCAAGACAGACACTGCAGGGAAATGAGCGATAGATCACATTTAAGCACCAAACACATAAATAATTACATAGGTGGCTGGCCAGCTCCTGCTTCTCCTTCTCTGGAGACAGACATAAATCAGATCCATTCAACACCGGCTGAAATAAACATGGGCTGCTCCCTTTAAAAAGAAGTGAAAGTTAAAATGTTTAAAATGTAGTTGGTTTATAGTTAAACTTGGATATATGGAGTGAAGAAGGTCTACAAATTTAAAATGATTGTATTAAGCTGAATGGCTTTAACTTGAAATTATTTTTTTTTCTTCTTCTTTGTTTACATGTACAAATGGATATCTAATAATAAAAAATGTTAAAAAAAAATAGCGACAAGAGTTCCTGTCTTTATTATCTCCATTTTTTCTAGCTATAGTCAGCGACGGAAGGAAACTGAACAAAGAGAGAAGCAACCTAGAACTAAGGAGAAATTTTCTGACAGTGAAAACAATTAACCGGTGGAACCACCTGCCTCCGGAAGCGGTGAATGCTCCAATACTGGAAGTTTTGAAGAAGAGACAGGACAGCCACTTGTCTGAAATGGTATAGGGCAGTGATGGCGAACCTATGGCACGCGTGCCAGAGGCGGCACTCAGAGTCCTCTCCGTGGGCACGCACGCCAGGCCCTGGAGATGGCAACCGTCCCTCTTCAACCAGCTGCCTGCTAATTTGCCGAGGTCCCACGTGGCCAGATGCACCCCAGCACGGCTGGTTTCCCTCCCCCGTCCCATCCCTCCTGTCCTCGCATGCTCTCCTTTTCCCGGGCACGACCCATTGCATCGCCTCCTCAGCTGTCCGACGGCCATCCAGCTCAGAGGTGGCTTCCCTGAACTGCTGGCGGCGGGCTGTAGACGGACACTGTCGGCCCCCATGCGCTTGCTGGCTTGCTCCCTGTGGCTGCTGACGGACACTATTGGCCCCCATGTGCTGGCTGGCCTCTGTGTGCGGGGGCCGATGGTGTCGGGCAGCAGTCGCCCTGGCCCTTGTCTCGCCTTGCCCTGCGACAATGGCACCCCTGCCCTGCCTCGCCTTGCCTCGCCTCACCCCACAGGACGAGCCTCCTGCCCACTGCCCCACCTGCCTGAGACCCCCTGGATCTCCCCCAACCCAGCCCGGCCCCCACAGGCGTCCCTCCATACAAGCAACAGCGAGGTGACCACGTCCAC
Source organism: Bothrops alternatus (assembly GCA_034064705.1). Classification (NCBI taxonomy): domain Eukaryota; kingdom Metazoa; phylum Chordata; class Lepidosauria; order Squamata; family Viperidae; genus Bothrops; species Bothrops alternatus. The sequence continues at coordinate 121,419 of JARGCV010000731.1, forward strand.
CTTGGCCACACCCACCCAGTCTGCCATGACCACCACAGCCAGGCCCACCCAGTGGGCCACGCCCACCCTGGCACCTGGTGATAAATACGTGGGTTTTGGGTTACAGTTTGGGCACTCGGTCTCTAAAAGGTTCGCCATCTCTCGCATAGGGTTTCCTGCTTGAGCAGGGGGCTGGACTAGATGACCTCCAGGATCCCTTCTGATCCTGATTCTGAAGAAAGGAAAGAGGGAATGAAGAATGGCTACAACCCAGACAGCACGCTCAAAAATCGACATTTGAAAAGACGCCTGGGTTTCCCTCTGCATGCTTAAAACGTATCTTCCTTATCCCGACCGTGAATAAGATTTGGAAGAAGTCGTGTAGTCCCATCCCTAGGATGAAGTCATGAAATCAGCGTCGGAATAATAATGTTGTTTTCCTTACTTAAGAGAATATGCCCGAAGCCAGGCAGACATCAGAGGTGACCCTATTTTATCATCTGGATTAATATTTTTCAATCTGGTTAACTTTTAAGATGTGTGGGCATCAGCTCCCAGACTTGCCCACATAGGACGCTGGCTGGGGAATTCTGGGAGTTGAAGTCCACGCACCTTCAAGTTGCTAAGCACCTAACCAAAGAGAGAAGCAACCTGGAACGAAGGAGAAACTTCCTGACAGTGAGAACAATTAATCGGCGGAACTACCTGCCTCCAGAAGCGGTGAATGCTCCAACACTGGAAGTTTTTAAGAAGAGACTGGACAGCCATTGGTCTGAAATGGTGTAGGGTTTCCTGCCTGAGCAGGGGGTTGGACTAGATGACTTTCCAAGGCCTTGGTCAGGCCACACCTGGAATACTGTTTTGGTCACCATGATGTAAAAAAGATGTTGAGACTCTAGAAAGAGGACAGAGAAGAGCAACAAAGATGATCAGGGGACTGGAGGCTAAAACATATCAGGAGCGGTTGCTGGAATTGGGTATGTCTAGTTTAATGAAGAGAAGGACGAGGGGGGGACAGGACAGCAGTCTTCCAGTATCTCAGGGGCTGCCCCAAAGAAGAGGCAGTCAGGCTATTCTCCAAAGCGCCTGAAGGCAGGACAAGAAGCAACGGATGGAAACTAATCAAGGAGAGAAGCAACCTGGAAAGGAGAAACTTCCTGACAGTGAGAACAATTAATCGGCGGAACAACCTGCCTCCAGAAGCGGTAAGTGCTCCAACACTGGAAGTTTTTAAGAAGAGACTGGACAGCCATTTGTCCGAAATGGTGTAGGGATTCCTGCCTGAGCAGGGGGTTGGACTAGATGATCTCTAAGGTCCCTTCCAACTTTATTACTATTATTATTACTATTATTACTATTACTATTATTATGGATCATCACACAGTCAGCCAGATGTTCAGACTGGATTTGGCATTTTTTCTACAGATATCATCGCAGGATGGAAGCAGTTCCTAGTAAGGCTGCCTTTTGCAATTGACTGATGGCGAATTTGTCAATGCCGATGATGGTGTTCAAGTGGTGCTCCAGTTGTTTTGGGATTGCACCCAAGGCGCCTGTTACTACGGTATTGGTACCACCCTTGCTTGCCTTTGTCACAATCTTTCTATTTCTATTTGTAGGTCTTTGTATTTTGTTATCTTCTCCAGTTCTTTCTCGTCTATTCTGCTGTCTCCAGGCACTGCCACGACCATTATCCAGACTTTTTTTTGTCTTTCTTATCGACTATTGTTAAGTCCGGGGTGTTGTGTTGCAGGTGCTTGTCTGTTTGAATTCTGAAGTCCCAGGGCAGTTTAATTTTATCATTTTCTATGACTTTCTCTATTTTATGATCCCACCAGTTCTTGCTTACAGGCAAATGATATTTCTTGCAGATCTTCCAATGCACCATTGTTGCTACTTTGTCATGCCGCTGCTTGTAGTCAGTCTGGGCAATCTTCTTGCAGCAGCTTACCAGGTGGTCCACTGTTTCTTCAGCGTGTTGGCATAGGCGGCACTTACTGTCTGTTGCTGTCTTCTCAATTTTGACTTTGTATGCATTTGTCCTTAAGGCTTGGTCTTGTGCAGCCAGAATTAGTCCCTCAGTCTCTTTCTTCAACTTTCTTGCTCTTAGCCATTGCCAGGTCTTTTTATTATCTCCTTTCCCAGCTATTTTTTTTTTAAATGTACTGGCCATGTAGTGCTTTGTCTTGCCATGCCTCTATTCTGTTCTTCATTTGGTCTTTCTTGTAGGCCAGTTTGGTCTCTCCAGTAGTCAGTAAGCCTTCCTGATATACTAATTTCAGTGCATCTTCATCACTGTCCTTCAGATATTCTTCCAAAGCCATTTTTTTTCTTCTTCAACCATCTGATGTACTTGCAGCCTTCCACGCCCACCTATTTGCCTTGGTAGATAAAGTCTGTCAATGTCACTGCGTGGATGAAGGGCATGATTCATTGTCATTATTTTTCTGGTCTTCCTATCCATTGCTTTTAGTTCTGCTTCAGTCCAGTCGACTATTCCAGCTGTGTATCTAATGACTGGAATTGCCCAGGTGTTGATTGCCTTTATGATATTTCCTCCATTGAGTTTGGACTTTAAGATCTTCTTCACTCTCCTGATGTATTCACCTCTAATCTCTTTCTTGACTTCAGTGTGCTCGATGTTGTCAGCTTGAAGGATACCCAAGTATTTGTAGTACTCTTCCTCATCCAGACTCTTAATGTTATTTTTGTGGGGCATCTTGATTCCTTCAGTTTTCACTATTTTTCCTTGTTTGATAGTAAGTGTGGCACATTTGTCCAAGCCAAACTCCATTGCAATATCTCGGCTCTATATATGGACAGTGTTGAGCAGCGATTCTATTTCAGATGATGTTTTTCCATACAGCTTCAGATCATCCATGTAAAGGAGGTGGGATAGTCTGGCAGATGTTTCTGATGTTTGATAGCCATGTCCTGAGTTATTCAGTATGGTTGACAGAGGAAACAGTGCAATAACAAATAGTAATGGTGGTAATGAATCTCCTTGAAATATTCCTCTCTTGATATTAACCTCTCCCAGTCTCTCACCATTGATCTGCAACTGTGTCTTCCATCGTGCCATTGATCTTTGCACAAATTTTCTCATGTTTCTACTGACTCCTGTTATTTCTAGGCACCTGATTATCCAGTCATGTGGCAGAGAGTCAAATGCCTTTTTGTAGTCAATCCATGCCACATTCAGGTTAGTCTTCCTTTTCTTGCAGTTTTCCAAGATCATTTTGTCTATTAGCAGTTGATCTTTTGTTGTGTTGTTGTTGTTGTTGTTGTTGTTGTTGTTGTTGTTGTTATTATTATTATTATTATTATTATTATTATTATTATTATTAACTCTGTTATTCTGTTCCGTTATTCCGTGATTCTGTTAAGGTATCAGACTTGGCAAGCGAGACAATTATTTCAATTTTTCAATTGAATTTTGAATATTCTGTTCCCTGCGACGCTATTTTCCAACCCCATAGTGAGATCTTCGTGCTGGCTCACCAAATGAATGGTTGTAAATTGAGGACTATCTGTATTTCACAGGCAAGGCCTTTAAAAAAAGTTAAAATCATGTTTATATATAAATACGAACCAGCTGTCAAGCGTCCGAATGTAAATCGCGTGTCCAATGAGGATGCTGCCAACGGTCGTAAATGTGAAAAAATGGCCGTTAAGTCACTTTTTTTGGCCTAAACGAAGGGTTGTTATTAGTCGAGCTAACGAGCAAAGGATAACACTGGAGGCAGTCAAGCCCATGACGCCTGCCTGCCTGTTTAACGCAACAGACGGCCTCAGATAATGGGATTCTCCAGATTAAACAGGAAAAGATGACATGATTGATAAGTATATTAAAGGAGGCCAAGGTGGGATGGCATGGCAAAGGGAGGGAAGGGGGGGGGATTCTCCGCTGGTGCCTCTCCTGCTTCCAAACCCCTTCCCGTCCCTGCAATGAAATGAGGAAAACAAAACACAAACAGAATCAGAAAATTGGATTAGAGGCAATAACGCTAATAAAAACTACGGCTGGGTGCGCCCAGGCTCTCCTGGGCCGCCTGCTCCGAAGCGCTCCTTCCGCCTTTGAAAGCCAGGCATGATCTTGGCTTCTTTCGGGGGGAATGAATATAAATAGTAGCTTTCTCCATTCCCCACATATTTTAGAGGGGCGGGGGGGGGCGGGGAAAGGGTCCTTTGAAAGAAACAGAGCAGCAAACGCAAAGGGGCAAAGGCCAACTCCCCAGGCCTGTTGGCCACTCTGGACATCTCCAAACTGAGGTTGGCCGAGAGAGGATTTCAGCCCGCTAAAAGGAATGCTCCTTTTTTTGTTGCAAGGTGTGATACTTCCTTCTTTTTATTTTATTTAAGTATATCCTAACTTTAGTTTTATCCATAATTCAAGGCAGCCAACATACCTAATACGTCTTCCTTCTAGGTATGTATGTATGTATGTATGTATGTATGTATGTAGGTAGGTAGGTAGGTAGGTAGGTAGGTAGGTAGGTAGGTAGGGAGGGAGGGAGGGAGGAAGGGTGGGAGAGAGGGAGGAAGGAAGGAAGGAGAGCAGGAGAGTGAGTGAATGAGTGTGAGGGAGAGAAGGAGGGAGGGAAGAAGGAAGGATGGAAGGAAGGGAGGGAGGGAGGGAGGGAGGGAGGGAGGGAGGAAGGAGTGAGGGAGGGAGGAGGGAGTGGGAGGAGGGAGAGAGGGAGAAAGGAAGGAAGGAAGGAGAGCAGGAGTGAGTGAGTGAATGAGTTTGAGGGAGCGAGGGAGGGAAGAAGGAAGGAAGGAGTGAGGGAGGGAGGGAAGAAGGAAGGGAAGGGAGGGAGAAAGGAGTGAGTGATTGATTGAGTGAGTGAGTGAGGAGGGAAGAAGGAAGGGAAGAAGGTAGGTAGGTAGGGAGGGAGGGAGGGAGGGAGGTGACCGGCCCAAAGTCACCAGCCAGTTTTCACGCCTAAGACAAAACTAGAACTCACAGTCTCCTGATGATTGGCCCCAAAATCACAAAGCCAGTTTTCGTGCCCAGGTTGAGATCAGACCAGTTGTCTTTCATGTCTAAGGCAGGACTAGAATTCACATTCTCCCAGTTTCTAGCCTGGTGCCTTCACCACTAGGCCAAACTGGTTATCTGAGTCCCTTTATTGGTCTCATAGTATTGATTCTTTGGACTCCTCACGCCCATTAGCAGTCTTCTATAGTGAAGTGGTGCACATCATCCAGGTTCCCTTGTCCGCTTCTTTTCATTCCTCAGGAAATTATGTGTCCTTTGGTTGCTGTTCTGACCCCTGGACCAGCCGCCTGGAGGGCCTTTCCTTCCTGCCCATCATCCTGTCGGGAGGCTTCTTTCAAGCTGGTCCTCCAAAACGGAGAGGACGGCGTCAGCTCCCGGAAGCTCATTTTCCACAAAGCTACTCTCCTTTGGCGTGATGGCCTCCAAAATAAGAAAAAAAAAAAAAATACCAAAGGCCAAATTATATTCGCTGAAGTCCCTGCACAGTCGTTGGTCTCCTCATGACCCCAATCCTTGACCCCTTTCTTTTTATGTGCAAATGTATACAGCCATCCGTTCACCCCAAGGCCCGGGCGCCCCATCTCTCTTCTTCCCTTCGATCCAGGCCAGGATCCGGTACTAAATCTAGTCATCGCTGCTAATGGGTAATGTAACTCTTATTTATTAATAAGCCCCCTGTGATGAAGGTCAGGTATTTCTCAAGGCCAGAACACCAGATTAAAATAGGCGACCCCCGGTCAACATCAGCTCCCCTTCGGCTTTCCTCAAGACCAGAAATTTATTGCCTTTGATTGAAGAAGACGGAACCGTGTTCCTGGGAAGAGTTAGGGTGAGGGTCTTTGGCCCGGCGTTTTAAATCAAAGGTATAGGCACTCTCACTCAACTCAGGTGACAACTTTAGAGAAGAATGAAGCCTCGATGGATCCTTGGGATTGCCACACAACACGGGCGAAGGCAGACAAGCATACGCATCCAGAGCGGGCAGATAAAACCACGGAAGAAAAAAAATGTCCCTCTAAGGATTCCGATATAAATGATTAATGAAAGAAAAATGAAAGAAAAATAAAAATTGTGGTTTTGTTTTTTTAAAAAAACTTATTCTAATTTTTTTTAACTCTCAAAGTTTTAATTTGCATGTACCGTTTTATATTTTGATATTTTATTGTAGACAGACTGGACTCTCTTTCAAGGAGATAAATGGTTCGGAAATATGTGCGTGTGTATATAGACGATAAATGAAAGAGGAGAGATGAGATAGATAGATAGATAGATAGATAGATAGATAGATAGATAGATAGATAGATAGATAGATAGATAGATAGATAGATAGACAGACAGACAGACAGACAGACAGTATGAGATGAGATAGATAGATAGATAGATAGATAGACAGACAGACAGACAGACAGTATGAGATGAGATAGATAGATAGATAGATAGATAGATAGATAGATAGATAAGATAGATGTTTTATATTTTGATATTTTATTGTAGACAAACCAGACCCTCTTTCAAGGAGATAAATGATTCAGAAATATGTATGTGTGTGTATATAGATAAATGAAAGAGGAGAGTTGAGATAGATAGATAGATAGATAGATAGATAGATAGATAGATAGATAGATAGATAGACAGACAGACAGACAGACAGACAGACAGACAGTATGAGATGAGATGAGATGAGATAGATAGATAAATAGATAGATAGATAGATAGATAGATAGATAGATAGATAGATAGATAGATAGATAGATAGATAGATAGATAGATAGATAGATAGATAGATAGATAGATAGATAGTGTTGTATCTGGCCCTTCTCAGCTTAGTAAAGTCCACAGGAATATTTCTTTAAGAGTTTTATTTAACACAATTCAAGAGATTCACTTCAAAGCAAGCTGCTGGCATTTTGTTTGCGGAATGGCCAAATCTGACTTATTTACATTCAGCTTAAACATGCTCTCCCCCCTTCCAATTAACTCACTCTTTATCTCTCAGGTTGTCCAAGACCTCATTAATCTTCCGTACATTCCAAAAACACCAGAAAACTGAGTTCAAACGAACTTCTCAAGGTATCAGGCTACTCCTTGATATTAACGTTGCTCGTGACAAAGAATTAGTCCCTCCTTCCTCTTCTAATATAGTTTCCGATACGTCACTTCCCCCATGGCTTCCTTTTTCCACGTAACTGACACCTCCGCCTATCAAACCTTCGGAATCTCGGATCAAGCCATATATTTTCCTGTTCCAAGTCTGACTCTCCGCTTTGAGAGTCTGACCCAGACTGCATGCAAATCTCCTCCCTGTCTGTCTCTGCTGCCGGGAGGGGAAAGCACCCAGAGGGGCCTGGTTGCTCCTCCTCATCCTCTGACATTTCCCAAGCTGGTCTAGAGACACCCACAACAGATAGATAGATAGATAGATAGATAGATAGATAGATAGATAGATAGATAGATAGATAGATAGATAGATAGATAGATAGATAGATAGATAGATAGATAGATAGATAAGATAGATGTTTTATATTTTGATATTTTATTGTAGACAAACCAGACCCTCTTTCAAGGAATAAATGGTTCAGAAATATGTGTGTGTGTGTATATAGATGATAAATGAAAGAGGAGAGTTGAGATAAATAGATAGGTAGATAGATAGATAGATAGATAGATAGATAGATAGATAGATAGATAGATAGATAGATAGATAAGATAGATGTTTTATATTTTGATATTTTATTGTAGACAAACCAGACCCTCTTTCAAGGAGATAAATGGTTCAGAAATATGTGTGTGTGTGTGTATATAGATGATAAATGAAAGAGGACAGTTGAGATAGATAGATAGATAGATAGATAGATAGATAGATAGATAGATAGATAGATAGATAGATAGATAGATAGATAGATAGATAGATAGATAGATAGATAGATAGATAGACAGATAGACAGACAGACAGATAGACAGATAAACAACAGACATTTGGGGAGGGAAATGAGTGGGAGATCAGGCAGCATTCAAGGTGGGCTGGACTTAGATCTCTTACGAGCACGCAGGGATTCGTGACTTATGACATATTTGACTCCTCCCTCGGACTCAGCCTGGTTATCTCCTACAATCCATAATCTTTTTCTTCCAATGTGGTGAATATAAAGAAAGGTTGCTGGAATTGGGTCTGTCTAGTTTAACGAAGAGAAGGACAAGGGGTGACAGGATATTGGCAGTCTTCCAATCTCTCAGGGGCTGTCCCGAAGAAGACGCAGTCAAGCTATTCCCCCAAGGACCTGAAGGCGGGACAAGAAGCAACGGACGGAAACTCATCAAGGAGAGAAGCAACCTAGAGAACTAAGGAGAAATTTCCTGACAGGGAGAAAAATTAACCAGTGGAACAGCTTGCCACCAGAGGTTGTGGGTGCTCCAACACGGGAAGTTTTTGAGAAGAGCCATTTGTCTGAAATTTTATAGGGTTTCCTGCCTGAGCAGGGGGTTGGACTAGATGACCTCCAAGGTCCCTTCCAACTCTGTTATTCTTATTGAATAACCCAACTTATTTGTTAGCACCGGCACGACACTTGCTAGCAGGATACACCGTCGTCTTGTACCCGAGTGGCGAACAGGGCAGCCTTCGAAATCATTGTTACTGAACGTAGTCCTGAAACCCTGACACGGAACATCCTGCTGATCACTTGGAAAGCTCATTTCTGCCCATGTTAGGCGGGCTCCTCCTGACAGGCGGCTGACAAAGCGCATTTTTCTTCATCCAACTCCACACAAGTGCCAGCCGCTTCTTCGCTCCGGCTTCTGGGGGGGGGGAAGGGTTTCCTTCCTTCCTTCCTTCCTTCCAGTAATAAGTCTTCCCAGAATTAATCATGGCACATTAGAAGCAGCTGGAGTGTTTGGAGTGATAATGAAACCTGTAACAAGCCATCTTCCCACGTCTTGGCCAAACAATGAGGGAATTAAAATTTCAATTTAAATGCAGAGGTTTGGAAACACGCTTCAGTGGCAAAATTAACTTCAATTAATGTGAGTGGAATACAAAGGACGGACTGCAGAAATGCGAGGGTGGCTCCAGAAATTAGGCCATTACCGTGGTTTGCCATCAAGGCGCACAACGCCGGCAAAGGTCTAATTTCAACAGCACACCTATCACAAAGCTACAGACCACAATATTTTATCAGTTCTCCCATTTCTCAGGAGACAGATCGCTGCCTTCCTGGAATCCTTTCCGGGGAAGGGGGGTGGCTTTCGATAAGCCAACGGCTGTTTGCCTTGAGGACAAAGCCCAATAAATAAATGAATAAATAATGCATTATGCAGCCCTGACAGTTGAATAATTATTTTATACAGATGAGACAATGAAAAACAATAGAGTCACCCCAGTAGCAGGGACCCTAATCATGGCTTCGTTCTGACAGGAAGCCAGAAAGAGGCTGAAGAAGGTTGAACTTAAAAGAGCTGCTTTCTAGATCATCTTACAACGGGAAGGGTTTTAAAAAGAGAGGCGTTTGCAGACTCCAAAGGGATTTTTCCGGCACGGAAAGGACTCGGAATAAATCTTTAGGGAGGTTTTCATAAAGGGGAATCTTTGTAGCGCGGGGTTGAAATGAGGGGTCTTGGATGCTCTCTGAGCTGGGTGGTTTTCTTGCAGACGTTTCATGACCCAAGTAGGGAGCATCATCAGGGCTAGAAGGGAGTGGGGTTGGTGGAGAGGAGGAGGAGGAGGAGGAATATGGGATTGGTGCTCTCTGAGCTTGATTCTTTTCTTGCAGACGTTTCATGACCCAAGTAGGGAGCATCATCAGGGCTAGGAGGGAGTGGGGTTGGTGGAGAGGAGGAGGAGGAGAAGGAGGAGGAGGAGGTGGTGGTGGTGGAATATGGGATTGGTGCTCTCTAAGCTTGATTCTTTTCTTGCAGACGTTTCATGACCCAACTAGGGAGCATCATCAGTGCTAGGAGGGAGTGGGGCTTGTTGGTGGGAGGAGGAAGAGGAGGAAGGGGGGAGGAGGGGGAGGAATGTGGGGTTGGTGCTCTCTGAGCTTGGTTCTTGCAGACGTTTCTTGACCCAACTAGGTAACATCATCAGTGCTAGAAGGACCCCACAGTCCTTCTTCTTCTCCTTCTCCTTCTCCTCCTCTCCACACACCCCACTCCCTTCTAGCACTGATGATGTTACCTAGTCGGGTCATGAAATGTCTGTAAGGAAACAACCCAGCTCAGAGAGCATCAAGGACCGCATAGTCTTTTTCCTCCTCCTCCTCCTTTCCACCTACCCCACTCCCTTCTACAACTGATTTTATTTATTTATTTATTTATTTGACTTATATGCATGATGTTCCCTAGCTGGGTCATGAAACGTCTGCAAGGAAACCACCAAGCTCAGAGAGCACCAAGGACCCCACAGTTCTTCTACACTCGTCGTTCTCCTCCTCCTCTTCCTCCTCCTCCCTCACTCCCTTCTAGAACTGATGATGTTCCCTAGTTGGGTCATGAAATGTCTGCAAGAATACCACCAAGCTCAGAGAGCACCAAGGACTCCACAGTCTTTTTCCTCGTCCTCCTCCTCCCTCTCCTCTTCCTCGTCCTCCTCCTCCTCCCCCTCCTCTTCCTCGCCCTCCTCCTCCCCCTCCTCTCCACAAGCCCCACTCCCTTCTAATACTGATGATGTTACTTAGTTGGGTCATGAAACGTCTGCACAAAAAACCACCAAGCTCAGAGAGCATCCAGGATCTCACAGTTCTCCTCCTCCTCCTCCTCCTCCTCCTCCTCCTCCTCCTCCTCTCCACCAAGCCCCCTCCCTTCCAACATGTATGTATGAGAGGACTTTGAGACCCAGGTAGAAAGCTACAGGAGAGCAGTACTAAGACGAGGCAAGATGTATCCATCGGTAAGGGCTGCTCCAAACCGAAAATTAAGCAAGAAATAACACCCTGTGCAGAAAAGGCTATGAAAGAAGGAAGCTTCCCCAGCTGTTAAAGAAAAAAGAAAAAAAAAGACGCTAAGAAGGCAGATGAGACAGCCGAAGGGTTCCTGGGGGGGGGGGTAAAGAAAGGAGGTGTCAGGAGAGAAAAGGAACGGGCACCAAACATGGAAACAAGAGACAAGATAGGAGAGGACAGGAATGGGAGGGGAACGACAGGAGGTCAAAGTCATTGGTGCTTTCAAAGCCTCCAAAGAGGTTAATAGAGTGGAGGGTTTTGTTTTGTTTTTTTTTTAAAAAAAGAGAGTGAGTGACAGAAGAGCGCCAAAGAGACAGGCAGAGAGAACAATGCAGTTGGCCAGCCGACGGCAGAGGTAATGACTCTCCGGTCCTGATAGCGCAGCGGTTCTCAACCATTTCCGGGGCTCGACCCCGGCCCGCATCGCGCATGCGTGGCGCGACGGGGCGCATCGCAAAGGGGGGAAAAAATGGCCGACCCAAAAAAAAATGGCGGGCCCGCATCGCAAAGGGGAAAAAAATGGCCGACACAAAAAAAAATGGCGGGCCCGCATCGCGCATGCGCGGCGTGACGGCCCGCATCGCAAAGGGGGAAAAAAATGGCCGACCCAAAAAAAAAATAAATGGCCGACCAAAAAAAATAATAAAAAAATGGACGACCAAAAAAAAAAATGGCGGGCTCGCATCACGCATGCACGGCGCGACGGCCCGCATCGCAAAGGGGAAAAAATGGCTGACCAAAAAAAAAATAGCCGACAAAAAAAAATGGCGGACTGCGGTGTTTGCCGACCCCCGTGAAATGGTCGTTCGGCCCCAAATGGGGTCGCGACCCACAGGTTGAGAACCGCTGTGATAGCGGATCTAGCGGACGGGAATGTGACAGCTGTCTGTCAAGGGCGGGCGGGCGGGCGCCTCTTACCAGCATGTCGGTGGCCATCAGGTAGTGCTTGCTGCCCGTGTATTGCTGCAGCTTCTGGGGCACCTGCTTGATGTTCTCGATCTCGTCCAGCAGATTCAAGACGTGCTTGTGCTCGATCCCTTCGATCCACAGCTTGCGCAGCTCGTCCCGCTTGCAGTGCAGCAGCATTTTGCAGGAGACGAGGTTCTCCTTGACCTGTGGGGGGAGGGAGGGGGGGGGAAACACAAAGTGGTTGAGGGGCTGCCACAGAGAAGGGAGGGGGGGTGTCAATTTATTTTCCAAAGCGCCTGAAGGCAGGACAAGAAGGCAGCGGGTGGAAACTAACCAAGGAGAGAAGCAACCTGGAAGTCAGGAGAGATTAACAATTAACCAGTGGAACCAGCTGCCGTCCAGAAGTGGTGCGTGCTCCATCACTGCAGGTTTTTAAGAAGAGATTGGACAGGCATTTGTCTGAAATGCTAGAGGGTTTCCTGCCATAGCAGGGGGTTGGACTAGATGACCTCCAAGGTCCCTTCCAACTCTATTATTATGGATCATCGCACAGTCAGCCAGATGCTCAGACTGGATTTGGCCTTTTTGTCCACCTATCGAGTCCTCCCCAAGGACCTGGGATAGGCAGATGTGGATGTTTGATGGTATCACAGATCTCGTCGCAGGATGGAAGCGGTTCCCAGTAAGGCTGCCTTTTGCAATTGACTAATGGCGAATTTGTCAATGCCGATGATGGTGTTCAAGTGGTGCTCCAGCTGTTTTGGGATTGCACCCAAGGCGCCTATGACTATTGGTACCACCCTTGCTTGCTTTTGCCACAGTCTTTCTATTTCTATTTGTAGGTCTTTGTATTTTGTGATCTTCTCCAGTTTCTCGTCTATTCTGCTGTCTCCAGGCACTGCCACGTCCACCATCCAGAATTGTTGTTGTTGTTGTTATTATTATTATTATTATTATTATTATTCCTCCAAGGTAATATAAGGAGTCCTCAACATACAACCAAATTTGCGATGATAAGCAAGACAATGGTTAAGTGAGCGTGGCCCCATTTTACGAATAGACCTGGAAGGGACCTTGGAGGTCATCTAGTCCAACCCCTTGCTCAAGCGTGAGACCCTATACAATTTCAGACAGATGACTGTCCAGTCTCTCCTTGAAAACCTCCAGTGTGGGAGCATCCACAACTTCTGTCTGTCTGTCTGTCTGTCTGTCTGTCTGTCTGTCTGTCTGTCTACCTACCTACCTACCTATCTTCAATCAATTTAATCAGAATGGAGCTGGAAGGGACCTTGGAGATCTTCCAGTCCAACCCACTGCTCAGGCAGGAAATCCTTTTCCCATTCCAGACAAGTGGCTGTCCGGTCTCTTCATTAAAAAAAACCTCCAGTGTGGGAGCATCCCTAACTTTTGGAGGCAAATCATTCCCCTGTTAGGAAATTTCTCCTTGGTTGTAGGACTTTGCTTCTCTCCTTGATTAGTTTAGGATCTCCAATGATAAAGGGGGAAACACTGAACCATCAGCCAGCAGAGTCAGTTGAATGACAGCGCTGCTGAAGGAAAGGAACACAAATCCTTAAAAAAATAAAAATCAATTTCATAGCAGTGAGCTCGTGAGTCCAAACCAGAAAGGATGAGACTAAAAACCAAGAAGTGGGACCCAGCTATAAGTAACTCCAGATATATTCCGTGCCTGGAAACACCTCTCATGTAGTTTAAAAACAACACAATGCACAAGGTAGTAATGGCTTTTCTCACTGTTGTTTTGGTCTCGGAATACAAATTGCCTGTTTCCCCCTACTCTCCCTTTTTAAAACAGCGCAACCGCAGACAGGGAACACACCTCCCCAGTGAGGTTGTTATCACCGGCAAAACGTAAAAAGCTTGAAACACAAATCCAGAGATGTTTAATATTCAAAAACGTGGTTGTTGGGGGTTTTTTTTTTCCAAGAAGGAGAAGGAGATGGAGAAGGAGATGAAGGAGAAGAAGGAGATGAAGGAGAAGAAGATGAAGGAGAAGGAGATGAAGGAGAAGGAGAAGGAGAAGAAGATGAAGGAGAAGGAGATGAAGGAGAAGGAGAAGGAGATGAAGGAGAAGGAGAAGGAGATGAAGGAGAAGGAGAAGGAGAAGGAGAAGGAGAAGGAGAAGGAGAAGGAGAAGGAGAAGGAGAAGGAGATGAAGGAGAAGGAGAAGGAGATGAAGAAGATGAAGGAGAAGGAGAAGGAGAAGGAGATGAAGGAGAAGGAGAAGGAGAAGGAGATGGAGGAGGAGGAGGAGAACGAGGAGGAGGAGAAGGAGGACGAGGAGGAGGAGGAGGAGGAGGAGGAGGAGGAGGAGGAGAAGAAGAAGAAGAAGAAGAAGAAGAAGAAGAAGAAGAAGAAGAAGAAGAAGAAGAAGAAGAAGAAGAAGAAGAAGAAGAAGAAGAAGAAGAAACAACCAATCTTGTACAGTTCCGTGTTGCTGCTGTGAATGCTGGCAAAAACACGGAAAGGTAGGGAAAAACAAAACTCCAGAGGCTTCCCTTAACTGTGACAAGATCCAAAAATTATTACACAGTATTACAGTCGTTCCAGAGCCCAGAAAAATAATGCTGCCCCACAAGTCCTACGGAACAGCTTTGAGACGGTGGGAAATTTAGGAAGTGCTTCGTTATATATTTATTACGTTGAGTCGCTATGGGCAATAATATCAATTTAATTAATAATAATAAATGCTATTTTGGGGGTGGGGGTGGGACACAGCAAAAACATCCTTTCTAAAACAGTTGCTTGGAGAAGCAGGAAGCTGCTGTCTCATCATTAAGACAAGACAAATCTACGAAACGGGACGCAGCTATCCAAATATCCAGGGATTTCTGGCATCTAAAAACAGGAAAGTGTGTTGGAAGAAAATGAGATTAGGCTCCCATTTTTGCATCGTAGCCGGTACACAGCCGCACAAATGCGGTGCCAATTTCACAGTTACAAATAACATCTTGGGGAAATCACATAGCCACAGCATCAGCCTTTCAGTAAGTCCCAGATCAAATAGACTTCGCGAGCAAATCCCAATTTTCTGGGTCATTTTTTTTTCCCCCTGTGCTATAATTCGGTGTTTTTTCAACCTTGGCAACTTTCAAGCATGTGGACTTCAACTCCCAGAATTCCCCAGCCAATTTACACACAGTCTTCAACCGCTCAAAGTTACAACGGCACTGGGGGGGGAAAAAGTGACTTAATGACCATTTTTCACAGTGAATGGCCTCTGGTCCCGTGATCAAAATTCACGCGATTCATATGAATGTCATGTCCCGGGGATCACGACCTTCTGAACAAGCAAAGTCCATGGGGAAGCCGGATTCACTTAATAGCCGTGTTACTAACATCACAATGGCAGGAATTCGTTTAGCAACGGTGGCGAGCAAGGTCGTAAAATGGGGCAAAACTCACTGACACAGCTAACTCGCTTCGCCACAGAAATGTTGGGCTCAGCTGTGGCCGTAAGTCACGGATTTCCTGCATTAAGGAATCATAGTCTATGGAAGAATGAAGGCAGTTTTGCAGCTCGACCCGTCGAGGCGTTGTTTCTTAAAAAGTCACGGCCTTGATAAATGCCCTCTCGACCAAATTCAACCCCTGCTTTACCCAGAAATCCAAATTAAACCTAGTGAGAAATTCATGTGAACATATTCAGCCAAAGGGGGGGGGGGAGGAATCCTAGTTTGTCTAGACCAGGGGTGGGCAACCTTGGCTCTTTTATGATTGGTGGACTTCAACTCCCAGAATTCCTGAGCCAGCCATGCTGAGGGGAAAGGGAGGTTTCCATGCTGAGCCATGCTGGCTCAGGAATTCTGGGAATTGAAGTCCACAAGTCATAAAAGAGCCAAGGTTGCCGCTTTATGACTCGTGGACTTCAACTCCCAGAATTCCTGAGCCAGCATGGCTCACCTTGGAAACCTCTCCCTTTCCCCTCAGCATGGCTGGCTCAGGAATTCTGGGAGTTGAAGTCCACCAGTCATAAAGCGGCTTAGGCCTAGGACAGGGCTAGGCAACCTTGGCTCTTTTATGACTAGTGGACTTCAACTCCCAGAATTCCTAAGCCAGCATGGGGAAACTATGGCCCGCTCATGACTCGTGGACTTCAACTCCCAGAATTCCTCAGCCAGCATGGGGGAACTATGCCTCCCCTCATGACTGGTGGACTTCAACTCCCAGAATTCCTGGCTGGCTGGGGCTGGGTTAGGCAACCTCGGCTCTTTAATGACTGGTGGACTTCAACTCCCAGAATTCCTGAGCCAGCATGGCTCACCTTGGAAAACTCTCCCTTTCCCCTCAGCGTGGCTGGCTCAGGAATTCTGGGAGTTGAAGTCCACCAGTCATAAAAGAGCCAAGGTTGCCTAGCCCTGGCCTAGGGCAACTGGTCCCACTGAAAAGGCTGCCCAGATTGTTAGAAAGTTTTTTTTCCAGCTGCCATACAGAGTCCGGCTTTCAATCTTGACAGGTTCAGTCCCTGTCATTCAAGCACACTCACACCTACATCCTGTATTAGCCTCTCTCTCAAGCCTGATGGGAGGATTAATAATGCAAGGAAAGATTGATAACCCTCACTGACCTTTGGTGGCTCAAGCAAAGGATAATTCTGAAAAAAAGAACTCAGAGGCTGAAAAAAACAGCAAACTTCCAACATTTGCCTCCAGGACACAGGCCAAGAACTCTTTAATTTAACACATGCAATAGATAAAAAAATTCAGCAGAGTTTCTAAAGGGTGAAAGAGAGGATGCAGACAGGGACGGTTGATCGTTTAACAGACCCATGTTTGAGGGAAAGGCAGAAGAAAAGAGGAAAAGTAAAAAGAGGAAGGGAAGTTGGGAGAGGAGAGGGGAAGAGGAGAGGAGAGGAAGAGAAGACAAAGGGAGGGGGAGAGGAGAGGAGAGGAAGAGAAGAGAAAGGGAGGGGGAGAGGAGAGGAGAGGAAGAGAAGAGAAAGGGAGGGGGAGAGGAGGGGAGGGGAGGAGAGGAGAGAAGAAAAAGGGACGGGGAGAGGAGGAAGAGGAAAGGAGAGGAGAGGAGAGGAGAGGAGACAAAGGGAGGGGGAGAGGAGAGGACAAAGGGAGAAGAGAAGAGAAGAGAAGAGAAGAGAAGAGAAGAGAAGAGAAGAGAAGAGAAGAGAAGAGAAGAGAAGAGAAGAGAAGAGAAGAGAAGAGAAGAGAAGAGAAGAGAAGAGAAGAGAAGAGGGGAG
>JARGCV010000732.1:0-60000 GCA_034064705.1 Bothrops alternatus
CCTCCTCTCCTCTTCTCCCCTCCTCTCCTCTCCTCTCCCCTCCCTCCCCTCCCCTCCTCTCCTCTCCTCTCTTTACAAATTTTAACACAGCAAACACACTGTTTACCAACTATTAAGTGATTTATGTTTTAAAAAATCAATAAAATATATGTTCCCTTGTGCTGCCAAGCCCTTGCCTCCTAAGTACTTGATAAGCTGGTGGTAAATCAGTCCTTCGGGAGAGGGGCGGTATAGAAATTTAATAATAAATAAATAAAAATAAAAATGCCTGTTGATTGATCAGAGACCCATTTCCCAGGCTTCAATCATTTCCATGGCTATTTTTGTCCCTGTTCAACCAACAATTTTAGTAGCGATGAAATTGAATGTATGTCCTTGTTCATTGCTGTGTACCAATGAGTTCTCTCTGGTCCAGGTCCTGCAACATTATTCTGGGACGTATATTTGCCTTCATTCATTAATAATTATGATTTATTATTTTGGGAGGTTAAATTAGTTCTCATCTTTATTGTCCTTTGAATATTTGGATGGAAAGATGGGAATTTTTTTTAAATTAATAAAATGCATGAATAAACCCAGCTAATGCTGATTGTCTTGCTCTATTCCCGTGAATTCTAATGCATTTTCTTCTGAGAGTTGCGTTCTGCTGCCAGAGCGATGAAACTTGATCTAATATGTACCGAAAGGCAGGGTAAATGTAATGAACCGGGGGGGAAATATATAATTCTGTGAACTAACCTTCCAGTTTTGTTTTTTTTAATCTCTGTTTTGTGCTAGCTGTCAATTTCAAGATTTCTTAGGACATTTGGAAAAATGAAATTGCACTCTGTAGTAATGCTGCCTTTTTATTTCATTGCATTGTATTTTACAGGAGACAAATAAAATTAGCCAGGTTCTTTCCTAAAATAAAAAAAATAAATAAAAGGGGGGGACAATGAAGGAAAGCAGCACCTGAAACATTTCACATATATTAAGGGTTAAGTGAAAATGAAATAAAATCCAGAGGTAAATAAATGCCTGCATACAGCCCTGACCTCATTTTTAGTCAGGAAAACAAGGACAATAAAACTAAGCTTACTCAACAGGTAAGGAAACAGCACTGCATACCCTCTCCATCATACGAACAGCAGGAGGAAACATGGGTGAGTGTAAGTGCCCCAGAGTTCATGGGAGAAAATGTTAGGAAAAAGGGGAAAAAAAGGGGGGGTATATTTTAAATTCATAAATGTGTTCATCTCCAGACCGACCAAATTTAGCTGAAAGTTACCTTAGAAGGTTTTTCTCTCCTCTCTCCCTTCTCTCTCTCTCCCCTTCTCCATTTCTTTTTCCCACCCTCCCATCATCCCATTCTCCTTCCTTCCTTCCTTCCTTCCTTCCTTCCTTCCTTCCTTCCTTCCTTCCTTCTTTCCTCCCTCCCTCTTCTTCATTCCTTCCTTCCTTCCTTCCCCTCCCTTTATAAAAGACTGGGTAAATGTAAGAAGAATGGTCTTATCAAAGCCTATTTTTCATTCTATTTATGTATTAATTTTTATCCCATCTTTATCATTTTTAGAATTAACTCAATATGGCAAACATCTCCAACATCTCCCATAACAACAACCCTGTGAAGTGAGTGGAGCTAAGAGAGAGGGACAGGCCCAAAGTCACCCAGCTGGCTTTCATACCTAAGTTGGGACTGGAACTCACCATCTCCTGGTGATTGGCCCAAAGTCACCCAGATAGCTTTCATGCCTAGGCAGGACTAAAACTCACTGTCTTGTGATGATTAGTCCACAGTCACCCAGCTGGATGATTCTTACTTTCTATCTTGGTTCCTTCACTACCAGATCAAACTGGCTCTCTATCAATCTTGAAAATTACAGTTAGCTTCAGGCAGAATCAGTTCTAGATCAAAAAAAAGAGCAGGTCTCTCTCCACTTAACATCTGTAGGTAAACAATGATGAAGAAGAATGTGTCTCAATCCTAGAATGAAAACTCTAGAAGCATCTCTTCAGCCCCCTTGAGAGAACTTGTTGGGAAATTCCTCCTTAATTATAGGTTAGTTCTTTCCTTGATTACTTTCCATCCATTGCTTCTTGTCCTGTCTTCAGGTGTTTTGGAGAATAGGTTGACCCCCCTCTTCTTCATGACAGCTCCTTAGATCAGGGGCTGTCAACCTTAGCAACTTTAAGACTTGTGGACTTCAACTCCCAGAGTTCCTGCTGAGGAATTTTGGGAATTGAAGTCCACAAGTCTTAAAGTTGCCAAGGTTGACAGCCCCTGCCTTAGATATTGGCATACTGCTATCATGTCATCCCTAGTCCTTCTTTTTGTTAAACTGGACATACCCAATTCCTGCAACCGTTCTTCATATGTTTTAGCCTCCAGTCCCCTATGATAGCAATAGCAACACCTATTGGTCTCCGAACGCAATTCAAAGTGTTGGCTATGACCTATAAAGCCCTACATGGCATCAGACCAGGTTACTTACGGGACCGCCTGCTGCCTCACGAAACCCAGCGACCGGTTAGGGCCCACAGAGTCGGCCTTCTCCAGGTCCCGTCAGCCAGACAGTGTCACCTGGCGGGGCCTAGGGGAAGGGCCTTCTCTGTTGCGGCCCCGGCCCTCTGGAATCAACTCCCCCCGGAGATCCGTATCGCCCCCACTCTCTCCGCCTTCCGTAAACTACTAAAGACCCATCTCTGCCGACAGGCCTGGGGCGGTTGACATCTTGCCCCTAGTCAGTGTATGTTTGTGTGTACGTTTGCTGAATAAATGGTTTCTTAATTTAGGGGTTCTCTTTTTTATATATGTATTTTTTATATATGTATTATGTAGTTTTTTTTTATATTGGATTCCTATTTATGCTGTGAGCCGCCCTGAGTTCCCGGAATAGGGCGGCATAGAAATTTAATAAATAATAATAATAATAATAATAATAATAATAATAATAATAATAATAATAATAATAATAATAATAATAATAATAATAATAATAATAATAATAATAATAATAATAATAATAATATACCACTCCATAGTGCTTTACACCACTCTCTGGGTGATTTACAATGTCAACATATTGCCCCCAACAAGCTGGGTCCTTGTTGTACTGATCTCAGAAGAAGGGAAGGCTGAGTCAAGCTTCAGCCCATCAGGATCAAACTTGTGGTCAGAGTTAGCCTGCAATATTACATTATAATCACTGTGCTACCAGGACTCCTACTTTGGACACATTATGCAAAGACCTTATTTCTGAAGAGGGCTTTAATGTTGGAAAAGATGGAAGGAAAAAGAAGAGGAGGACCAGAAGTAACATAGATGGACTTAGTTGCAGTGGTGATGAAAGACTTGAAAGAACACATTAGAATAGATCTTTATGGAGAAAAAATATCTGAGTGGTTGCTACCAATTAAAAAAATGACTTGATTTCCTGCTGGTCAATAAACAGCAAGCCCATTGCATTTGGCATGAGTTGATATGCTGCTGTTGTGGTTGGGTTCTCTTTTTTTTGCAACAGCTCCTGTGATCTCCTCTTCCTTGTTTGGATTTCAGGTTCTTCTGGAGAACTTTGTCACTGCTTGGAGGATATCAAGCAAATGCCATGATGGAAGCTAATCAAGGAGAGCACCAACCGGAACTGACATTTAGAACATTTAACCAGTGGAAGGCCTTGCCTCCAGAAGTTATGGGTGTTCCAACTCTGGAGCTCTATGGAGATTCTCAGTCATCCAGGTCATGGTTGTCTCAAAGGTGCCTTTTCAAGAAACACCTGGACTTTCTTGTTTTTCTTTGAAGACCTTTTGCTTCTTATCCAAGAAGCTTCTTCAGCTCAGAGTGCAGAGAGCTGAAGAAGCTTCTTGGATAAGAAGAAGAATGTCTTCAAAGAAAAACAAGAATGCCCAGTTGCCTCTTGAAAAGTCACCTTTCGTCCAACACTCCAGGTTTTTAAGAAGAGATTCGACAACCATTTGTCTGAAATGGTATAGAGCAGCGGTTCTCAACCTGTGGGTCGCGACCCCATTTGGGGTTGAACGACCGTTTCACGGGGGTCGCCAAACACCGCAGTCCATCTTTTTTTTTTGGGTCGGCCATTTTTTTTGGTCGGCCATTTTTTTTTGGTCAGCCATTTTTTTTTGGGTCGGCCTTTTTTTTCCCCTTTGCGATGCGGGCCGCCGTGCCGTGCATGCATGATGCGGGCCCGCCATTTTTTTTTATTTTGGTCGGACATTTTTTTTTTGGTCGGACATTTTTTTCCTCTTTGCAATGCGGGCCGTCGCGCCGCGCATGCGTGATGCACCCTGTTACGCCGTGCATACGCAATGCAGGCCGTCGCGCCACACATGTGCGATGCGCCCCATCGTGCCGCACATGCGCTATGCGCCCCGTCGCGCCGCACATGCGCAATGCGGGCTGGGGTCGAGCCCCGGAAAAGGTTGAGAACCGCTGGTATAGAGTTTCCTGATTGAGCTGGGGGTTGGACTAGATAACTTCCAAGGTCCTTTCCAACTCTGTTATTTGGATGACACATTACAACTTCAGTTGTCCTAGAAAATCTCCAGCTCTTTGGTTTCTCTGGAATCCTTCAGTCTCTTCTCCTGAGACCCAAAACTTACTGGCATAGTCGGTAGCTGCTTCTTATCCCAGACACATCTTTTGAAGTCAGCTGGTTCCACCTTATATCTGGACGGACGAGATGAGTCTGTCAGCTAAACTAGCTATGCTATATATATAAAGTGGAAGGCCACAGGTGTTCTCTATCACAAACTCGCCTAAGGTTGGAATAATATTGTTGTCAAGTCTACAACGAAATTAGCTGAAGCAATTTCCTCTTCGTTTTCAGTTGCCACAGATTTGGAAGGAGGGAGACGAGAGTTTTATCTTAGCCATAACAATACATTGTCCTGTGGGGAACCAAGGTCATTGCTAGCTACATTTTGGCGGATTGTATCTTTTCGTTAGAAATCCCGTGCAAGTAGTTAATTGGGGAATGTGATTTATGACATGCTACAGGGGGTGGGAAGTTTCACTTGTAACTTTGTAAACTTGAGGGGGATGTTCAGTTTTTGGGTTCACTTTTGACCGTGCCCATATTATGTAGCCAAAATAAATAAAAACAAAGATGATTAGGGGACTGGAGGCTAAACCATATAAGGAATGGTTGCTGGAATTGGGTATGTCTAGTTTAATGAAGAGAAAGACGAGGGGGGACATGATAGCAGTGTTCCAGTATCTCATGGGCTGCCGCAAAGAAGAGGGGAGTCAAGCTATTCTCCAAAGCGCCTGAAGGCAGGACAAGAAGCAACGGATGGAAAGTAATCAAGGAGAGAAGCAACCTAGAACTAAGGAGAAACTTCCTGGCAGTCAGAACAATTAACCAGTGGAACAACCTGCCTCCAGAAGCGGTGAATGCTCCAACACTGGAAGTTTTTAAGAAGAGACTGGACAGCCATTTGTCCGAAATGGTATAGGGTTTCCTGCCTGAGCAGGGGGTTGGACTAAATGATCTCCAAGGTCCCTTCCAACAACAACAACATCATCATCATCATCATCATTTTGCTCTTTAAGGAAGTTTTATAGCCTTGGAGTTCTTTTTATTGGTCTCATCTATAGGAACCATGACAATTGTAACTCTTCCAATGTCAAAAAGGAAAAAAAAAAGCCAGTGCAGTTCTGAGCTGCATTAAGAGAAGGATAGCATCAGGATCACACACACCACACACACACACACACACACACAAACACACACACACACACAAAAAGTGATAATACCACTCTATACCTCACTAGGGAGGCCATGGTATACTGCATCCAGTTCAGGTCATGATGATACCAAAAAATAAATAAATAAATAAAATAAAAAAATGTTGAGACCTTGGAAAGCATGCAGAGAAGAAGAACAAAGCTGATTAGAGAATCTGCAGTCTAAGTCATAATGAACAGTTGAGGGAGCTATGTACGTCCAGCATATTGAAGAGAAGGATTAGGGAGGGAGGAGGACATGATAACTGTCTTCCAATATTTGAGTGGCTGTCAGAGAGAAGAGGGGATCGACTTAGTCACCAAGGCACCTGAAGGCAGGACAAGAATTAATGGGTGAAAGTGTGTGTTCAAGAGAGATCCAGCCTAGAAGGAAGGAGATATTCCCTGACACTGGAGAACAATTAATCAATGGAATAACTTGCCTCCTGCATCTGTGGGTGCTCCCTTGCTGGAGGCTTTCAAGATATGATTGGATAACCATTTTACCTGGATGGTATAAAGTCAGGGGGGTTGGATTAGGACAGGGGTGTCAAAACTGCCGGCCTGCGGGCCGGATGCGCCCATCCCATTGCTGGCAATGGAAAAAAAAAAGTCACAATACGTCGCGACACATCACGTGACGTTGCGAGTTTGGCACCCCTGGGCTAGGAGATCTCTGAGATTCCTTCCCATCCTGTGATTCTATGTTCTGATGAGATCACCAAAGGAAGTTTAGATTCCCTTATCATTAATCATCACCTTTTCAAAAGGGGAAAGAGCTTAGTTCACTTCAGGGGAAACCAAGAATAGTCCTAAAGTTAACATTGTTCTTTTAAAACCACTTATTAAAAAATAAATCTCATAATCTCTCATCTCTACACATTTTTCTAGCAAAGAGAAAAAAAAACTACAGGGAAACAGTTTGTGCTAATCCTGCCACAAAGATAACCTTTGACTAATGAATAGTTATTAAATAATCTGTTTGCGGTTATTCTGGCATAGGGAAAGGTTTTTATTTTTTTTCTCTCTCTCTCTCTCTTTCTATTGCTATTTCTACCTTCTATCTGTATCCTCTCTCTCTCTCTCTCTCTCTCTCTCTCTCTCTCTCTCTCTCTCTCTCTCTCTCTCTTTCTCTCTCTCTCTCCTCCTCATTTCATTCTTGTTTGAATGGATTGTTTTTGCAACACATTGCTGTCAAATATTAGATCTAAATTGACAGAAGGTCTATTTTTTCAAGTCTGTTCATTACCTCACAAGAAAATCTCCACTACCATTAAATCATCATCATCATCATCATCATCATCATCATCATCATCAGAAGAAGAAGAAGAAGAAGAAGAAGAAGAAGAAGAAGAAGGAAGAAGAGCAAAAACAACAACAACAACAACAACAACAACAACCTTGGGTGCAATCCCAAAACAACTGGAATACCACTTGAACACCATTGGCATTGACAAATTTTGCCATTAGTCAATTACAAAAGGCGGCCTTACTAGGAACTGCTTCCATCCTTGACTCGATAGGTAGACAAAAATGCCAAAATCTAGTCTGAACATCTGACTGACTGTGCGATGATCCCTCCATAATAATAATAATAATGATGATGATGATGACGACAACAACAACAACAACAACAACAACAACAACAACAATAATAATAATAATAATAATAAAAAAGTTGGAAGGGACCTTGGAGGTTATCTAGTCCAACCCCCTGCTCAGGCAGGGAACCCTATACCATTTCGGACAAATGGCTGTCCAGTCTCTTTCTTAAAAAACCTCCAGTGTTGGAGCATTCACAACTTCTGGAGGCAGGTTGTTCCACTGATTAATTGTTCTAGTTGTCAGGAAATCTCTCCTTAGTTCTAGGTTGCTTCTCTCCTTGATTAGTTTTTCATAAATAAATAAATTAGTTTCCAAATGAACAAATAAATAAAACAAACAAATAAACAAAAAATAAGATAAGATGACAAAGGAATATCACAAGATGAACCCCATCCCCTTTCCAGTGCTGTATTAAGCTTTTCATGGAGGAAGATCCTACCTGCCTTGCAGAAATCCCCCATCCTGGATTTTCAATAAGAAAAGCAACATCAACAAAGTAAGAAATCGATGAGTTTTGCCGACAGACAAGAATATCCGTAGCTCAGGATGGAACTGTGAAGTCATTGGTACTCAGTGAGCTTGACTGTTTTCTTGTAGACATTTCATTGACCAACTAGGCAACATCATCAGTGCTAGAAGGGAGTGGAGTTTATGGAGAGGAGGAGGAAGAGGTACACAGAGATAACACCAGATTCTTCAGAATTGATAGCCTCTAACAAATCTGCCCTCTATTTATCCAACCCCACTTTAAAGGAACCCAAGTTAACTCCATCCTTAAAGCTCCTGATTAAAAAAAAAAAAACATTCTACAGGTTAATTACATGTGACATGCAGAAATGTTTCCTTTGGTCTGTTCTCAATCTCCCTCCGATCAGCTTCTTTGGAATCCTTGCTTAGTGCAGGAGTCACACAGGCAAGCTTGACTTCTGTTCTCCTTCTCCAGCAAAGGAGAAGTCACAGCTTCAGGAAATAGCCTGTTGTGCTAGCTGACACCTTGTACAGTCGAGAACCTGTTCCTGACATCTAGCTGAACTTCCTTTCTGGTAGTTTTAACTTACTTTTGCTTCTGCTTTTGCCCTCAAAGATAAAGGTCACTTATTTGTCTGTGTGACAAGCTTCATATGATATTTGAGCACTGACAGAACTTTTCCTTCAGTCTTTAGCCTTCTCTGTACACTAAACATACCAAGATCTTAAAGAAGAGAGAGAGGGGGGAGGGGGAGGGGAGGAGGGGGAGGGGGAGGGGGGAGGGGGAGGAGGAGGAGATGACCGTGTGGTTCTTGGTGTTCTCTGACTTTAATTATTGATATTTCATTACCCAACTAGGTAACATGATCAGTGCTAGAAGGGAGTGGAGTTTGCTCTCTGTTCATATTTTTTTTTTTTTGCCCTGTCAGTGTTGATGGGAGTGTTCACAGTGGTTCCTTGAATAGACTGTTGTTTACTACTAGATTGTTGTTGTAGTATTAAGATGACAGATAGATAGATAGATAGATAGATAGATAGATAGATAGATAGATAGATAGATAGATAGATAGATAGATAGATAGATAGATAGAAGGATGGATGGATGATGGATGGGATGGATGGATGGATGGATGGATGGATGGATGGATGGATGATGAATGGATGAATGGACGGACGGACGGACAGAAAGAGACAGGCAGGCAGGCAGGCAATGTATAGATAATAGAGATGGAGATGGAGATAGATAGATAGATAAATAGACAGACAGACAGACAGACAGACGCAGGCAGGCAGGCAGGCAGGCAATGTATAGATAATAGAGATGGAGATGGAGATGGAGATAGATAGATAGATAGATAAGATAGATAGATAGATAGATAGATAGATAGATAGATAGATAGATAGATAGATAGATAGATAGATAGATAGATAGATAGATAGATAGATAGATAGGATAGATAGGTAGATAGGTAGGTAGGTAGGTAGATAGGTAGATAGGTAGATAGGTAGATAGGTAGATAGGTAGATAGGTAGATAGGTAGATAGACAGACAGACAGACAGAGAGAGAGAGACAGGCATGCAGGCACGCAGGCAGGCAATGTATAGATAATAGAGATGGAGATGGAGATGGAGATGGAGATGGAGATGGAGATGGAGATGGAGATGGAGATAGATAGGTAGGTAGGTAGGTAGGTAGGTAGGTAGGTAGGTAGGTAGACAGACAGACAGACAGAGACAGGCATGCAGGCACGCAGGCAGGCAATGTATAGATAATAGAGATGGAGATGGAGACGGAGACAGACAGACAGACAGACAGACAGACAGACAGACAGACAGACAGACAGACAGACAGATACCAACTTAAGAAAATATCTGCACCTTTAGTGATACATTAAAAAAAGAAGTAGAGGAATTTGGAGTTAAGAAAAAGAAGGGTGTTTTATCCCACAGACCAGAAATGGTCAGATTTATTGTTCTTGAATCTGGTGATGGTCACCAATTTAGGCTGATCGAAGTCGGCGTAAGCATAATCAGGGCCAAACGGCCTAGGCATGGATGTTATTCTTGATGGCCGTTAACAATAGCACTTATATACCACCCCATGGTGCTTTACAGCACTTTCTGGCAAGTTTACGGAGTCAGCCCCTTGCCCCCCAACAATATTAGTTTTCATTTTACTGACTTCAGAAGAATGGAAGGCTTAGTCAACCTTGAGCCGATCAGAACTGAACTCCAGTGTGTGGGCAGAGTTAACCTGCAATATTGCATTCTAACTATTGTGCCACCAGGGCAGAATAACAAGCGGAATATCAGAAAAAAACAGTTGGAAGGGACCTTGGAGGTCTTCTAGTCCAACCTCCTGCTCAGGCAGGAGACCCTATGCCAGGGGTCTTCAAACTTGGTCCTTTTATGACTGGTGGACTTTCAACTCCCAGAATTCCTCAGCCAGCATGCCTGGCTGAGTAATTTTGGGAGTTGAAGTCCACTAGTCATAAAAGGGCCAAGTTTGAAGACCCCTGCCCTGTGCCTTTTCAGAACAATGGTTTTCCAATCTCTTCTAAAAAATACCTCCAGTGTTGGAGCACCTACAATTTCTGAAGGCAAGTTGTTCCACTGATTCATTGTTCTCACTGACAAGAAATGTCTCCCTAGTTCCAGGTTGTTTCTCTTCTTGATTAATTTCCATCCATTGTTCCTTGTCCTGCCTTCAGGTGCTTTGAAAATGGGTTGGACTCCCCTCCTCTTTTTTGTGGTAGCCCCTCAAATATCGGAACACTGCTATTCTGTCACCTCCAGTCCTTCATTTAATTAAACTAGGTCAGGGGTAGGCAACCTTGGCTCTTTTATGACTCGTGGACTTGAACTCCCAAAATTCCTGAGCCAGCATGAAGGAAACTTTGGCTCCTTCATGACTCGTGGACTTCAACTCCCAGAATTCCTGAGCCAGCACGGCTCAGCTTGGAAACCTCTCCCTTCCGCCTCAGCGTGGCTGGCTCAGGAATTCTGGGAATTGAAGTCCACGAGTCATAAAAGAGCCAAGGTGGCCTACCCTTGAACTAGGCATACCCAATTCCTGCAAGTGTAATCTTAAATTCCAGCAAAAAACAACATCTGTTTACAAACTTGTGGGGACTTTGATGCTCTCTGAGCTTGGCTGTTTTCTTGCAGACATTTCATTACTCTATTAGATAATGCCATTAATGCCAGAAGGGAGTGGGGTTAGCTCAAGCAGCAAATAATACCCCAGTCAAGCAACCACCAATACAAACAATCCAACAGTAAACAACAGCCTAATGAAGGAACCACCCAAGAAGGAAACAACACCCCCACCCACACTGATAGGGCAAGCCACTGTATATAAACAGAGAGCAAAGCCCACTCCCTTCTATCACTGATTGGGTCCTGAACGGTCTGCAGAAAGCAACCTGGGTCATAGAATAAGTACCCCACAGTCCTCCTCCTAGTCGGTTAATGAAACATCTGCAAGAAAACAATCACGTTCAGAGAGAACCAAGGGCCCCACATTCCTCCTCCTCTGCCTCCTCCTCCTCCTCTGCCTCCTCCTTTCTGCAAACCCCACTCCTTCAAGGACTGAAGATATTCCTAGTTTGGGTGATGAAATTTCTGCAAGAAAACAACCAAGCTCAGAGAGCACCAAGGGCCCCACAGTTGTCATCTTCCTCCTCCTCCTCCTCCTCCTCCTCCTCCTCCTCCTCCTCCTCCTCCTCTTCTTCTTCTTCTTCTTCTTCTTCTTCTTCTTCTTCTTCTTCTTCTTCTTCTTCTTCTTCTTCTTCTTCTTCTTCTTCTTCTTCTTCTTCTTCTTCTTCTTCTCCTTCTCCTCCTGCTCCTCCTCCTGCTCCTCCTCCTCCTCCTCCTCCTCCTGCTCCTCCTCCTGCTCCTCCTCCTCCTCCTCCTCCTCCTCCTCCTCCTCTTCTTCTTCTTCTTCTTCTTCTTCTTCTTCTTCTTCTTCTTCTTCTTCTTCTTCTTCTTCTTCTTCTTCTTCTTCTTCTTCTTCTTCTTCTTCTTCTCCTCCTCCTCCTCCTCCTCCTTTCTGCAAACCCTACTCCTTCAAGGACTGAAGAAATTACCTAGTTTGGGTAATGAAACTTCTGTAAGAAAACAAGCAAGCTCAGAGAACTCCAAGGAACCCACTGTTGTCCTTCTCCTCCTCCTCCTCCTCCCTGCAAACCCCAGTCCTTAAAGGACTGAAGACATTACCTAGCTTGGGTAATGAAACTTCTGCAAGAAATCAACCTAGCTCAGAGAACTCCAAGGAACCCACTGTTGTCCTTCTCCTCTTCCTCCTCCTCTCTACAAACCCCCTTCTAGCATTGAGGGC
This sequence comes from Bothrops alternatus, assembly GCA_034064705.1. Taxonomy (NCBI): domain Eukaryota; kingdom Metazoa; phylum Chordata; class Lepidosauria; order Squamata; family Viperidae; genus Bothrops; species Bothrops alternatus. The sequence goes on from JARGCV010000732.1 coordinate 12,136, forward strand.
ATTACCTAGCTGGGTTATGAAAGGTCTGCAAGAAAACATCCAAGCTCAGTGAGCATCAAAGATTCCACAGTTCAGTCCTGAGCTACCAATATTCTTTTCTATTGTCTACACCCTGTCTGGGTTTGGGAATTTCCTCAAAGAATCCAGCTGACACCTTCCCACTCAAGACTGGTTGGTCAAGATGAAATCCATCCTTTTTCACCCAGAAGGACTCTTCCTACATTAAGCCAAACTGACCACTCCTTTGGCAGTTCCTCCTGCTTAATCCCACAGACGATAACAATACTGACAGATTATGCAGATGCCTACAGTCCCTTAATCACATAGACCGAGACCCTCATTTGCATCATCTTCATAATTCAATTCATTTTTTTGTGTGTGTGTGTGTGTCAAGAATGGAGAATTGCTCCATGTTTGCTTTAATCAGAATGTTGACATTTACACCGAAGCCAATTTTTCTTTTTCTATTCCGTGTTTTGTTTAACCACGACAAGTGACAGCAAACTGGAGAGAACAGGCTTTTCAAATTGGCTCTTTGCCCGGAAAGCATCATTTCTCTTGTAGCTGTTTGCTGCTCCCTCCCCATCCTACACACCCTTCCACCCACCCCCCTTCATCCTATGCACCGCAAGAAGAAAATGTGGAAACGAGGGTGAACACAGGAGTGAGGTGTTACCGCTCTTAGATAAAGATTTGTGTTGTATTTTAAAACGAGATTGCTGTATAGTTTCAAGCTATTAGCAGGAACCTATTACACCGTTGCTTTGGGTCCTTGGAGAGCCATGCTTAGTGTATTTCAGTAATTCAAAGCAAATGGAAAACCTACATGTGAAAATATTTAATAGCAACAGCACCAACTGCTCAAGGCTGCTTCGAGAAAAGTAAGCAGATGTGAGGTAGGTTAACTCCTTCGTCCCCGCCAAGGCTGCCTTCAAAAATCTCACTTGCTACCCAAAAAATATTTGGAAGACAGGTAAAAGGAAGGAATAGCGTGAAAGTCCCATTGGATATAGTTGGGTCTCTTGTCATAGTTCACATCAGCTGTGCAGTTAGCACTCAAGAAAGGAAGCTCAGCATTTTGATATCGTATTTAGTTATAAATATATCCAGTCTCTTCTTAAAAACTTCCAGTGTTGGAGCATTCACAACTTCTGGAGGAAAGTTGTTCCACGATTAATTGTTCTAACAGTCAGGAAATTTCTTTGGAGTTCCAGGTTGCTTCTCTCCTTGATTAGTTTCCATCTGTTGCTTCTTGTCCTGGCCTCAGTTGCTTTGGAGTATCGATTGACTCCCTCTTCTTTGGGGCAACCCCTGAGATATTGGAAGACTGTCATCATGTCCCCCTCATTCTTCTCTTCATTAAATTAGACATACCCAATTCCAGCAACTGTTCCTTATATGTTTTAGCCTTCAGTCCCCTGATCATCTTTGTTGTTATCTATCTAGTGCACAAGGAACCAAGAACCACACAATGACACAAAGGTGCTTCCAATAAGCTTCTTCCATTCTGATCAAATGGTGGGAAGTGGAAGGATTTATATTCTCTGTAGTCATCTTGTCATTATCACTCTGGAGTTTGTTGTTAACTCTTCTGAATAGAACAATTCACTGCAGCCAACTTGCCAGAGCCAATTCAATCAATCAATCAATCAATCAATATAGAACTAGGAGGAACCTTGGAGGGCTTCTAGTCCAACCCCCTGCTCAATCAGGAGACCCTATACCATTCCAGACAGGTGGCTGTCCAGTCCAGTCCTTTCTTAAAAACCTCCAGTGATGGAGCGCCCACAGCATGTGGAGGCAAGTTGTTCCATTGGTTAATTGTTCTTACTGTGAGGAAATATCTCCTTAATTCTAGATTGGACCTTTCCTTAATTATTTTCCATCCATTGCTTTTTGTCTTGACTTCCAGTGCTTTGGAGAATAGGTTGACCCCCTCTCTTCTTTGTGGCAGCCCCTCCAATATTGGAAGACTGCTATCATGTGCCCCCCCTAGTCCTTATTTTCATTAGACTTACTCAATTCCTGCAACCATTCTTCATATGTTTTAGCCAAATCAATGAAAGGTTCTTACTTGAGGCACAAATGACCAGACTCAAATTATCGTCTTTGGACTCTTGTGCAAAGATTGATCTCTCTGGAAAAGACTCCAATGCTGAAAAACGTAAAAGAGAAAGGAAAAAGGGGATGGCCAGCTACAAGGTGGATAGACTCAAGTGGAAATGACTTCACTATGGGAAGAGCTGAAGGACCAGGTTAGGGACTGATCATCATGGAGAACATCAATCTATGTGGCCATTAGGAGTTAAAAATGCCTTGGTGAGTCTACACCTGGAATACTTCATCAAGTTTTGGTTGTCACAATGTAAAAAAGTTGTTGAGATTTTAGAAAGAGTGCAGAGAAGAGCAACAAAGATGATTAGGGGACTGGAGGCTAAAACATATGAAGAACGGTTGATGGAATTGGGTATGTCTAGTTCAATGATGGCAAACCTTTTAGAGACTGAGTGCCCAAAAACTGCTCCCTGCCCCCCCTGCTCTGCCTGCCCTGCACCTGCCTCCTGTCTTTGCCCCCGCCTGCCCATATGGCCACCCACTGCCTCCACGGCCCGCCACAACCCCATGGCCGCCTTGCCCTCCACCCTGCATTATCTGCATGCGACGGGGAGCAAGGGCGGACTCTTGTCCCCGCTGCCCGGCTGCTATGTCGTTGGTTGCACTGCTCTGCGTGGACCACACCTGGGGGTGACTATCCTCCAGGGGGCTGCTGGTGAGGAGGGGGCAGTGGGTGGAGGTGGGGTTGGGGGGACGGCAGGTGTGCCCACAGAGAGGGCTCTGAGTGCTGCCTCTGGCCAGCGCGCCATAGGTTCGCCACCACTGGCCTAGTTTAATGAAAAGAAGGAGCAGGGGAGACATGATAGCAGTCTTCCAATATCTCAGGAGCTGCCCCAAAGAAGAGGGAGTCAAACTATTCTCCAAAGCACCTGGAGGCAGGACAAGAAGCAACGGATGGAAACTCATCAAAGAGAAACCCAACCTAGAACTATGGAGAAATTTCCTGACAATGAGAACAATAAACCAGTGGAACAACCTGTCTTTAGAGGAGGTTTTTAAGAAGAAACTGGACAGTCACTTGTCTCAAATGGTATAGGGTCTCCTACTTGAGCAGGGGGTTGGATTAGAAGACCTCCAAGGTCCTTTTCTTATTCTGATTTACTGGCACTTAATTAAATCATAACCATAAAATCAGTGACTGAGGCTTAAGGGTACCGTCAAGTTTTCTGTACTGGTTTCAAAGCCTCTGCAAACAGTTTTGATCCATGTCCTGGGATTACATTAGAAATCATCTGAATCAAGTTACATGAAATTGCTAGGATGATTCTTGCAAAAATCTGTGCATAGTATAAATGCCAAGTACCAGAAATCTTTCTCTTTTCCACTTTCAAAGCCAAGATCTCCATATGGCCTTCTTCTTCTTCTTCCTTTTTTTTTTTTTTTTTTTTGTCCTCCTTTGGATTTTAATTATAAACTTACTAGGTCTTCTCAACTTTCTGAAAAACGTAGAAGGCAGAAGGGGAGGAGATGGACAGAAACGAATATTCATACAGAATAACAGAGTTGAAAGGGACCTTGGAGGTCTTCTAGTCCAACCCCTTGTTCAAGCAGAAGACCCTATATCATTCCAGACAAGTGCCTGTCCGATCACTTCTTAAAACCTCCAGTGTTGGAGCACCCGCAACTTCTGAAAGCAACTTCTGTTCCACTGATTGTTCTCCCTGTCAGGAAGTTTCTCCTTAATTCCAGATTGCTTCTCTCCTTGATTAGTTTCCATCCATTGCTTCTTGTCTTGTCTTCTGGTGCTTTGGAGAATGTGTTGACCCCTCTTCCTTATGGCAGTCCCTCAAATATTGGGGTACTATTACCATGTCACCCCCAAAATACATTTTTAATTCCTTTTATATTTGTTTTCAAGCATTTTCCACCCAATATGATCCATGTGTCTCCTAAACCTTTCCCCACAGGGCTTTAAATTTGCCTCCCTTTAGATCAGGGCTCTTCAAACTTGGCCCTTTTATGACTTGTGGACTTCAACTCCCAGAATTCCTCACTTTGAAGACCCCTGTTTTAGATCACCCATGCAGAAAGGTTGGCTGTGAACTCTCCCAAGGTTCCATAGGCTTCAAAACTGAGCAGGCCCAATGAGAGGAATAACCCAACAACCCATACAACAAGAGCAGGATCCAAAAAGATCTCGACAGACTTGAACAATGGGTCCTATCCAACAACATGAAATTTAATGGGCAGAAAAACAAGGTTTTACACCTAGGCAGGAAAAATCAAAGGTACAAGTACAGATTAGACGAGACCTGGCTCCAACACAGTAACTGGGAGAGGGACCTTGGACTCCTAGTGGACAATCACTTGACCATGAGCCAGCCGTGTGCAGCAGCAGCCAAAAAAGCTAATACAATCCTGGGTTGTATAAACAGAGACATAGAATCAAGACCACGCAAAGTATTAGTACCGCTTTATAAATCCTTAGTAAGGCCACACCTGTAATATTGCATCCAGTTTTGATCACCACATTACAAAACAGATGAGGAGACTTTGGAAAAAGGGCAAAGAAGAGCAACTAAAATGATACCAAGGTCTGGAGATAAAAACATATGAAAAACGGTTGCAATAATTGGGGATGGCCAGTCTAGAGAAAAGGGGACTAGGGGTGACATGATAGCAGTATTTCAGTATTTGAGGGCTACCACAAAGAGGAGGGGGTCATCTTGTTTTCCAAAGCACCAGAGGGCAGGACAAGAAGCAATGGATGGAAACTAATCAAGGAGAGAAGCAACCTGGAATTAAGGAGAAACTTCCTAACAGTAAGGACAATTAACCAGGGGGACAACCTGCCTCCGGAAGTTGTAGGTGCTCCATCTTTGGAGGTTTTTAAGAAGAGACTGGACAGCCATCTTCTCTGAAATGGTACTCTAGGGTTTTCTGGTTGAGTAGGGGGGTGGTACTAGAAGACCTTCAAGCTCCCTTTCAGCTCTATTCTGATTGATTGAAAGCAAGTTGCAAAGCTAAGTCTAAAAAAGGAATCTTAGCTGATCAGAATTCTCTGTTTGAACAGTGTTCAATCAAGTCAGAAAAAAAGAAAGAAAAAAGAAAGAAAGTGTCCAACAGATTTTTCAAAGACATCAAGCTCTCATGGTTCATTCCTGTTCTGGAGACCTCAAGAAACATTGATGTGTGATGTGGTTCAGAGGAGGGATAGGAAATCCTGAACATGTTCTTATAACAAGGATTGTTTTGATGGTGTCACTCAAAACCTTTAAGCAGTTCCTTTGATATGGGGGAATTTATTGATGATTATCATCTTTCATTTTGGACAGATATTCCTGAATCACTATGTGCTTCTGAATGAAAGGAAGAATATAACTGAAACAAATAAACCCAGGAGAACTATGAATCTCACTGAACTCCATCCATCCATCCATCCATCCATCCATCCATCCATCCATTCATTCAATCATTCATTCATTCATTCATTCATTCATTCATTCATTCATTCATTCATTCATCCATCCTTGAGTCAGTACTGACTCCATGTGAACTCCCAGCTGTTTGAAACACATTCCTAAAATCATAACAATTGTAAGAAATGTTTGTCTGTTCAGCCCATAAATAGCAGATAATAGCCTTGATGGTAGACCTTTGCATAAGTTTGTCTTGCACCGCATTTATTTACCTTCATGGAATGGGAGTCTTTACTCATAATATCATTTTTCAGCTGTGGTGAGGGGAGCATTCGCCCAGGTTCGCCTGGTGCGCCAGTTGCGGCCCTATTTGGACCGGGAGTCACTCCTCACAGTCACCCATGTCCTTGTCACTTCGAGATTCGACTACTGTAATGCTCTCTACATGGGGCAACCTTTGAAGAATGTCCGGAGACTGCAAGTAGTCCAGAATGCGGCTGCGCGAGCCGTCTTGGGTCTCCCAAGACATGCTCATATCACTCCAGCTCTCCGCGAGCTGCACTGGCTACCAATTGGTTTCCGAACACAATTCAAAGTGTTGGTTATGACCTATAAAGCCCTTTATGGAATGGACCAGGATACTTGTGGGACCGTCTCCTGCCTCATGAATCCCAGTGACCGGTTAGGGCGCATAGGGTTGTCCTCCTACGAGTCCCGTCTGTTAGACAATGCCATCTGGCGGGGCCTAGGGCTAGGGCCTTCTCTGTTGCTGCCCCAGCCCTCTGGAACCAGCTTCCCTCAGAGGTTCGTACTGCTCCCTCCCTCCTAGCTTTCCGGAAACTGCTGAAGACACATCTATGCCGACAGGCTTGGGGCGTGTGAGCTGTGCTCTGCCCCTGGGCCCTAGGAGTGTCCCTCCATCAGCGACTGTCAGCTGATTGTGTTTGTCTGTGGTGTGAATGCAATTAATTTTTAATTTTTTATTGTATTGTTGTTGTAAGCCGCCCTGGGTCCTAGGAGAAGGGCGGCATATAAATTTGACTAATAAATAAATAAATAAATAAATAAATAAATAAATAAATAAATAAATAAATAAATAAATAAATAAATAAATAAATGAACGAACGAACGAACGAACGAACGAACGAACGAACGAATGAATGAATAAATAAATAAATAAATAAATAATGACGTGTGTCTTAGTCGCCTCCAATTTAACAGAATAATAGAGTTAGAAGGGACCTTGGAGGTCTTCTAGTCCAAGCCCCTTCCCAAGCAAATGGTTGTCCACTCTCTTCTTAAAAACATCCAGTGATGGAACATCCGTGATTTCTGGAGGCAAGCCGTTCCACTGATTAATTGTTCTCACTGTCAAGAATGTTCTCCTTAGTTCTAGGTTGATTCTCTCCTTGATTAGTTTCCTTCCATTGCTTCTTGTCCTGCTTTCATGTGCTTTGGGGGGAAAGGTTGACTCCCTCTTCTTTGTGGCAGCCCTTCAGATATTGGAAAACTGCTATCAAGTCACCCTTAGTCCTTGTTTTCATTAGACTAGATCTGGATAAATGTAATTCACTGCACATGTTATTTTGAGTTTCTTCTCAATGGTTCTTGCATATCTTCATCAAGGTTGTCTTTTCTTTTATATCCAGAGTTATGGGGAAAGAAATCTGAGAAACATGGACTGTTGGCCTCCTTTCTGAATCTCATATTGCTGGAAATCCTCAAACTCATTTTTTGGGACATAGCCACTGGGTCAGCCATTCCATCTGAAGTAAATGGTCCAGGAGGAGGGGGGGGCTGTTGGATGGATTAGAACAGGGGTCTTTAAACTTGGCCCTTTTATGACTTGTGGATGTCAACTCCCAAAACTCCTCAGCCAGGCATGCTGGCTGAGGAATTCTGGGAGTTGAAGTCCAAAAGGCATACAAGGGCCAAGTTTGAAGACCCCTGGATTAGAATAATGATGTTTATCAAGCCATACAGAGTTTATGGGTAATGACCACACTTTGATCTATAGTTAGAAGCTTACTAGGAGTAAACACAGCTCACATAATACCAGTGTTACACAGTTGTAGTGGCTCTCACTTGTCTGTACACAAACAGTTGCATTCTGTACCAAGATTAGACTTCAAAGATAGCCTCATGTGGAGCCCAATCTACTAGTAGACTTAATGCAACAGTTAATTAGCATTGTAACCTATGGTTAAATCTTAGACTTTGTCTTCTTGACAGTCAATAACTATGAACAGTTCAATTGTAGCAATGGTATTCACATGGGGCGGGGATGTCTAGCAATAGCATCCACAGGTGGGCAAGGAGGCCAATTTGATGTAGGCAACACCACAGCATCACAATGCAAGCCCTGTCCGTTTCCCACAGGTGCCTTATTGTACCTGAAAAATTGACACTGCAATGCTAAGAAAGTGGTGAGAACTTTTCCTGGAAATTGATGAGATTCTAAGAAGTATATTCTAAACACTAAATTTCATCGGATTATTCTCATCCATCCAACAGCCTAAACGAGGAACCACCCAGAACACTCCCACCAACACTGACAGAGCAAACCACTGGTATATAAAAAGAGAGGAAGTATCACTCCCTTGTAGCACTGATGTTGTTACTAAGTTGGGTCATGAAACATCTGCAAGAACATAACCAAGATCAGAGAGTACCAAGGGCTCCACAGTTCTCCTCCTCCTCCTCCTCCTCCTCCTCCTCCTCCTCCTCCTCCTCTTCTTCTTCTTCTTCTTCTTCTTCTTCTTCTTCTTCTTCTTCTTCTTCTTCTTCCTCCTCCTCCTCCTCCTCCTCGTCCTCCTTCTCCTCCTCCTTCTCCTCCACCTCCTCTTCCTCCTCTTCCTCCTCCTCCCAAACTCCATTCCCTTCCAACACTGATGATACCTAGATGGGTAATGAAATGTCTGCAAGAACACAACTAAACTCAAAGAGTACCAAGGTCCCCACAATCCTCCTCCTGCTCCTCCTCCTCCCAAACTCCATTCCCTTCCAGCACTGATGATGCTACCTAGATGGGTAATGAAATGTCTGCAAGAACACAACCAAACTTAAAGAGTATCAAGGGTCACACAATCCTCCTCCTCCTCCTTCTCCTCCTCTTGTCTTCTAGCATTGATGATGTTACCTGGTTTGGTAGTGAAACATCTGCAAGAACACAACCAAGCTCAGAGAGCACCAAAGACCCCATATATTTCTAAGTGTTCAGTTCTGAAAGATTCTAGCATTCATTCTTAATATAAAAAGCCTTGGGTATGCTTTCTAGAGGTCAAATACTTCACTAGAGCATTTTGTTAAAAAAAAAATAGTTTGAGAGCTCTTTGAGAACTCATTAGATGTTCTACATTAGGAGAAATAACTTTGGGGGAACATTTTTTTTCCTCCAGTGAAAAATAAGGATTTTCAGCCTTGCCCTGTGTATTATTGTTGACCTTCTCAGAATTCATTCTGGCTTCCCTTCAAATTCCTCAGATGTTTTGGCTGAAAACTAATCTCCTAATTTGCTCTGAATTTTATAGATGATGACAAATGGAAGGCATGGTTTTGCAAGAAAACAGTTTTATGTCTTTTTGCAATCGTCTCTCCAAAATTTGCTTCCAGCCTTGCTTTGGACAAAATATTAGTGCAAATCAGTCAAAGTATATCTCTAATATGAACCTCTGGATTGCAATGCTTAATAACATCTATCCCCCCCTTTCATTTTCTACAGACGGAGTTCTTAGTTAATATGCATCTTTGGGTATGTCTAGTATGAATTGTACCTTCCTATGGCGCCCTGTCATTATTTATTGCTAGCTTAGCATAGAAATAACATTTTTAGAATGAGGACTAGACAAAAATGAGTCAATGGCAACATAGGGATATCCAGAGGAACAAATGGAAGAGAAGTTATAAATAATTTTTCATGATCCTAATAATAACTTGTATGCGTGGATGTCGTTCTTCAGCCTTGACCTTGGCTTAAATAAAGAGAGTTAACAATAAAAGAAAGAGAAATTGATCAATTTTACTATGGGGGTTTAATAATCCAGGCTTTCAGAAGGACTTACCCAACCATGCACACACACACAAAAAAAAATGCCTTTAAAAGGGAAGGAAGGGAAAAATCAATGCTAGAGATGCTGTGCTAATTGATAACAATCTCCTGGAAAGAAGAGTTGGATGAAAGCTCATGGGAAAAAAAATTGCCATAATGCAAGATTATCCTCTGATCATTTTCCTGTTCTGATTGTGAATTCTTGATAATCCTGGGAGTTTCTAATCTGTAACACCTGGATCCATAAAGAATGAAAACAAGCAAAACAAAAATAACTCTTTACAATCTGTTGAAGGAAAAGTCTTCATCATGGTTCAGTCCAAGCCGGAGATAAACAACATGGCGACTGCTTTAGAAAGAAGGTTGTAGTTTATTGAAGAGGAGAGCCAGACAGAAAGATGGGTCTGGAAGAAAAGAGAGAAGAACACATGTAGGGAGTGGGTTTTTATACCCTTTGGAGCCTTTTGGTTGTGGAGTTGTTCCTGTTCCTGTGGCATGAACTTTGACCTGAGTCTGAGTGTACTTTTCTGGTATTCTGATGGTGATAGGTTAATCCTATTATGTCCCAAAAGTCATATCCTGCTTTCCTGGTGCTGGGGCTAATGAGTCTTAGAGTTTGGGTGAGTGTTATGTCCTGGGCCAGCAGGCACAGGCTGCAGTGATTGGTCCGGGCAGACCATGTGGATGCCTGGGACAAGAAAGGCTGCTCCCAGCCTTGCACACACACGCACGGAAAATATCCCTTGCAATGATTGGCCAGCAAGGTATTGTGCAGGGGGGCTATAAAAGGGGGATGCACCATTTTAAAACCTGTTCTGTTGGTGTTGCAATAAAGGAGAACTGTTGGAACTGGTTGCTTCATCTCAATGCCTCTTTTACTGAAACAGAACAGTGAGGTATGCAAATTTTAGGTGTCTTTGTCTTCTTCTTTTTTTTTTGTAAAAAAATTCTTTTATTGAAACAATCAACATCAAACATAAGATCGTATTAGAAAGCAATCATCATGTAACCTGCAATACAACACTAAGGATTAGTCTTTGTGAGCGTCTGGTTTAGTAAACGTTCCTCTTATATATGTTCTAACTACTGTTTCTAGTCTATCACATATTGTTCATTCGAGCTTCAGAAGTAAATTCGTCTCAGTAGTAGTGCAATCTTTTATGATCCCTAGCAAAAGATCCTGAGGTAGAAATTCAATACCTACCTTCAATACCTACCTTCCTGATTTTAGTGTTTTTAGTTGGGTTTTTAAATATTAGGCCAAATTGTTTAATTTATTTTTAATAATTTTAATTTTTGTGTGTTGTTGTTTTAATTGGGCTGTACACCGCCCCGAGTCCTTCGGGAGGGGGGCGGTATAAAAATTGTAAATAATAATAATAAATAAATAATAATGATGATGGTTTACATCTGCATTTGTATAGAACTGGTTTCTGCTTGGGGGAGGGAGACCCCTTGGGGCTATTAAGAAAAAACTGGACATGCTTTTCTGCCTCTTTAAGGTCCTTTCAGGAAATATATTTTTCTGCCTTTTAATATTAATGTTTCCTTCTCTGGGGGGGGCTGACTTCCCACAAATCATAAAACATGGAATGATAGAGTTGGAAGGGACCTTGGAGGTCATCTAGTTCAACCCCTATACCTCAAGCAAGGGACCTTTGTTCTTTCTTGTTCTGTCCCTCTCTCACTTACTCATTCTCTCCCATTCTCCCTCTTTCTTTCTATTTCTCTCTCTCTCCTCCTCCTTCCTCTTTCTCTCAGAAAACATGGGGCTTTGTGTGCTTAACATAGACTGGACCAAACTATATATTGAAACATCCAGTATATTCAAAATCAAACTTTGCATTCGGTCTTTTATTTCATGTTTCCATTTTTCCCCAGAGTGGGTGGGGGTCAATACTAATCCATTTCACACTCTCTTCTTCAGCTTTACTCATCTCTCCAGAGCATTCAGATAATAGCAGGTGTGCATGAACAGGACTTGCACCCAAATATCACCCACTTTCAGTTATTCTGGTACAGCTTCCCCAAGCTGGAATCTATGGATCATGAAGGTCTAGAACAGGGGTCTTCAGACTTGGCCCTTTTATGACTTGTGGACTTCAATTCCCAGAATTCCTCAGCCAGGCATGCTGGCTGAGGAATTCTGGGAGTTGAAGTCCACAGGTCATAAAAGGGCCAAGTTTGAAGACCCCTGCCCTATATCATTTCAGACAAATGGTTGTTCAATCTCTATTTAAAGATCTCCAGAGTTGGAGCCCACACAATTTCTGAAGACAAGCCATTCTCACTGTCAGGAAATTTCTGCTTAGTTCTAGGTTGCTTCTCTCCTTGATTAGCTTTCATCCATTGGTTCTTGTCCTGCTTTCTGGTGCTTTGGAGAATAGCTTGATTCCCTCTTCTTTGTGGCAACTCCTGAGATATTGGAACGCTGCTATCATGTCATCCCTAACATACTCAATTCTAGCAATAGTTCTTCATATATTTTAGACTCCAGCCCCCTAATTGTCTTTGTTGCTCTTTTCTGCACTTTTTCCAGAGTCTCTACATATTTTTTATAATATGGTGATCAAAACTGGATGCAATATTCCAAGTGTGGTTTTACTAAAGGTTTGTAAAGTAGGACTAGAACTTTACATGATCTTGATGCTTTCCCTCTATTAATGCAGCCTAGGATTGATTTTGTGATCTAGTTTTGTAATGAAATGTCTGCAAGAAATCCCAAAGGTGCTTTTTCCCGAGGCAACTGGATTTTAATAATAATAATAATAATAATAATAATAATAATAACAACAACAACAACAACAACAAAATACAAAGACCTACAAATAGAAATAGAATGACTGTGGCAAAGGCAAGCAAGGGTAGTACCAATAGTAATAGGTGCCTTGGGTGCAATCCAAAAACAACTGGAGCACCACTTGAACACCATTGGCATTGACAAATTTGCCATTAGTCAATTGCAAAAGGCGGCCTTACTAGGAGCTGCTTTCATCCTGGGACAATATCTGTAATACCATTAAACATCCACATCTGCCTATCCCAGGTCCTGGGTAAGGACTCGATAGGTAGACAAAAATGCCAAATCCAGTCTGAACATCTGCCTGACTGTGCGGATCAATAATAATAATAACAACAACAATAACAACTTTATTGTCACTTTGAATGCACACCAATCAGCATACATCAAAATGACATTTCATTGCATACAGCTCTGAAAGGGTCACCACCTCCGATATACACTCCTTGTTTGTGGCAAGCTTAAGTTTCAGATCATCCATTTCAGTCTCTAGGGAGCAAACGATGGCAAACAGGACAGATAGAAGAGGAGGTCCATGTGGATTAGCCCTCAAATTTCTTTGTTTCTCCTTGAAGTCGTTTCACTTTTTCTCCAAAGAAGAAGCGTTCTGGTTCTTTGATGAGAAGCAAAGCAAAGTCTTCAAGGAAAAGCAAAGAAAGTCCAGTTGCTTGCTTCTTGAAAAAGCACCTTTGGGAAAAACCATGACTTGGATGACTGAGAATCTCCGTAGGCATCTTTCTGCAAGAAAACAATCAAGTTTAGAAAGTGCCAAGGGTCCCAATTTCAAGTAGCTTTAGAAGGAATAGAATAGAATAAGAATAGAAGAGAAGACAAGACAAGACAAGACAAGACAAGACAAGACAAGACAAGACAAGACAAGACAAGACAAGACAAGACAAGACAAGACAAGACAAGACAAGACAAGAGAATAGTGCTGGAAGGAACCTTGGAGGTCTTCTAGTCTAGCTCCCTGCTCAAGCAGGAGAACCTATACCATTTCAGTCAAGTAAAAACCTCCAGTGATGGAGTGCCCATGATTTCTGAAGGCAAGTTGTTCCACTGGTTAATTGTCCTCACTTTCTCCTTAATTCCAGGTTGTTTCTCTCTTTGATCAGTTTCCAACCATTGTTTCTTGTCCTGCCCTCTGGTGCTTTGGAGAATAGTTTGATGCCCTCTTCATTGTGGCAGCCCCTCAAATACTGGAATACTGCTATCATTTTCCCCCTGTTTCTTCTTTTCTTTAGGGTAGCCAAACCCAAGTCCTGCAGCCATTCTTCATATGTTTTGGTCTCCAGGCCTTGGATCATCTTAGTTGCTCTTCTCTCAACTTTTCCAAGGTCTCAACATCTTTTTTGTAGCATGGTGACCAATTTTTTTTTCCATATTCCAGGTATGGTCTCACTAGGATTTTATAAAGCAGTACTAATACATCTAAACACAAAAAACTTTGTTGTACATCCATGTCTCTGGTTTGGCTTCCCACATGTCCAAATTCCTACGGTAGGAAAGATATCAGCAGGATTTTTTTTTCAGGAATGAGAGGGTGTTTTTTTGTTTTTTGTTTAAGTAGAAGTGCTTGCTATCACCACTAAAAAGAATTCCATCCCTTCAGAAATTATGGGAGAATCTCAGCTCCCCTTTGAAAAAGTCCACCATCGACTCATCATTCAGTCCATTGAAATTTTCAAAATCCATTTATAACTTAACATCAGTCCCACCACCATTAACCCAAAGCGCCTGAAGGCAGGACAAGAAGCAACGGATGGAAACTAATCAAGGAGAGAAGCAACCTGGAACTAAGGAGAAACTTCCTGACAGTGAGCACCATTAATCTGTGGAACAACCTGCCTCCAGAAGCAGTGAACGCTCCAATACTGGAAGTTTTTAAAGAAGAGACTGGACAACCATTTGTCCGAAATGGTATAGGTTTTCCTGCCTGAGCAGGGGGTTGGAGTAGATGACCTCCAAGGTCCCTTCCAACTTTATTATTATTATTATTATTATTATTATTATTATTATTATTATTATTATTACCCTTTGAAAAGGGTGGCTACCTATGGTGCCCTGTGAAAGCACTACAGTACAATGAAGTTATTTCCAATTATATGACAACTTTCAAAAGTGTCACTCTCATTGCATAGGAGAAGGATCTTTTAAAAAGCAATCAGAACATTTGATGAAATCACAGCATCCACCCACCACCTTTGCTCTGCCTTAATAGGCTTTGCTAGGCTTTTAAACAAAGACTTAAGGACTTGACAGAAAAACACTGGTTGTGAAAAAGCAACTGTGGACCTATTGGGCATCTAGAAAGAATGCAGAGAAGAGCAACAGAGATGATTAGGGCAGCGGTCCCCAACCCCCAGTCCGTGGACCAGTATCCGGCTGCAACATACCAGCAACCAGTCCACACAAACAAGCAAGCCCAAATCCACGGGATGCAGGAAGCACACAAAACCACGCACCCTCTGGTCCACAGAAAAACCTTTCTCCACGGAACTGGTCCCTGGTACCCCAAAGGTTGGGAACCTCTGGATTAGGGTACTGGAAGCTAAAACATATGAAGAATGGTTGCTGGAATTGCGTATTTTTTATTCGGATTTGTATGCCGCTCCTCTCCGAGGACTCGGAGTGGCTCACAGCATATATATAAAACAATTTCGACTAAATCCGAACAAAAAACATTAAAAATAAAACCCCATACATACTCATCAGTCACACCACAATCAACAATCGTCCCCAGGCCTGCCGGCAGAGGTAGTTTTTAAATTCTTTCGGAAGGCCGGGAGAGTCAGAGAAACGCGGACTTCAGGAGGCAGTTGCTTCCAGAGGGCGGGCGCCACAACAGAGAAAGCCCTCCCCCTAGGGCCCGCCAGATGACATTGTTTCGCTGACGGGACCCGGAGGAGGCCGACCCTGTGCGCTCTCACCGGTCGTAGAGAAGTATGTGGCAGAAGGCGGTCCCGTAAGTATCCTGGTCCCATGTCTAAAACATGATAATAGTGTTTCAATATTTGAGGACCTGCCCCAAAGAAGGTGGGGGGAGTCAAGCTATTCTCCAAAGAAACCTGAAGGCAGGACAAGAAGCAACGGATGGAAACTAGTCAAGGAGAGAACCATCCTGGAACGAAGGAGAAACTTCCTGACAAAATAATTAATCAATGGAACAACTTGCCTTCAGAAGTTGTGGGTGGAGGTTTTTAAGAAGAGATCGGACAACCCTTTGTCTGAAATGGTATAGGGCCATGGTGGCGAACCTATGGCACAGGTGCCAGAGATGGCACTCAGAGCCCTCTCTGTGGGCATGCGCACCATCGCGTCCTAGGCCTTCAACTGGATTTTATAAAACCTTTTCGCTTTAAGCCTCCGCCACCATGTGCAACAAAAATAGAAGGTTCAATCAATCAATTTCAACTTCTCGCAGGAAAAAAAAATCTTGCAAAGTTGGAATTGATTGACTGAACTTTTTAGTCCCGCCCAGTCTGCCGTTACCACTGCAGCCACGCCCACCCAATGGACCACGCCCACTCAATGGGCCACGCCCTCCTGGCACCCGACGATACATAAATGGGTTTTGGGTTGAAGTTTGGCCACTTGGTCTCTAAAAGGTTCGCCATCACTGGTACAGGGTTTCCTGCCTGAGCAGGGGGTTGGACTAGAAGACCTCCAGGGTCCCTTCCAACTCTCTTATTCCGTTATTTTGAGAATGATGGATCACACCCAGGAAGTGCACAGAGATCTCCAAAGATTGTTACCAAATGATAATAATGTATATAAAAAAGAGGAAACGTGTTCCTGAGGAATAATTAAGTAATCTAGGTTTAATTTAAATTGATATTTCACTAAACCAAGCATGAGATGGTGACTTTGCCTTAGTTTTGAAGCACCATCCCAGGAATATCACTGAACAGATGAATGAAATTAGAAAATAAAGCTATTTCTGATATGAAAGTTGTGTTGCTCCTTTACAGTGGAACGTGGGTGATAAGAAAGCATAGATAGGTGTTAATGATTTGGCCCAAATAGCAGGAAGAAGAATGGGCTGTACTTAAGAACAGACTTGTTTCCTTCTCAGTTTATCGTATCTCTCACTACCAACAATTTTATATAGCAAAGGAGACTATCACAGCCCAACACAAGACTATCTCTCTGCTTTGTATTCTGGCAAAGAGAGGTGAAAAGGGGGGTATCAAAGCAGGGTGAACTTGCACTCCATAAAGAATGTCCTTCAGACGGACAATCTTCTTAAGTGCATCCACTTCTTTGGGCGACCTTGACAAAGAGACTTCCTTAACATTGAGATGAAGAAGAAGGCACCAAAGAAAGTTTATTAGTCAGTGTAATTCATGATACAAAAACGATGTTGAGACCCTATAAGGCAGGGATGTCAAACTCAATTTCATTGAGGCCCGTATCAGCATTGTGGTTGCCCTCAGGGGGCCGGGTTGGTGTTGCCAGGGTGGGTGCGGCCTACTGGGTGGGTGTGGATGGAGTGAGTATGGCCTACTGGGTGGGTGTGCCCAGCTCTACATCGTTTGCAACAAGGGTGCCTGTAAGGGCCTGGGCAGGAGTGGGACAGATCTGAGGGTCTCTGGCAGAAGGGGGTGGGACCGGGGCAAGCGCCAAGGCATGGTGCATTCCTTCATTCCTCACAAAGAGTGACACTTCCCCAACATGCACCCAGGGGGCAGAGCCAACATGGCAGGGGCTGGTTCCTCGCTGTTTCCAGACGACCTTGTGGAGCTAAGACTGAATGCATTTCAGCATAGATGGCCACCATAAAATTGTACATTGGCTCTCGACCAGCCTGGGCCGGGGCCAAGGCAGTTGGGGCCGTTCCCTCAGTTTTTCCAGGATGGCTTCGTGGGCCACATGAAACCACTTCACAGGCCGCATCCGGCCCCCGGGGCCTTGTGCTTGATATGTCTGCTATAAGGAGTACAGGGAAAAGCAACAAAGATGATAAGGTGTATGGAGGATAAATTGTAGGGTGAACAGTTGAGGGAGATAGGTATGCCTAGCTTATTGAAAAGAAGGATTGGGGGAGGGGGACATGATAACTGCATCCAGAACATGAGCAGCTGTCACAGAAAAGAGGGGTTGACTTATTTGTCAAAGCACCAGAGGAGTGGACAAGAAGGGATGGGTGGAAGCTTGTTAAAAAGTGATCCAACCTAGGAATAAGGGGAAATTTCTTGAAAACAAGAAGACTAGGATAGGACAGGACAGAACGGAACGGAACGGAACGGAACGGAACGGAACGGAACAGAACAGAACAGAACAGAACAGAACAGAATAGAATAGAATAGAATATAGATGGAATGGAATGGAATGGAATGGAATGGAATGGAATGGAATGGAATGGAATGGAATGGAATGGAATAGAATGGAATGGAATGGAATGGAATAGGATGGGATGGGACGGGACGGGACGGGACGGGACGGAACGGAACGGAACAGAACAGAACAGAATAGAATAGAATATAGATGGAATGGAATAGGATAGGATAGGATAGGATAGGATAGGATAGGATAGGATAGGATAGGATAGGATAGGATAGGGCATCCGTTGTCTTGTCTTGTCTTGTCTTGTCACGTAACAAATGTCTCACTTAACAATGTAAATTTTGGGCTCAATTGTGATTGTAAGTCATGGAACATACATATACATATATGTATACATACATATACATATACATGTATACACACAGACACACAGACACACACACACAGACACACACACACAGACACATACATCCCATAAAGGGTGTGGCTAACTGAAGAGAGCAGAATGAGCTCGAAATGGCCATCTTAATCTCCCAATTTAATTCTACTCTTTGTCATAAAAAGAAATTTGGATTTGTAATGTTTCGCAGTTGCGACTTTTGCCTTCTTAACGCCCCTAGTTGGGGGGCTCTAAGGCAAAAGAGATTGTAAAAAGTAAAACTGCAGTATATATTTGTTTTCTGAGGTTTTCGCGGGTGTTTGTATGTAGATCTTTGGTTCTTCAGGTTTTCTCCCACATAGAATTCGAAGTGTCTTGGCGACGTTTCGACGAAGTCTCATTCGTTATCTTCAGGCTGGTGCTTTCGGCTTCTGCTTCTAGGAGCAATGTGTGATTGTAGCTGTTTCTTCCTTTTAACTGCCAGTGGGGGTTTGAACTGATTGGCTGGGAGCTCGGCTGTGTTCTGATTGGGTCATTAGCCACCTTAAACCGCTCCAATCCATACACGAAGCAAACTGACACCCACCATGAAGATGAGGCACGACCACGAAAGCGAAGCCAAACAGCTATACAGTTCACCATCTCTAATCCCCTTGTAACACAGACTAACCTGAGCACAACAAAGCCCCCACCCAAACAGAACACTCCCCCAGCCAATCAGAGCACAGCCAACCCCCCATCCAATCAGAGCACAGCCAAGCCCCTAATCAATCAATTATATATATGATCATCATCCAATGGCACATTTTGGAGGAATCTAGGAAACCCCCGCCCCCAACCCAAGACTTTCAGGAGCTATGTGAAGCTCCATTGTCTCCAGACTACGTATATCTGAGAACAATGGTGACCGTGTCTTACTCCAAATCCTGGTGGGATTTAACAAAAGTTGGAAGGCAGCTTGGCTGCATCTTCAGTTCTGATCTGTGAATTTCAGATGCAGCAAATATCCGTCACCCCATGGTTTGTGGGGCTTCCGCCTCCCTGAGAGTTACCAAGGCGGATCTCTCCATGGGACCCTTCAGCTCCAGGTTTCTGCAGAAGGAGCCAGATGGCCTTAGTTTTGTATTTGTTAAAAGATTGCAAAGAAGAAGGGTTCACATCTCAAAGTTCTAGCAATTAAGAACCCAAGGAATATATTTCTGCATGCAACCCCAATTTCTAGGATTTTGTCACCTGTCTTAGGAAGTGGAACAAAGTAAGAAAAGGAAGGGAGAGAAATAATCTCTCCCTCTCCCTCTCCCTCTCCCCCTCCCCCCCCCCCCTCTCTCTCTCTCTCTCTCTCTCTCTCCATCTCTCTCCCCTCCTCTCTCTCCCTTTTCCTCACTCTTTCTCCCTCTCTCTCTCTCTCCCTCCCTCTCTCCCTCTGTCTCCCACTTCCTCTCTCCCTCTCTCTCTCTCCCTTTCTCCCTCCCTCTCCCTCTCCCTCTCTCTCTCCCTCTCTCCCTCTTTCCCTTTTTCCTCTCTCACTCTATCGCTCTCTCAGCCTCTCTCTCCCTCTCTCTCCCTCCCTCCCTCTCTTTCTCCCAGGTCTGAGCAGTCTAAACTTCCAAACAGCAAGGCAGATATCAGACCTTATAGTGAGAAATTCCAGCCAACCGTTATTGCTTGGAATAAACTGTAATAAATCTTCGATCTTAGGGGGAGAGAGAGACAGAATATGCTGCCAGTGTCAATAATATTTACAAACACAAATGAAGGATTTTTCCCACCCTGCTGCTGCAATATAGTCACATAAAACTAGTGTCTCAAACAAGGAGAAAGTGCTCCCATTTATCATGCTTACTTTGGGAAAGTCACCATTTTCAGGCACCGCAATGCCTACCTTGGTTCGGGTTATAGCTCTGTAATTCAAGAGCTTAATTGTCACTGGAGGTTTCAGCCTTGTATATTGCAATATATACCCAAGGGTGGAGTCAACTGGTTTATCTAGTTAATAGCTGAGAATTCAGAGGGGAGACAATATCTCTGTAGTAGGGCATGGGTTTTGGGTAGGAGCTGAGATTCAATTCAGGTTGAAATCACTTCAACTTACACCAAGTTGTAATTCTAGAGTTTCCTGGGAAGAAACTCGGAGAATAGAATAGAACAGAATGGAACGGAACGGAACAGAACGGAATGGAATGGAATAGACCTGGAAAGGACCTTGGAGGTCTTCTAGTCCAGCTCCCTGCTCAAGCAGGAGAACCTATATCATCTCGGAAAGGTGGTTTTTCTAGTCTCTTCTTTAAAATCTCCAGCAACGGAGCGCCCACGATTTCTGGGAGTAAGCTGTTCCATTGGTTGACTGTCTTCACTGTCACAAATTTTCTCCTTAATTCCAGGTTGCTTCTCTCTTTGATCAGTTTCCAACCATTGTTTCTTCTCCTTTTCTTTGGTGCTCTGCTGAACAACCTGTCCTCCTTTGCCTTGTGGCAGCTCCTCAGATACTGGAACACTGCTATCATGTCTCCCCTATTTCTTCTTTTCTTTAGACTAGCCAAACCCCAGTTCCCCAGCCATTCTTCACATGTTTTGGTCTCCAGGATTTTGATTATCATAGTTGCTCTTCTCTGAATTTTTTCACAGTCTCTCAACATCTTTTTTGTGATATGGTGACCAAAATCAGCTGCACTATTTGAGGTATGGTCTTACTAGGGTTTTATAAAGGATACTAATACTTTGCGTGATCTTGATTCTATGTCTCTGCTTATACAACCCAGGATTGTATTAGCTTTTTTGACTGCTGTTGCACACTGATGGCTCATAGTCAAGTGATCGTCCACTAGGACTCCATGGTCTCTCTCACAGTTGCTATTTCTGAGCCAGGTCTCAACTAATCTGTACTTATATCTTTGATTTTTCCTGCCTAAGTGTAAGACTTTGCTTTTCTCCACATTGAAACTCATTTTGTTGGATAGGGCCCATTGTTCAAGTTTGTCAAGATCTTTTTGGGTCATGAGTTTGTCTTCTGGGGTGTTGGCTGCTCTTGTCAGTTTGGTGTCATCTGCAAATTTGATGAGTTCCCTTTCAATTCCCTCTTCTAAGTCATTGATGAGGAGAGGTCAAAGACAATTTGCCGAAGGCAACTTGCCACTGTCATTTCTCTGCAGCCAACTAGCTGCAGACATCTCACTGTGGCCAAGTTGCCTTGGGACAACTTGCTATGGACAATTCCTCATGGGATAACCCAACTGATTCTTCAACATTATTTCCATTTTTGTCAATGGAAATAATGTTGAAAAAACTATGGTGGACAATGTCTATCCCCTTGAGTTATCCCATGTACTGTAGAATTCTCTATGTCCAAATGTCTGTGGGAAATTGGTTGTGGCGAGCTGGCCATAGTTAGTTATCCCATTCCAAACTCAGAATGTCAACTCTTCCTGGCTTATCTTGGGGCCTCACAAGCATCCTGTCATCTAAAGAAGAAGGGCAGAGGGGTGGAGGATGAAAAGAGGAAGAAATGGGAGAAATATGATAGGAAATCAGGGAATGACAGGTGAGAAGGATCAGATCAGCCAATCCCTATTAGTACCAGCATCCTACAGCCAGACACCCTGAAAAATATCCAGAAATATTACCCCCAAACATCTCAGATTTCTTGGCAAGCTCTGGTTGTCTGGAAACAGACTGGTCAAGAGGGAAGAGATCGGCTGGGGGGAGGTAAACCTACACTTATTTTCATATCTAGCAAGCATGGTGATTTCAGAGCTGGCTTGACTTTACGGCAACCAATATCCTAAGTAAAAGAACCCTTTGCTTTAACCAAATGGAATCAAAGACTTTTCTTTCCTAAGGGATCAGACTGGGGCAGGTCGGACACAGAGACTATAAGACAGCTGAGATCCTCCACTGTGAGGAATTAAAAAGAAAGGTCCTCTTAGAACAGCGGTTCTCAACCTATGGGTCGCGACCCCATTTGGGGTCAAACGACCGTTTCGCGGGGGTCGCCGGACACCGCAGTCCGCCATTTTGTTTGTTTATTTTTTTTTTCATCGCACGCGGGCCGCGCATGCGCGAATTGCCCTGGCGTGCGCGCGCCGTGCATGCACAGATCGGCCCATCGCGGTCTGCCATTTTTTTAAATTATTTTTTTGGCGCATGCGCACCATGCATGCGCACTTTGGGCCGTCGCACGTGTGCCGCGAATGCGCGGATCGGCCCGTTGTGGTCCGCCATTTTGGTTTTTTTAATTTTTTTTTTATTTTTTAAAAAAAAAATTTGATTTTTTTTTGTCGCATGCGCACCGCGTGTGCGCGGTTCGGGCTGTCATGCACTCGCTGCGCATGCACGGATTGGCCCGTCGCGGTCCGCCATTTTGTTTTTTTCTATTTTTTTATTTTTTTTTTCATCGCGCGTGCGCCGCGCATGCGCGGATCAGCCCATTGCGGTCCGCCATTTTGTTTTTTTATTTTTATTTTATTTTTATTTTATTTTTGATTTTTTTTCGTCGCGCGCATGCCCAGGTCGGGGTTGCGGCGCGCATGGGCGGCGCAAGTGGGGTCTCAACCTGAAAAAGGTTGAGAACCACTGTCTTAGAAGATAATATCCAGCACCAAATATCTGCTCCTACTTCCATTAAAGTCTTCCCATCTTTGCCATATTGACAGTGGCATATATCTTGAGGAAAACTGAACTGAAGAACTGAAGAAGCTTCTTGGATGAGATGCAAAATTTCAAAGGGGAAAAAACAACAACCAAGAAAGACCAGTTTGCATCTTCTTTTTTTTAAAAAAAAAATATTTTTCCACCATACACCATACACCAAAACAAACTAAACATACATAAACAAGAATCTTTTCTTTTAACAGAACCGTGCTATACATTCTAACCATTCTATTACATCTTATTTACATTTTATTTACATTCGATAATTATATCTTTTTCTTTCTCTGTTCTAGCCAATTATAACATTTATTCCAAATTTCATAAAATTCTGTCGCCTCCTTGTCTTTTAATTCTAGCGTGAGTTTATTCATTTCTGCGCATTCCAAAATTTTGTAAATAACCATGTCGTCAGTGGGTGTATTTTCATTCTTCCAACATTGGGCGTATTCTATGCGAGCTGCAGTCAATATATGTATAATGATGTGTTGGAGCTGGTTTTCAATCTTTGAATTTATTATGCCCAAAAGAAATAATTCTGATTTGAAATCCATTTTTATCTCAGTTATCTCCTGTATCCAATCTCTTATTCGTTCCCAATAATTTTTTGCTTTGGGGCACAGCCACCACATGTGGTAGAATGTTCCTTCTCTGATTCTACATTTCCAGCACTTCGGGTCTATATTTTTATGCATTTTGGCCAATCTCGCCAGTGTTAAATGCCATCTATAAATCATTTTATATTGATTCTCTCTATATGCAGTTGATAGCGTCAATTTGCAATTTACGTTCCATAATCTTTCCCATTCCTCTAAGTTTATATTTTGCCCCACATTTCGTGCCCACACTAACATCGACCCCTTCACTATTTCTTCCTCTAACTCTATTTCTAATAAATATTTATAAATTTTTAATAATAATTTTCCTTCCTTGCTTATTAGGATTTTATCAAATAAATGTGGGGTCTGACTTATTCCATATTCTTGCCTGTCTCTATTATATCTAGATTGAATTTGTAAATACGACCACCAATCTATGGGTATTCTTTGTTCCTCCAACTCTTCTCTTGATTTAAGATTGCCTCAGTTGTCCAGTAATTCTTTATATCTCATCATCTTTTTTTTCTCTAATGTATTAGGGTGAATCACTGCCTCCATCGGCGAAAACCAATTTGGAATTTTCCCATAGTGTCTTTTTTTTTCATTTTTTTCCCATATCCCAATCAATGCTCCTCTTATCTGATGTTGCTGGAAGTATGTATGTATTTTCTTCTGTTTCCCCCACAAGAATGCATGTCAGCCCGCCTGTAGATCATGTCCTTCAATCATTAATATCCTATCATTATCCAAATTTATCCAGTCTTTGATCCATAATAACCCTGCTGCATAATAATAAATTTCCCAGTTAGGGAGTCCAAGTCCACCTCTACTCTTACTGTCTTGCAACATTTTCATATTTATCCTAGCTTTTTTGCCCACCCAAATAAATTTGTTTATTATTTTATCCAATTCTTTAAAAAAAATTCTCTAATTTTATTGGAATTGTTTGAAATAAATACAATAATCTTGGTAGTATGTTCATTTTAGTCACTGCAATCCTACCTAATAATGATAATCGGAAATTTCCCCAGGTTTCAAGATCTTGTTTCATTTTTAGTATCAATTTTGTATAATTGTCTTCTTTTATTGAGGAACATCTTGAGGTTATCCAAATTCCTAAATATTTAATCTTTTTCGCTACTTGTAGTTCCAAATTCAAGTTTGCATCTTGAGAAAGCGCCCTTGGGACAACCACGATTTGGATGACTGAGAATCTCCATCGGCATCATGAGGAAAAGTGACAGAAGGAAGGCTAAGGACAGATGTTTAAGGCAGAGAACCCCAAATTCTTTTAGTTCTCAAACACAATTCTAGATGTAGTGCTTGATATAATTCTCATCCCTTTGACTCAGTAGGAGAGAAGCTATCAAAGTCACACCAACAAAAAAAAAGGAGAAAAGAAAAAAGGATAAATGCTACTTAGGACAAACCATTAGTACATAAAATGAGAGCCAACCCCACTCTCTTCTAGCACTGAGCTTGTTACTTAGTTTGGGAATGAAATGTCTTCAAGAAAACCAGCAAGCTCAGAAAGCATCAAGGACCCCACAAATATGACCCATCTTGCTACCTATCCATCAGAAACTCATGAGGGCTTGCTTTTATAGATTTTTTTAAATACATGAAATAATTACAGGGATGTCAAACTCAATTTCACTGAGGGCCGCATCAGCATTGTGGTTGCCCTCGGGGGGGGCAGGTGTGTGTGGCCAGGATGAGTGTGGCCTACTGATGGGCGTGGATGGAGTGGGTGTGTGCCCTATTGGGTGGGCATGGCCAGCTCTACATCGTTTGCATCAAGGGTGCCTGTGGGGGCCTGGGCAGGAGTGGGACAGATCTGAGGGTCTCTGGCAGAAAGGGGTGGGACCGGGGCAAGTGCCAAGGCATGGTCCACTAGAGGAGCCTCACTGCTTACCGAAACCCCTCCTCTGGAGCCCATGAAGCCAGATAGGTGAAGTAGGTGAGGGCCATTTGCTGGCCACTTCCAGGCAATGGTGCATTTCTTCATTCCTCACAAAGGGTGACGCCTCCCCAGCATGCACCCAGGGGGCAGGGCCAATGCGGCAGGAGCTGGTTCCTCACTTTTTCTGGACGGCCTTGTGGAGCTAAGACTGAATGCCTTTCAGCATAGATGGCCACCACAAAATTGTACATTGGCTCCTTCCCGGATGGCCTGGGCCAGGGCCAAGGCAGAGGGGGCCGTTCCCTCACTGTTTCCAGGATGGCTTCACAGGCCACATGAAACCACTTTGCGGGCCACATCTGACCCCTGGGCCTTGTGTTTGACATGTCTGAAATAAGACATCCATTTCTCAAATGGGCTATGTTTGAACTACAATGGATAAATGAACACTTTAGCCAGTCCCATCTTCTGAAAAGGAGAAGGAGAAAGGGAAGTGGAAGGAGAAGGAGGAGAAGGAGGATGAGAGGGAGAGGAGAAAGAGAAGGGGAAGGGAAAAGAGAAAGAGAAAGAGAAGGAGCAGGAGAAGGAGAAGGAGGAGAAGAAGAAGAAGAAGAAGAAGAAGAAGAAGAAGAAGAAGAAGAAGAAGAAGAAGAAGAAGAAGAAGAAGAAGAAGAAGAAGAAGAAGAAGAAGAAGAAGAAGAAGAAGAAGAAGAAGAAGAAGAAGAAGAAGAAGAAGAAGAAGAAGAAGAAGAAGAAGAAGAAGAAGAAGAAGAAGAAGAAGAAAGGAGGAATATCATTCTAACAGTAGATATTCCTCCTTAGATGCACAAGACTCAGAAAAGCCTATTTAGGATTCTGGAAAGTGTCTTTTGGGCATGAGATTATCTAACAGTATGATTCATTGGCTGCCTTTACACAACACAGTTAATCTGGTTATTGAATTAATTCATTTTTTTTGCATTCGTATAATCCATGGAACCATGAACAAACAAAATAATCTGGGTTTCTACAACATAATAAGCCACAAAAAACTCAGCACAACCGGACTGAACACATTGAAAAAAATGCATCTAATAAGTCTTTACCTAAACATGTATGATGTGCACACTGAAAATTATCCTCATTTGTGTTGGAATATTCATGAGCAGGAAGAGTCATGTGGTAACTCAGTCAGCCAATGTGGAGAAAGTGTTACTGAGTCTGTGCAAAAGGTATTGCGTTAGAAGCTGAATTTTCAGTCTCAGGTTTGTCTCTGTATCTCTCTGTAAGAAGTCTTCATTGAGCTATGTTGCTGTAAAGAAGAATGTATGGTATTGTAAATATTTTGATATGAATATAAAAAGGTTATTTGAATCAGCTAAATGCAGTCAACTGTGAGGGCTTCTGATTTATTTTTCACCAACAGAGAAATTAAAATTCTCTAACAATTTGACTCTGGTCTTTTCAAATTATTTATGGAAGCTGTCAACCTGTGTGACCTCCTCATCAGATCACTGAGATGATGTGAGAAAGAGGAGTTGCAAGAGAACATATGTTTTTTTTTTCAAATAAAAGCCATAATGTTTGGTTCTTGGCCTGGAGAAGAAAATCCTCTTTGCATCACAGGTAACCTGAGAAAGATGGTTTTCTATAGGAGCTGCAGGAGAAAATATATTTTGCAAGTAGAAGATGCCATGATTGGTCTTGACTTCCTTGGTTAAAAGAATCCCCCCATTCTTCCCCTGTCCTGACCACTTTCTACAGAGGGACAATCGAGAGCATCCTGTCACACGGCATCACAGTCTGGTTTGGAAGCATCACTGTGTCAAGACTGCTAACATCGGATGCTCTTGCTTGTCATATATGAAGAAGCAAACATGTTTTATTTAGCCTGTATATCACTTCTAGAGTTAAAGCAGACAATACTAGCCTAGTGGATGGGAAAATATGCCAGCTAACCATAACAATATCTCAGCACAGCATTGCCAAGGTCAGCTGTAACGGGAAGGGCACTTCACACTTCACTTTAATTGGAGAATGTGATTGATGATTGCAGAATGAAGGAGTGAATTATGCTTTGTTACGGGTGACTGGGGGAGGGAAGATTCATTTTTTGGCTTAACTTTCATGTGTTCCGAAGCTATGCAGAAATAAAAGGATTCTTTAATGTAAATAAGCCTCAAAGTTCTTTGAAAAGCTGCTTCTTTTCGGAACCATGTCACACTGCTTTGGACAGGAAGGCGGTGCAGAGAGTGGTGAGGACAGCAGAAAAGATCATGGCAGTTCCCTCCCTTCCATCCAGGACACGGCGTATAAGCAATGCTTGAGCAGGATCTACAGGATTGTCTGGGACGCTACACATCTTCTTCATGACCTGTTTTCCTTGTTAACTTCTGGGAGGAGGAAGCTTCATGGTATCTGAAACAGAACATCCAGATTCAGCCACAGTTTTGTTCCATATACTAACAACCTTGTGAACTTTCAAGCTTCCTGTTTCTACTATGTATTCAAGATGGACAGTGATTAATATCAGGCAGAGGCTGGTCTTGAGACTGTTACCTGGGTTGAGTTTGACCCCGTGACCCCCGAGGATGTGGACAGGTTGCTGGGGGGACTTAGGGCGACCACATGTTTACTGGACCCGTGCCCCTCCTGGTTGGCGCTGGCCTCCCGGGAGGTGGTACGAGGCTGGTTCCGAGCAATTATCAACGCTTCCTTGAGTGAGGGTGTCTTTCCCGCTGCCTTGAAAGAGGCAGTGGTGAGACCCCTCCTCAAGAAGCCTGCCCTGGATCCAGCTGTTTTATCAAACTACCGTCCCGTCTCCAACCTTCGCTTTCTTGCGAAGGTTGTTGAGAGTGTGGTTGCCCGACAGTTCCCGCAGCACCTGGAGGAATCGTCATATCTTGATCCGTTCCAGTCGGGCTTCAGGCCTGGCTACAGTACGGAAACAGCATTGGTCGCGTTGGTGGATGATCTCTGGCGGGCCCAAGACAGGGGTTGCTCCTCTGTTCTGGTGCTATTGGACCTCTCGGCGGCTTTTGATACCATCGATCATGGTATCATGCTGCAACGGTTGGAGGGGCTGGGCATAGGAGGCACTGTCTTGCAGTGGTTCTCCTCCTTCCTCTCTGGCCGGATGCAGTCTGTGTTGACAGGGGGCCAGAGGTCGACCCCGAGACCCCTCATATTTGGGGTACCTCAGGGGTTGGTCCTCTCGCCTCTACTGTTCAACATTTATGTAAAGCCGCTGGGTGAGATCATCCGTGGTTTTGGCGTGGAGTACCACCAGTACGCTGATGATACCCAGCTGTACATTTCCACGCCAAACCACCCCAACGATGCCCTTGCTGTGCTGACCCAGTGCCTGGAGGCCGTGCGGGTATGGATGGGGAGAAACGGACTCAAGCTCAACCCCTCCAAGACCGAGTGGCTGTGGTTACCGTCGTCCCGGTACAGCCAGCTGATTCCATCGCTGTGTATTGGGGGCGAAACAGTGTCTCCCACAGGAAGGGTTCGCAATTTGGGAATCCTCCTGGACTCACGGCTGTCCTTAGAGGACCATCTGACGGCCGTGGCCGGGAGGATGTTCTACCAGGTTTGCCTGGTGCGCCAGTTGCGTCCCTTCCTAGACCGGGACTCGCTACGCACAGTCACTCATGCCCTCGTGACCTCCAGGCTGGACTACTGTAATGCTCTCTACATGGGGCTCCCCTTGAGGTGCATCCGGAAGCTCCAACTTGCCCAGAATGCGGCCGCGCGGGTAGTGATGGGAGCATCGTGGCGCTCCCACGTAACACCGCTCCTGCGTGAGTTGCACTGGTTGCCGGTGGTCTTTCGGGTGCGGTTCAAGGTGTTAGTGACCACTTTTAAAGCGCTCCATGGCATCGGACCCGGATACTTACAGGACCGTCTACTGCCAACAAATACCTCCCGCCGTCCGGTACGCTCCCACAGAGAGGGGCTCCTCAGGGAGCCGTCGGCCAGAGAGTGCCGGCTGGCGACCCCCAGGGGGAGAGCCTTCTCTGTGGGAGCTCCCACGTTATGGAACGAGCTCCCCCCGAACTCCGTATAATAACAGATTTACGCACCTTCCGTCGGGAACTAAAAACATTCCTTTTTCGACAGGCCGGCCTGGCATAGAAGCTTCGGTTCCAATAGGGTCAAAATGTTTTAGGGGGACTGAGTATTTTTTAAGATTTTAGCTTTTTATGTTTTGGGTTTTAAATGGGGATTTTGGCCAAATTATTTAATTTATTTTTAATTATTTTAAATTTTGTATATTTATATGTTTTTTAAATTTTAGGCTGTACACCGCCCCGAGTCCTTCGGGAGAGGGGCGGTATAGAAATTTGATTAATAAATAAATAAATAAGTAAATGTAAGGGTGTAGGTATATACGTAGGTATGTATATAGCATGTTTATAGGTGTCTTATGTATGAGTATGGGTACATATATACTTTCTTATGAGAGCAGGCAGAAGAATTTACTTTTTAATATGGGCCAGTGTGCTCACAGTAAAAAATGACAATAAAGGTTATCTTACTGTATCTTTTAGGCCAAACTGGTAAAGGGGGCCACAAATGTCACACTTTTTATAAATTACAAACATAATACTTTATAGAGCCTTAGCAAGACCACACGTGGAATACTGCATCCAGTTTTGGTCATCACAATATATATATATATATATAAAATCTTAAGACTCTGGAAAGGGTGCAAAGAAGAGCAACGAAGATGGTTGGGGGGCTGCAAGCTAAAACATATGAAGAACAGTTGATGGAATTGGGTATGTCTTGTTTAATGAAAATAAGGACTAGGGGTAAAATGATAGCAGCCTTCCAATATCTCAGGGGCTGCCACAAGGAAGAGGGAGTCAAGCTGTTCTCCAAAGCACCAGAAGGCAGGACAAGAAGCAATGGATGGCAACTAATCAAAGAGAGAAGCAATCTAGAACTAAGGAGAAATGTCCTGACGGTGAGGACAATCAACCAGTGGAACGGCTTGCCTTCAGAAGTTGTGGGTGCTCCATCACTGGAGATTTTTAAGAAGAGATTGGGCAACATTTGTCTGAAATGGCATAGGGTCTCCTACTTGAGCAGGGGGTTGGAATAGATGACCTCCAAAATTCCTTCCCACTCTGTTATTCTGTTCTGTCATTATTACAATGTTGAACAGTCACTAAACAAATTGTTGTATGTTGAGGACTACTTGCATTCTTCTGTTGCCAAAAGTGACTGAACGTTTTAGACAAGTAAGGATGTTGCATTGTTGTAAAGATGCAAAGTCACGTGGCTTTGTGAAGTAATCATAACAGAAACACAATAGTAGATTTCCGATAGTTCCTTTTTTACCACCTGAATGCCTTATTTCCTTCTCTCTCTCTCTCTCTCTCTCTCTCTCTCTCTCTCTCTCTCTCTCTCTCTCTCTCTCACACACACACACACACACACACACACACACACACACACTCCCCCCCTCCGTCTCAATTAGAATTTACTCTCAGTGCTTCCCCTTAAGACACATGCTAGCATGGTTAATGAATTCTCTCAGGAGGGGAGGCAAAAACGAAAAATAATAAAAAAATATTCATCTTTTCTCACACAGCACGAACCTGGGTCCTTTTAAGTAAATATTTTTGTAATCGTTCTCGAGCCAAACATATGTGTGCAGATCAAAATAAATAAAATAGAATCGGTTCCCTTCGTTTCTTTCTTTCTTTTTTTGTGCTCTAATGAGTTGAAAGGTTCATTATGTTGACTTTTTTTTATTCCCTCTTCCTTCTTCCCTTCACTGAAGGAAGGGTGCAACTCCAACACTCTCTGGCTGCGAAGATGAGACTGAGTGATTATTGTAATTCACAGGGCCTTAATTAGCTGCACAAACCATTAGCTACAATTAGACCATTATAAAACACTTGATATGCTGTGTCAACCAAAGGGCCTCATTTATTCTGGTGGCAGAATGGGCAGAGAGAGAGAGAGCAGCAAAACAGAGGCAGGGACTGCAGAGCTGAGCATGCTAATAAAGACAGATTTTTGATTTAAGATGTTGCCGATAGAGCTTCCGAATTAATCTCAATAGCTGTCTAATTTGTGTCGGTAGATGGTATATTTATTGTAAAATGACACCAAAGCTAAATGGGTTACCTGAAGCAGGAGAGCACATGTCAGCAATGGGGGGGGGGAGAGAGACTTGTCTCTGCTGAAGAGGCAGGAGCGGTGGAGCAGAAGAGATTTTCCCTGGAGCAGCTGGCCTCATCCTGCTCTGTGAGAAGCCAAGTCACAATGGAGGAGGAGGAGGAAGAGAGAGGAGGAGGAGGAGGAGGAAGAAGGAGGGAGGAGGAAGAGATGGAGGAGGAGGGAGGAGGAGCAGGAGAATGAGGCATGGAGGAGGAGGGAGGTAGAGGAAGAAGGAAGAGGACAAAGAGAAGGAGAAATGATGGGGAGAAGGGAGAGAGAAGAGGGAGAGGAGGAGGAGGAGGCTGGCAGGAAAAGGAGGAGAAGAAGCAGGAGGAGGATGGGGAGAAGAGGAGGAGGAGAAAGGAGGGGGAGGAGAAGAAGAGGGAGAGAAGAGGGAGGGGAGGAGCAGGAGGAGAAGAAGCAGCAAGAGAAGAAGGAAGAGGAGGGTGGGAAGAAGAAGAGGCTGGAAGGAAGAAGCAGAGAAGGAGGGGGAGGAGAAGAAGGGGGTAGAGAAGAGGGAGGGGAGGAGCAGGAGGAGAAGAAGAAAGAGGAGGATAGGAAGAAGGAGAGGGAGGGGAGGAGGAGGAGGAGAAAAAGCAGGAAGAGAAGAAGGAAGAGGAGGATGGGAAGAAGAAGAGGCTGGAAGGAAGAGGAGAAAGGAGGGGGAGGAGAAGAAGGGGGAGAGAAGAGGGAGGGGAAGAGGATGAGAAGGCTGGCAGGAAGGAGAAGCAGGAGGAGGATGGGAAGAAGAGGAGGAGGCTGGAGTGAAGAAGAAGAGGAGCAGGACAAGAACAAAGATGATTGGGGATTTGAAGGCTAAAACATATGAAGGACAGTTGCAGGAATTGGCCTTGGCTAGTCTAAGGAAAAGAAGGACTGATAGCAGTATTCCAGTATTTGAGGGGCTCCTACAAAAATGTGAGGGGTCAAATTATTTTCCAAAATACCAAAAGGCCAGACAAGAAACAATGGATGGATACTAGCCAAGGAGTGAAGCAACTTAGAACTAAGGGGAGGTTATGGGCTCTCCATCACTGGAGCTTCTCCAAAAGAGGCTGGACAACCATTTGTCTGAAATGGCATAAGGTCTCCTGCCTGAGCAGGGGGTTAGACTAGAAGACCTCCAAGGTTCCTTCCAACTCCGTTATTCTGTGTTCTATCAGTATACATCCTGTAGCAGACAAGAAGCAGGTTTATGTGTGACAGAAGCGAGAGCAGACTTAAGGAAGTAATATTTGATTGTCACGTACTTAAGCCAAGTTGAAGAGAGGACAGCTGTGCTAGTCTGACACAGTGAAATTAACTGGTCGGTTTGGATTAATATTGTAAATATATTTGATGATGCCTTATTTGATCAGCCTAACTCCCACAAACCGGTTGCAAAATTTGGAGAGAAGCACGGCCTGTGGTTGAATACATAGAAGCCTGGCTTTCAATACAAAGAAATGCAGGAATACTAATACTAATACTAATACTAATACTAATACTAATACTAATACTAATACTAATACTAATACTAATACTAATACTAATACTAATACTAATACTAATACTAATACTAATACTAATAACAACAATAACAACAACAACAATAGCAGCAGCAGCAATAATAAAAGTTGGAAGGGATCTTGGAAGTCATCTAGTCCAACCCCCTGCTCAGACAGGAAACCCTATACCCTTTTGGATAAATGGCTGTCCAGTCTTTTGTTAAAAACTTCCAGTGTTGGAGCATTCACAGCTTCTGGAGGCAGGTTGTTCCACTGGTTAATTGCTCTAACTGTCAGGAAATTTCTCCTTAGTTCTAGGTTGCTTCTCTCCTTGGTTAGTTTCTGTTGTATCTGGCCCTTCTCAGCTTAGTAAAATCCACAGAAATATTTCTTTAAGAGTTTTATTTAACATAGTTCAAGAGATTCACTTCAAAGCAAGCTGCTGGCATTTTGTTTGCGGACCGGCCAAATCTGACTTATTTACATTCAGCTTAAACATGCTCTCCCTCCCTTCCAATTAACTCTTTATCTCTTAGGTTGTCCAAGATCTCATTAATCTTCCGTACATTCCAAAAACACCAGAAAACTGAGTTCAAACGAACTTCTCAAGGTATCAGGCTACTCCTTGATATTAACGTTGCTCGTGACAAAGAATTAGTCCCTCCTTTATCTTCTAATATAGTTTCCGATACGTCACTTCCCCCATTACTTCCTTTTTCCACGTAACTGAAACCTCCGCCTATCAAACCTTCGGAATCTCGGATCAAGCCATATATTGTCCTGTTCCAAGTCTGACTCCTCGCTTTGAGAGTCTGACTCAGACTGCATACAAATCTCCTCACTGTCTGGCTCGGCTGCCGGGAGGGGAAAATACCCAGAGGGGCCTGGTTGTTCTTCGTCATCCTCTGACATTTCCCCAGCTGGTCTAGAGACACCCACAACAGTTTCCATCCGTTGCTTCTTGTCCTGCCTTCAAACGCTTTGGAGAACAGCTTGACTCCCTCTTCTTTGGGGCAGCCCCTGAGATATTGGAAGGCTGCTATCATGTCCCCCCTCATCCTTCTCTTCATTAAACTCGACATCCCCAATTTTCTTGTGTTATGTTTCTAATATGAATGCTTACCCTATTTTAGCGACAACATTCTCTCCCAAAATGGAGATTACTGTATCAAAACAATCAGGGGATGAAATAATAATAATAATAACAGTAAAGTTGGAAGGGACCTTGGAGATCATCTAGTCCAACCCCCTGCTCAGGCAGGAAACCCTATACTATTTCGGACAAATGGCTGTCCAGTCTCTTCTTAAAAACCTCCAGTGTTGGAGCATTCACTGCTTCTGGAGGCAGGTTGTTTTACTGGTTAATTGTTCTCACTGTCAGGAAGTATCACCTTAGTTCTAGGTTGCTTCTCTCCTTGATGAGTTTCCATCCGTTGCTTCTTGTCCTGCCTTCAGGCACTTTGGAGAATAGCTTGACTCCCTCTTCTTTGGGGCAGCCCCTGAGATATTGGAACATGGCTATCGTGTCCCCCCTTGGTCCTTCTCTTCATTAAACTAGACATAGCCAATTCCAGCAACCGTTCCTCGTATGTTTTAGCCTCCAGTCCCCTGATCATCTTTGTTGCTCTTCTCTGCACTCTTTCTATAGTCTCAACATCTTTTTTACATCGTGGTGACCAAAACTGAAAGCAGTATTCCAAGTGTGGTCTTACCCAGGCATTGTAAAGTGGTATTAATACTTCACGTGATCTTGATTCTATCCCTCTGTGAATGCAGCCTAGCACTGTGTTGGCTTTTTTGGCAGCTGCAGCACACAGCTGGGTCCTATTTAGGTGATTGTCTACTAGGACTCTGAGGTCCCTCTCACAGACACTACTATTGAGCAAGGTGCCACCTATGCTGTACTTGTGCATATAGGTAGTCCTCAATTTATGTCCACATTTGAGATCAGAATCAGTATTGCTAAGGAAGGTGACTGTTAACATAGTGGTGATAGGGACGGTGGAATAAATTCATTAATTTCCACTTGATATAAAATGTTTGTTTTTCGCATGACTTTATTCCAGGCCGTTTCCATATTAATCGGTGATTTTACAAGTCTGGGAGAAAATTTGATATGAAAGACGGACGCGGTTTTACATTTGTTCCCAGGCTTCTTTTACCCCCAAGTTGGTGCCTTCAGTCGTTTGTAACATTTCAGACAAATGACAATAAATGGGATCCCGAAGGAGATTTTCAACCCAATACATATTAATATGCACGTCTTTGTTGAAAGTTCTTCCAATATTTTCAACGCAAATGTGTATTTTGTAGCACACTTCGTTTTTACAAGGGTGAGAAAACAAAGCTAAGAAAGCACCAAGGAGCCCACAATCACCATCTTCCTCCTCCTCCCTCCTCCTTTTCCTTCTCCTCGCCCTCCTCTTCCTCCATGCCTTCTCCCTCTTCCTTCTCCTCCTCTTCCTTTTCCTTCTCCTCCTTCCTCCTCCTCCTCCATCCCTTCTCCCTCCTGCTCCTCCCTCCTCTACCTCCTCTTCCTTCTCTTCCTCTTCCTCTTCCTTCTCCTCCTTCTTCCTCCTCCTCTTCCTCCTCCTCCTCCCCCTCCATCCCTTCTCCATCCTGCTCCTCCTTCTGTTCCTCCTCCTCCCTCCTTCTCCTCTTCCATCCCTCCTTCATCCTGCTCCTCCCACTTCCGCCTCCTCTTCCTCCTCTTCTTCCTCCTCTTCCCTCCTCCTTCTCCTTCTCTTCCTCCTCCTCCTCTATCTCCTTCCTCCTCCACTTCCTCCATGCCTTCTCCCTCCTCCTCCCTCCTTCTCCTCTTCCTCTTCCTTCTCCTCCTTTCTTCTCTTCCTCCTCCTCCTCCTCCTCCTCCATCCCTTCTCCCTCCTGCTCCTCCTTCTCTTCCTTCCTCCTCCTGCTCCTCCTTCTCTTCCTTCCTCCTCCCCCTCCATCCCTTCTCCCTCCTGCTCCTCCTTCTGTTCCTCCTCCTCCTCCTCCTCCTCCCTCCTCCTCCTCTTCCATCCCTTCTCCATCAAGCTCCTCCCTCCTCCGCCTCCTCCTCTTCCCTCCTCCTTCTCTTCCTCCTCCTCTTTCTCCTTCCTCCTCCACTTCCTCCATGCCTTCTCCCTCCTCCTCCCTCCTCTTCCTCTTCCTTCTCCTCTTTCTTCTCCTCCTTTCTTCTCCTCTTCCTCCTCCATCCCTTCTCCCTCCTGCTCCTCCTCCTGTTCCTCCTCCTCGCTCCTCCTCCTCTTCCATCCCTTCTCCATCCTACTGCTCCCTCCTCAGCCTCCTTCTCCTCCCCCTTCCTTCTTCTACACCCTCTTTCCTCCTTCCTCCCCCTCCTCTTCCTCCTCCTCTCCAAAACCCCCCTCCCTTCTAGCACTGATAATGCTAGTTAGTTGGCTCATGAAGAGCCTGCATGAAATCAACTAAACTCAGAGAGCATCCAGTTCTGAGCTGCAAATGTCCTCTTCTGTCGGTCTTTGTCTTGCTTAAATTTAAAATTAAGAAAAAAGCCCTCATTTACGGTTTGGATTTTGAGAGCCTACAATTTTCACGTAAAACATCTATTGCCAGAGGTTTTTTTTTTCTTTTTTTCTTTTAATAGATTGTGACCTCATGTTTTCAGAATCAGCTCTTCCCAAAGATTTCCTGTGGTGGAAATCTTGCAGCCGAAGATAAGGCAGTGAGCAGTTCAACCCTATTCCCCGGGCAACCTTTGTATGGTGTTAATCGATGTTTCAGAAAGATACAGGCAGAAGCATGAAATGAGCAAAACTGAGTCCGGAGTTTCTTCTCTGCTTTTTGAAAGTAATGGCAAGGGAGGAAGCTGGAAGCTGAGAGAGAGAGGGGGGGAGTAGAGACAGAGGTAGAGATAGAAAGAGAGAAGGGGGAGAGGAAAGAGAGATAGAGGGGGGATACAGATAGAGAGGTAGAGAGAGAGAGAGAAAGGGAGAGGGAGAGTGGAGAGGAGAGGAGAGAGGGAGGGAGGGAGAGGAAAGAGAAAAAGAGAGAGAGAGGATACAGAGAAAGAGAAGGGTAGAGACAGAGGTAGAGATAGAAAGAGAGAGAGAGAGAGAGGAAAGAGAGAGGGGGGATACAGATAGAGAGGGAGAGAGAGAGAGAGAGGGAGAGGGGAGAGGAGAGAGAGGGAGAGAGAGAGAGGGAGAGGGGAGAGAGGGAGGGAGAGGAAAGAGAGAAAGAGAGAGAGAGGATACACAGAGAGAGGATACACAAAGAGAGAGGTAGAGATAGAAAGGAAGAGAGAGGGAGAGGAAAAAGAGGGGAGAGAGAGAGAGAGAGAGAGAGAGAGAGAGAGAGAGAGAGAGAGAGAGGAGAGAGAGAGAGAGAGAGAGAGAGAGAGAGAGAGAGAAGAAAATTGCCACCTTTTTCTGTTTACATGAAATGAGTCTTGTGGATTCTGGGATGGTGAACACTGCTTAATTTTTTTCTAAAAATAAACAAGGATCTCTCTGGGATTAGCATGCATCAAAATCAAAGAGTTTCTTCTGCTCTTTGTTTTCTTTTGGCAAGTTGTAAAGGTCTGCATGAAACATTTAACAGCAGGGATAAATAATGCATGCCATAAAATATTGTGTTAATATATTGACAAATAGACGGATAAAGTATTAATGTGATTATGGATCACCGAGCACAATTGTCTTTCTTTCCGTATTCCTGTTTTACTTGGCTACATATTTATTAAGCACTTCCTTGTATAGTCTAAGGTGGCCCTTCCTCCCTCCCTCCCTCCCTCCCTTTTCTTCCATCCTCTTCCATCTTGATCCTTCATTTCTTCCTTGTCCCCTTTACCTTCCTTCCTTTTTCTCTTTCTCTTTTTCTTTCTCTTTCTCCTCCTCCCCTTCCTTTCTCCCTTCCTCCCATCCTCTTCCATCTTGATCCTTCATTTCTTCCTTGTCCCCTTTACCTTCCTTCCTTTTTCTCTTTCTCTTTTTCTTTCTCTTTCTCCTCCTCCCCTTCCTTCCTTCCTTCCTTCCTCCCTTCCTCTCTCTCTCTCTCTCTCTCTCTCTCTCTCTCTCTCTCTCTCTCTCTCTCTCTCTCTCTCTCTCTCTCTCTCTCTCTCTCTCTCTCTCTCTCTCTCTCTCTCTCTCTCTCTCTTGGTGTGGCATACCCAGACTGAAGTTACTAGGGTTCAGAGAACCCAACCAAATGAGGAAACCCACAGTGGGACTATAAGCCAGTCTCTCTCTCTTTCTCTCCTTCTCTCTCCCTCTCTCTTTCTTTTTCTTTCTCTCCTTCTCTTCCTCCCTCCTTCCCTCTCTCTTCAGCCTACCTAAGTGGGAAAATTGTCTCTGAATAAGTTGTCTTGAGTTCCTGGGGTGGGGTGGGGAGTCCAAAGTAGGGTAACTGCCTGTATTCAAATTCCATCTATACCTGAATCTTTTGACTGGAGAAATACGAACAACTTAAGGGGAGATCATGTGTTTTCCCCTTGTGGCCTTAATTTATTTTTTATGTAGTTTAAATTGTTATGTAAAAGTTGTCCTGAGGCAATATACTATACAATATTTAAGAAAACAGAAGCTAATTAGGTGCTCATGATAGGCAAACTGTGTGACGGTGAGTGTGATGCAGTAGTGAAGGTGCTGGACTCAGAATAAGAGAAGCCGGATTCAGTCTCCTACCCACCAGCTATGGAAGGTCTCTGAGGGACTTTGTGACAGTACATGAGGAGCTATCACAAAGAAGAGGGTGTCAACCTATTCTCTAAAGCACCCGAAGGCAGGAGAAGAAGCAACAGGTAGAAACTTCTCAAGGAGAGAACCAGCTTAGAACTAAAGAGAAATTTCCTGACAGTGAGAGCAATCAACCAGTGGAAGTACTTCCCTCCAGAAGTTGTGGGTGCTCCATCACTGGAGGCGTTTAAGAAAAGATTGGGCAGCCATTTGTCAGAAATGGTATAGGGTTTCCTGACTGAGTTAGGGGGTTGGACTAGATGACCTCCAAGGTGCCCTCAAACTCTGTTATTCTGTATTCTATGTTCTACAGCTTTGCTGATTGAGGGATTCTGGAAGTCCACACAAGTCTTAAAGATGCCAAGGTTGAGGACCCCTGGTCTACCTTATCTCACCAGGTTGTGGTGGGGGAAAAAAATAGAAGGAGAGAGTACTATGAATATTGTCTTGAGGTCTATTTGCAAAAGGTAGAATACAAATCAAATCAAATCAAATCAATAAATTATAGGCAGATGGTTATTTTTTATATACTTGACAAGGAGAAATTACTGAGGAAAAATATTCATGTATTCATAGAACATAGAACACAAAATAATAGGGAAGAGAAGGGAAGGGGAGGCGAGGGAAGGAGGGAAGGAAGATATCTATATCTATATCTATATCTATATCTATATCTATATCTCTATCTCTATCTCTATCTCTATCTCTATCTCTATCTCTATCTCTATCTCTATCTCTATCTCTATCTCTATCTCTATCTCTATCTCTATCTCTATCTCTATCTCTATCTCTATCTCTATCTCTATCTCTATCTCTATCTCTATCTCTATCTCTATCTCTATCTCTATCTCTATCTCTATCTCTATCTCTATCTCTATCTCTATCTCTATCTCTATCTCTATCTCTATCTCTATCTCTATCTCTATCTCTCTATCTATATCTATATCTATATCTATATCTATATCTATATCTATATCTATATCTATATCTATATCTATATCTATATCTATATCTATATCTATATCTATATCTATATCTATATCTATATCTATCCATCCATCCATCCATCTAACTACCTAACTACCTATCTACCTATCTACCTATCTACCTATCTACCTATCTACCTATCTACCTATCTACCTATCTACCTATCTATCTATCTATCTATCTATCTATCTATCTATCTATCTATCTATCTATCTATCTATCTATCTATCTATCTATCTATCTATCTATCTATCTATCTACCTATCTACCTATCTACCTAACTACCTAACTACCTAACTACCTAACTACCTAACTACCTACCTATCTATCTATCTATCTATCTATCTATCTATCTATCTATCTATCTATCTATCTATCTATCTATCTATCTATCTATCTATCTATCTATCTATCTATCTATCTATCTATCTATCTATCTATCTATCTATCTATCTATCTATCTATCTATCTATCTACCTAACTACTTATCTATCTATCTATCTATCTATCTATCTATCTATCTATCTATCTATCTATCTATCTATCTATCTATCTATCTATCTATCTATCTATCTATCTATCTATCTATCTATCTATCTATCTATCTATCTATCTATCTATCTATCTACCTATCTACCTAACTACCTAACTACCTAACTACCTAACTACCTAACTACCTATCTATCTATCTATCTATCTATCTATCTATCTATCTATCTATCTATCTATCTATCTATCTATCTATCTATCTATCTATCTATCTATCTATCTATCTATCTACATACTTACCTACCTATATACCTATCTACTTACAGTATCTACCTATCTACTAGTGAATAAAAGACCACTAAGCTGGCAATGGATAAAAAAAAACCCCTATAGCTTTATTGTTTTTCCTTCCCTAAAACTTTGCATCTATTCTTTAGGATTTTTGGCATTGCCTCACAAAAGAGTATGACTAAGATGTATGTTAGTTTCATACAATACCCCCTCTTTCATATTAAATCCTCCTCCCAATGAAAAATCTTTAAAGATTTCCATTATACAATCTTCTCTGTACCTGTGACAGGTCTGATGCCCACAGAATGGATGAATTCCTGAACAACGGCTGCAAATTTAATCCAGCCGTTGACAAGAAATGTAGAAATTTATAGGTGTATGCTTAAAAAGCTACACTCAAAAGGTAAAGGTGAAGAATGTTCACCATTGATTGGACAGGTTAGTCTCAGTTTCTTTCTACAGCAAGGGATCCCACAAAACTTATCCAAAAATTAATAAACTACAGAGCAGATTAAAAAATAACAGAGTTGGAAGGGACTTTGGAGGTCATCTAGTCCACCCCCCTGCTCAGGCAGGAAACCCTATACCATTTCAGACAAATGGCTGTCCAGTCTCTTCTTAAAAACTTCCAGTGTTGGAGCACCCACATATTCTGGAGGCAGGTTGTTCCACTGGTTAATTGTTCTCACTGTCAGGAAATTTCTCCTTAGTTCTAGGTTGCTTCTCTCCTTGATGAGTTTCCATCTGTTGCTTCTTGTCCTGCCTTCAGGCGCTTTGGAGAATAGCTTGACTCCCTCTTCTTTGTGGCAGCCCCTAAGATATTGGAACACTGCCTATCCCTACTCCTTCTTTTCACTAGACTAGCCATACCCAATTCCTGCAAGTGTTCTTCATATCCCAAAGATGCTTTTTCACGAGGCAACTGGACTTTCTTGTTTTTTCTTTGAAGATGTTTTGCTTCTTCAGTCTCCAGGCCTTTAATCATCCTACTTGCTCTTCTCTGCACTTTTTCCAAAGTATAAAGCTCTGTATCAGTGACTGAGTAATTATATGAGGACATGGCTTTTTCCAAGTGTATTTTGGACTCAGACTTGATGGAAAATGAATGACTTGGGTTTTCGATCCAGACATGGATGCATATCCAAGGAATCCATGTTCTGAATTAAATCTTGCTTTATATACACCACAAACTTGAAAGACGTTGAGATAGATTTTCTTCCCCAGAAAATCTTCAATCAATCAATGATGAGATCAAAGTTCACCCTATTCATTCTTTCACTCATTGTAAAACTGAGTAAGCTTTCATGGTTTGCTAATCTTTCCAAAGAGAACTATCAGTGCTTCTTAGTGTAGAACAAAACTGTTATAACCAACTAGGGCAATTAATTTACAGCATTCTAATTTTTGTTCCAGTCTATTTGGTAAATAGGTGTAAGTGCAGCTTCATTAAAAACATTTAATTATTTACTCAAGGGACCAAAACAGCTGTTCAGCCAGGTAAAGAAATTTGCAGGCAGATTTTTGAAATGTGGACTCTATTTCCACTTAAATACATTTTTCATAATGCATTAAAAATCTATTACTTTGCAAATACAGACGCAGATAATATGCTCTGCGTATTTCTTTAAAAAAAAAAACAACTTCAAGATCCCAGAGATGTACAATTTGCTTCTTTGTTGCTCCTACCCCAGGTTTGAAAATTACAGCTCATTTTTAATTTCCCCCAAGGATTTTCATAAGATTGGATAAGTCCCAATGTATGATCTAGTCTAATTCCAAAGCAAATTTGATTGCAAGAACCAATAGAAATAAATCCTGAAGCTCCAGATATTATTCCCAACAAGGATATCTATTTTAAGTGGCAACAAATAGTTCTTTGGGTTTTTTGTTTTTTGTTTTGGTCTTTTGAGTGAAAGTACAAATGATAATTCTATTGTAAGGTTTAAACTACACTGAAAATTTTAAAGTTTCTTTCAAGTTGCTCTTGACTTTAAATGACTAAATCAATAAGGACAGGAGGTGGACAAAGTACACCAGGTGAGGTCTAGCTACTGGAAAATAAAATGAAGTTTTATATTGCCTTTATATTACAAGGTTAAATGATTTGTTTGATTTTAGGTGTGATTGCTTCACTGGGAACTAAGATAAGTGATGGTTTCATTTCACATTTCAGCAAATCAGAAGGAAGGAAGTGTGCAGGCAGGCCTGGAA
Organism: Bothrops alternatus; assembly: GCA_034064705.1. Lineage (NCBI taxonomy): Eukaryota > Metazoa > Chordata > Lepidosauria > Squamata > Viperidae > Bothrops > Bothrops alternatus. The sequence goes on from JARGCV010000732.1 coordinate 54,589, forward strand.
ACAAGTTTATTTATTAACTGATATTGATCTGTTTTGCAATATGGATGTCTGAAATTCCTACATCACCGAAATATATTCTAAGGCAGCAATAGAACAATACGGAGATTTTTTTTTTTTAAACCAGACTATGTTTAGCACTAGTGGGTCAATTCATTATCTAGACCAGGGGTTCTCAACCTTGGCAACTTTAAGACTTGTGGACTTCAACTCCCAGAATTCCTCAGCCAGCTTTGTTGGCTGAGGAATTCTGGGAATTGAAGTCCACAAGTCTTAAAGTTGCCAAGGTTGAGAACCCCTGATCTAGACTTTCCCCAAGATCTTCTTTGCACTTCTTCCATTTTCTTTTGCAGTTCTGCAGGAAAAAAAAACAACAACAACAGATGCACAGGTATAGGATAGGCAGTACCTGGCTCAACAGCAGTGCATTTGAGAGGGATATAGGATAACTAAGTTGGAAGAGACCTTGAAGATCTTCTAGTCCAGCCCATTGCTCAAACAAGAGACCCTATATCATTCCAGACAATTGGTTATCCATGTCATCTTTAAATGGAGCGCCCACAACTTCTGTAGGCCAACTTCCACTGGTTGATTGTTCTCACTTTCAGGAAAATTTCTCTTTAGTTCTAGGTTGTTTTTATCCTTGATTAGCTTCCATCCATTGTTTCTTATCTTGCCTTCTGGTGCTTTGGAGGATAGCTTGACCCCCCACTTATTTGTGACAGCCCCTTCGATGTTGGAAGATTGCTATAATGTCATCCCTAGTCCTTTTTCCCCCCCATTAAATTGAATTGAGTAGACATATTCGATTCCTGCAACCGTTTTTCATATGTATGTTTTGCCCTCCACCCCTGTAATCATCCATGTTGTTCTTCTCTGCACTCTACCCAGAGTCTCATCATCTTTTTTATAATAAAAAGTGTGGAGAAGAGCAACAAAGATGATTAGGGGACTGGAGGCTAAAACATATGAAGAACAGTTATAAAAACTGGGCATGGCTAGTCTAGTGAAGTGAAGGACCACGGGAGACATGAAAGGCTGTCACAGAGAGAAGAAGATCAACCTATTTTGCAAAGCACCTGAAGGCCAGACAAGGAATAACAGATGGAAACTGATCAAGAAAAGAGTCTACCTAGAAATAAGGAGAAATTTCCTGACAGTGAGAACAATCAACCAATGGAACCAACTGCCTTCAGATGTTGTGTGAGCTTCATCACTGGAGGCTTTCAAGAAGAGACTGGATTACCAAATGTCAGAAATGGTGTAGGGTCTCCTGCTTGGGTGGGGGGATTGGAGTAGATGACCTACAAGGGCCTTTCCAACTCTGTCATTCTATTCTTTTCTATAATGTGGTGACCAAAACTGGATCCAGTATCTAGATCTAGGTCTCCTAGTGGATCACCATTTAAGTAGGAGCCAGCCATGTGCTGCAGCCATTAAAAAAAACAGCTAATGCAGTTCTAAGCTCTATCAATAGAGGGAGAACATCAAGATCATGAGAAGTGATACCACTTTATATTGCATTAGTGCAGGGGTTCTCAACCTTGGCAACTTTAAGACTTGTGGACTTCAACTTCCAGAATTCCTCAGCCAGCAAAGCTGGCTGAGGAATTCTGGGAGTTGAAGTCCACAAGTCTTAAAGTTGTCAAGGTTGAGAACCTCTGCATTAGTGGGACCACACTTGGAATACTGCATCCAGTTCTTGTCACCACAATGCAAAAAAAAAAAAAAAAGATATTTAGAAAAAGTAATAGAGTGGAGTAACAAAAATGGTCAGGTCTAGAGGCTAAATCATAACATGAACAGCTAAGGCAGAGGCCCCCAACCGTTCGGGCACCAGAGGCTGGTTCCATGGAGAGAGGTTTTGCCATGGATCAGAGAAGGCCTGGTTTCGTGTGCTGCCTACATCCCATGGATGGGGCTTCGCTTGTTTGCACAGCCCAGTTTCTGGCATGTCACAGCCTGGTGCCGGTTCATGGACTGAGAGTAGCTAAGGTATGTTTAGCCTAACGATGAGAAGGATTAGGACCTGGGAGCGGGACAAGTGGCAATGTATGGAAGCTCATCAGAGGGAGACCCAACCTGGAAATAACAAGAAAATTCCTGATACTGAAAATGATTAATCAACAGAACAGTTTGCCTCCTGGAGTTATAGGTGCTCCATTACTGGAGGTTTTCAAGACAAAAAAAAAAAAAAAAGGCACCATCGTCTGTCTAGTGTAGGAAGTCAGCACCCCTCCCCCACAGAAAATGAAATACTTTGGGAAATATTTAAAAAAAGCGGGATAGAATATTTCCCCTAAGGGAGAAAGGGAGAAAAAAATCTTAACAAAGACAGAAGACCAGTCTCTCTTTTCTCAGGAAGTCAATCTTTATTTATTATTTATTTATTTATTTATTTATTTATTTATTTATTTATTTATTTATTTATTTATTTATTTATCTATCTATCTATCTATCTATCTATCTATCTATCTATCTATCTATCTATCTATCTATCTATCTATCTATCTATTTATTTATTTATTTATTTATTTATTTATTAAACTTATATGCCGCCCTTCTCCTAAGACCCAGGTAGAAATAGAGATTTGGTAATCCAAATCCAGAAAGACTGGGGCACACTATTCATAAGCAAAATGGCTTCAGCCCCCACAGCTGATGGGATTAAGAATGTACATTCCCAGAAAATTAATCTTATTGTATATAATACAGATAGGGAAATTTGAAGAGAGGAGTTGCTCGGACATTACCCCTGAACTGTATCTGAAGAGGGATGAGAGGGAAGAAAGGAGAGGAGAGAGAAAAGAGTAAAGGAGGGGAGAAGGAAGTAGGAAGGTTGGAGGAGAAGAGGAGAAGTGGGAAGAAAGGGGAGGAGAGGGGTGAAGGAAAGAGGAGAGGAGAGGAAGAAGAGGGAAGTAGGGAAGAGAAGAAAGGGAGAAAGAAGGTAGAGAAGAAGGAGGGTGGATACAGTGAAAGGGGAAATGGGCGAGCAACACCAAAAGTCATGTGTATGTATTTATTTCATTTTATTAAAAGTATCTTATATATGAATGTAAAAAGAATGTATGTTAACATCTCATAAATATCACAGTATATGTATCGGGGAGAGTTTGGAAAAATAAAAAATAAAAAAATATTTAAAAAAAGAATGTACATTCCCCCACCCAGCTCCAAGGATAGGACAGGACCTCCCGGCCACAATGGGAGTCAGGCAACAACAATTAGAATACCAAAAGGGCACACTCAAGCACAGGTCAGAGTACATTTCACAACAGGCATCTCAAACACAAAACCACAAAGAAGATATTAAAAACCCACCCACACTCAACTCCATTTGGTCAGCTGTCCCAGGACTGCATGCTGTTGCTGGTTGTTCTTCTCATCATTAAACCTTCTTTCCTAAGCAGACAGCCTCCATTTTATTTACTCCCGGCTTGGAACTGAACCTGATTTTTCTTTCAACACTAGAATGGTATAAAGACTCTTGCCTTGGGCAGGGGGTTGACTAGACCTCCAAGGTCCTGTGATTCTATGCTTACAAGATTCAAAGTGAGAAAGAAAGCAGATTAGGATATTATTTAATGAGCTAAAGTGAGGTCCAGGAATTCCAGGCTGAGGCCCACGCATTGCCACCAAAGTTACCAGGTGGCTTTGAGCCAATGTTACCTTGCAGCTCAAATTTATTTTACAAAATTCTTTTTATGGGATATGGGAAAATTGGAGAAGAAAGTATTAGTTATTCTCCCTTGAACTCCTGGAGGAAAGAGGGATATAAATTGAACAAATAACTCAATACAACATCCCTGGATTTTCCCACCTACAAATATAAAGTAAATCCGACATGGATTTTCTTGAGCCAAAAATAATGTGATTCTCTGAAGAGATTCCCTCATGGCATACCGTTCTCAATCAATGATGCATAGGTGGGACTGAGCAATAGTCTAGGTGAGATACGTGAAACTAATTAAGTCTTTAAAACTTACTGTAAATAAATAGCAGAACGGCTGTATACCTATAAATTTATTTCTTGGGAAAAGTGAGCCTTTTGTTTCTGATGTAGTACAACCTGGTGTTTCTTAATATCAAGATTAATGAGTCCTTATAAAAGAAACGTACAGATGAGTCTCATGTAAGGAATATGTTAGCATGTCTCATCTGTTCTGTAAACATACAACATGTTTAGAAAGAAGCATGTTATTTTGTATGTTTGGCAAATGGAGGGAAGATGTTATTTTTGAAAAGGCGCCTTCCCAAATCCATGGGGAAATTGATGGACATTTCTCAAAGTATACGCCAATCTATACATAATGTAAAGTATACACTAAAGTGCCATACTTTTCTATGTAAGCAATGAGTAAGTGATAGAAAAGTCCAGAGCAACTTCCTTCCTTCCTTCCTTCCTTCCTTCCTTCCTTCCTTCCTTCCTTCCTTCCTTCCTTCCTTCCTTCCTTCCTTCCTTCCTTCCTTCCCTTCCCTTCCCTTCCCTTCTCTTCCTCCTTTTATCTTCCTTTCCTTTCCTCTCCTCTCCTCCCCTTTCATTTCCTTTCCCTTCCTTTCCACCATCCCTCCTTCCACCTTTCCCCTCCCTTATCTCATTTGATTCTCCCTAACTTCTCTACAGGTGCTCAGCCAATGCAGAATTGAAATACGATAATGGATAACACAAAAATACTATTTTGTAGTTATTTTTTTCTATTGAATGGGGAGGTGGAGGAATCCCCTTGCCGAACTGCATTCTAGATTTTAAAAGGGCTAGATCAACAAGAAATTAGAAGAGCTTTCACTTCCCATTAAACAATTATGACACATGATTCAGAAAAGCATCTGAGACAAGAAAAATAGCTCAGCCAAAGCAACTGGAGCGAAATACATATTGGGAATAGCAGTTTATCCTGCAGCTTCATTCCCGTATCCTTCTAGCATAATGATCCCGCCAAATAAAAACCACATTATTCCCTGGTGTCAAAATGATGAAGTGGCTGGCCATTAGTTTTTCAGTGAGCTTGAAGAGAAAATATAGAAAGACAGAGAAGGAAATAATAAAGGAGTTGAGAATGAGGCTTGGGAGCAATGCTGGTGCATTTTGTTTTGAACCAGAAAAAATAATAATAATAACGTGGCACAGAAGTTACAGCAAAGTAAGTAAAAAAAAATGGCAGCAAAAGATTATATAAGACAAAATTAAAGAAAGGGTAAAGATAGATAGATAGATAGATAGATAGATAGATAGATAGATAGATAGATAGGTAGGTAGATAGATAGATGGATATGGATATGGATATGGATATGGATATGGATATGGATATGGATATGGATATGGATAGATAGCTAGATAGCTAGATAGCTAGATAGGTAGGTAGGTAAATAGGTAGGTAGGTAGGTAGGTAGGTAGATAGATAGATAGATAGATAG